>OY992530.1:92817113-93417113 GCA_963921185.1 Dasysyrphus tricinctus
TATGCAAAAAAAAAATTTAAAATCGTTGGAGCCGTTTTCTTAAAAATTAATTTTTTATATATGAAATTTTTGTAACATTTTTCAAAAAAAAATTTGGCATGCCAATTTTGAGTATATATTAATATACATTTAAAACTAAAATTTCAAAATTATTCATCAACCCGTTTTTGAAATATTGAATTTTCAAAAAAAAATTTTGAATCTTTTTTTAAAAATCCAAAATTTATTTTTTCAAAAATTTTGGTATGCAGTATTATTAATATTCTAACAAAGCTTTTGTGAAAAAAATTTTTATTGAAATCGGATGAGTGGTTAATGAGAAAACCAAAAATAAAAAAAACCGTTATATGGCAGGTACCGTTAATAAATGTTTTTGGTGATTTTTTTTCTTACTAAAAGGTACACCATATCTACAATAATAGACTGATTTTTTTTTATCAAAATCGTTGGAGCCGTTTTTGAGATAATTAAGCTTTTCCTTAACGGTTGTATGGCAAGTACCGTTATTTTTTGAGCTAAAAAAAAAATTCAATTTCCCCTCTGGAGAGTTACAAAAAAACCTTAAGTTCAAAAATTGAAGAAAATCGCTTCAGTGGTTTAGGCTGTAGGTTGAGGTACGGACAGACAGACAGACAGACAGACAGACAGACAGAATTGTGCCACCCACTTTTTTCGTGTTCTCTATCATCGTAATGTCATGTTTGATTGTTATCTCGAAATTTTTTTTTTGCACGAATCCAAAACTTGCCCTATAGTACCTATATCGCAAGTAAAAATTTAGCTCGAAAAATTTCGGAACGGAATATTATTTTCAAAAAGTAGGTACAAGTGTTGCAAAATTAGAAGAAAATTATTCGAGCAATTAAAAAAAAATATAGAAATAAACCAAAATTAAAACAATTTTCTCAAAAACTTTTTGAGAAAATTCGAAAAAAAAACTGTTATACGACAGCATCTCGTTCAAGAGGAGCTACAACAAAGATTTGAATTTCTCATCTAGGGAACGTTTCTAAATATAAAATTCTAGATAATTGAAAATTCAGTGACTTTGAAGATAAAAACGAGCATATTTTAATAAGTTATCTGATTTGTTTGGCTATTTTGTTATTTGTCCACCATTTGTATCGAATACAAACAAAATTAGTTGCTAATATCTGCGAACCATCAAAAACACCGAGCTTATGTCTTTAAATCCCCCAAAATTAAAAATTCTTGAATAACTTTTTTTTGTGGCATTTCAATTCCTTGTATTAAATTATGGAAAAACCAATACTAATGTAACTTGTGGAGTTGCATCTTTGCATTAGTACCATTTTCATTTCTCCTTCGTAAGAAACATTTTAAGGGGCTTTAAAATATTCAATTTATGACTTCCTTAACACCCTTCACTATAGCTAACGAAATAGAGTTTTTAATTTTGTTATTTTTAGTCGGAACTACTTCTCTCCAATACACCTAAAAAGTGGGCTTGGTTAAAAACTTTGAATAACTTTATTTTCAAAAAAGGTATTTCCTACACATTTTATTCTAGGTATCTGTTTTCGGATTTTTTATAGGAAAAAATACAATTTCTTTTTGTTAAAAACGCCCTCAAAAGTGAGCGGGGCAAATATTTTGCATCAAGCTTTGTTGCTTTATTCTAAACCTGTTACTAGCGCGATTAGTTTTATTTCATAAAATCACTGTCAAAAAACTAAATTTTTGTCAAAAATGCCCCAAAATTGGGCGTGGAAAAAGTTTTGTATAGAAAAATTATTACAACTTTGCTTGATTATACTCAATTATATCAACTTGCAACGATTAGATGACCTATTTAAAAAATGGGCGCGTATGTGGGCGGAAATTTTATCTTATGCTATTCTTTATCCTACAAATTTCATCTGAATAGGTTGACTGTTCAGATTTTATAGATTTAAGATCATCGCCTCTCGACTGTGTCGGACGTCTTGACAACATTTTTTGTTTATTCCATCGTCATAATACTAGATTAAATTTAAACCTCGTCATTTTTTGTTTGACATGAAATCAATATATGAGCCATTTCCTTCAAATTCGTTTTTGTTGTTAATTAAAGAAAATTAGGAAAATGTACCGATAGTTGATGGTATTTTTAAGGAAGGGCATTGGCATTTTAAGGTACGGCATTGCCCCACAATGCCCTACCGTAGCTACGGCCCTGTACAGAAGCGCTCAATTCCATCTTAGATTCTGGATCGGTTCCTGACTTTTACAATAAGGCAATTCGAAAACCGATAAAAAAAAATGGCGACAGTACTGATCCCGCAAACTATAGAGGAATTTCACTTCTAAGTGTAGGTATCATTGAAGATTCTTACGAAGGTTTTGTATTGTCGATTATATAATTGGGTGCAAGAGACCAATTTGCAAAGCCAAAATCAGGCAGGATTCCGAAAAAAACTATTCAACGGTGGATCAAATTTAAACGCTCACAAATATTGCTGAACTTTGTATCGAAAAAAAACGAAAACTGTAAATGCATTTTTCATAGTAATCTGTTTAAAAATCACTATAAATTCGTCTAAATTTATTATAATACCATCTTACATCAATTGCAATCATTGGGAGAGGAATTTTGGAGCATTAAATGATTTTATAGAACGTAATGTTATGATTATTGGTGACTTAAATGCAAGGATAGGGGAGGAGGCGGGTAAAGAAAATGCTTTTGCAGGCAAAGTAAGAGCTTCGAAAGATACAACTATAAATCCGCAAGGTAAAAAACTATTGGAACTTTGCGACGCATATGGACTTTTTATCATGAATGGTGTGTTTAAATCATATAGCAGTGGTGAATATACGTTTGTGGGGCAGCAAGGTGCTTCAGTAGTCGATTTTTGTCTTGTAAGAGGAGAATGGACGTCTCTAATTCACGACTTTAAGGTGTTGAGCGAATCATTTTCTGACCTCATGCCAATAACTGTGGAATTCAACCCATACGTTACCCCACGAGTAGAGTCGAAGAAGCTTAAACTTCCGCCAAAACTGATATGGAGGGACGCCAAAGCAACGGAGTATCGTCAAAATCTAAATGAAAACCTTCAAGAGGAGAGAGATATTTGTATGGGGGATATTGAAGACATTATAAAATCCTCATGTCCGGTTGACAGACAAGCGCATACGCGCAAAATTAAACCAAAGGAGAAGTGGTTTGATGATGATTGTGAAGTGGCTCGAAAAAAATCCTTTGGATGGCTCCGAGCATTTCGTATATACAACAATCCTAGCTTCAAAAATCTATACATTGAAGCAAACACCCTTTATAAAAAAATATGTAAAGAGAAAAAATTAAGTTCCATGAGGACATGGCTTTAAAATTAACATTTTGTAGAGACGCAAAAGAATTTTGGAAAGCGATTAAAATCTTCAACGGTAAAAGTCTTCAAATTAGCGATAAAAATTCTGTCGTTTTACTTCAAGAGTACTTCCAGAAACTTCTAACTCCAGATATAGTTGCACCTAGTACTCTCTATGCAAAACCTTGTTTCTCTAATTCTATTCTAGATTCTCCTATTTCTGAGAAAGAAGTGTATGAGACAGCAAATAGGCTAAAAGATGGAAAAGCACCAGGAGCAGATGGAATTATGTTAGAGTTCCTGAAATATGGAACAGCGAAACTGTTCACAAAACTAACGGAGGCCTATAATAAAATATTTGAAACAGGAAAAGTTCCACATCAGTTCAAAAAATCTATAATATTCCCGATACACAAAAAAGGTGACTTAGCAGATCCAAAAAACTATCGCGGAATATCTTTTCTTAATGCCTCCTATAAAGTGTTTGTCTCGCTTTTAAACAATCGCTTAAGTGAATGGATTAGTCATTATAAGAAGCTAAAGGAATTTCAGGCTGGTTTCAGGAGTGGATATTCCACTTGCGACAATATATTTGTTCTAAGAAGTATTGCAGGGACATTTTTGGAGCAAAAAAAGAAGCTATATGTATTTTTCGTTGACTTCAAGGCGGCCTTCGATACTGTGGATAGACGAGCTCTATTCTACAAGCTGTACAACGCTGGAATGACCTTGAAGTTTGGAAGTGTCTTAGAAAGTCTGTATGATGGAAACCAGGCAGCGGTTTGGAACGGGGAAGAAATGTCTAATTGGTTCGAGACAACAATGGGAGTGAAACAGGGGTGTCCCTTGAGCCCATATCTTTTTGCCCTTTTGTAGACGACCTGATTGACTGTTTGCCAGGGGGAGTGGAACTAGCTGAATATTGATCAAAGCCCTGTTGTTTGCTGACGACGTTGTTCTATTTGCAAATTCACCTGAATCACTGCAACTAATGATCAATCGTCTTGATAGGTACTGCAGGTTGTGGAACTTAACGGTGAACCTAAGCAAATCCAAAGTCATGGTTTTTAAAAACGGAGCAGGTAGAGCACCCAGGAACGAGAAGTGGCAGCTAAACAAAGAACCGATCGAAGTTGTGAGATCCTATAAGTACCTTGGAGTTATAATAACAAGCAATTTGAATATGGAAAGCCATTTAACAGAAAAACTAATAAAAGCAAAAAGTGCAATAAGTGCTACGTGGAAAAGATGCTTTGATAACAACCTTATTTCACACAATGTAAAGTAGAAAGTATTCATAGCAGTGGCTGAATCTGTGATGATGTATGCGGCTCAAACTTGGGGCTATGAGGAATACGAAACGGTAGAAAAATTGTTAAGATTCTATGTGAAAAGATGTTTCAAACTACCTAGGAATACACCAAACTATATGATAATTACACTGGTCAACAAGGTTTTTCTTACAGAAACAAAAATATACTTTTCCGTAGGTTTTTGATGTGCTGAACTCGAATCTGAGGTCAGAAAAATTCTATCGGGCTACGTTTTTGAGATATTCCCGTTACAAAATCGAAAAAAACCGTTTTTTTGCTGTTTTCAAATTTGTAATTTAACGTGAAGCAAATTGTTTCAACAAAATTTTTAACGGTTTCTGAAAGAACTAATTTTCTTCTTTTTAAATCAGTCTAAATCTTTCCGATACCTCTTTTCTTCTCGGAGAAATCTTCAGTTAATTTAAGGGCTTCCATTTATGACATAAATACAATGTAAAGGAGGATGGGTAAAAATTTATGGGAAATGGTCCATTTCCCAATACGAATGTGTCATATATTGATGAAAAGGTTATTTTGAGTACATAATTTCATTATATGACCGTTAAGCTCTAAACCATGGGGCTCGCGAGATATTCGGCTTCAAAGCACCGAAAGAACAATAATGTGTTCCCAATCCACATTAGCTGAATATCTCGTGAACCCCATGGTTTAGAGCTTAACGGCTATATAGTGAAATAATGTACTCAAAATAACCTTTTCAACGATATATAACACGTTCGTATTGGGAAATGGACCATTTCCCATAAATTTTTGCCCATTCTCCTTTACTTGTATTTATGTCATAAATGGAAGGCCTACAATTAACTGAAGATTTCTCCGAGAAGAAAAGAGGTATCGGAAAGATTTAAACTGATTTTAAAAGAAGAAAATTAATTGTTTCAGAAACCATTAAAAATTTTGTTGAAACAATTTACTTCACGTTACAATAAAACTTTGAAAACAGCAAAAAAACGGTTTTTTTTCGATTTTGTAACGGGAATATCTCAAAAACGTGGCCCGATAGAATTTTTCTGACTTCAGATTCAAGTTCAGCACACCAAAAACCTACGGAAAAGTATATTTTGGTTTCTGTAACAAAAAAATAATTAAATTTTTTTGACCAGTGTTATTGAAACCGGGTTGTCACCGCTGTTTTTAAAAACACTCAAACTACATATCGACTATCTATTGAATGTTTTAAATATGCCTGATAGCAGATTGCCAAAAATTATAGCTTTGTTCACTATTCAGAGAAAAGGCCTGTGGTATGAGAAATTGAAAGAGCTTGCAGACTATTGTCACGTTAATCTCAATCTTAGTATGAACAACGGAAGGGATGTTAAGAACGCTCTCTACGACCTCATCGCAAAAGTGGTCACAATATAGGATTGACTGTATAAATCAGGCTACTTCTTCTGTACACAGAGTGACCTACAGCATACTGCAACACAATCTGTGTGAAAAAACTATTTTCGGGCAGAATATAGTCAAAATCTCATCTCTGCTATATTTAAAATGCGAGGCGAGCTTGTTGGATTGAATTTTATGCCACATCGTGATGATTTACCTGTTATTTGTAGTCTTTGTAACCTAACAGTGAGAGAGGACGTCATACATTTCATTGGAATTTGTCCTATCCTGAAAGAATTCAGAAGAACTATTCTTGGAAGTGATCGGATAACGGTGTCAGAAGTGATAGCGATGCTTAATTGCGAAGGAGATGCTACTCAGCTTTATAATTTTTATAGAAAAGCAATTTCTTACAGAAATCAAATACTCAATGATGTCTTCTAAAAACAAAAAATAAAACAGAAACCAAAAACCTAAAACCAAAAAAAAAAAAAAAAAACTAATACATAATAGTAAAACACGATTCTTTATAAATTGTATTTCACTTATTTTATACTTATTTGATATTAAAAATTACTTATTTACTTGTAAACATAGTGTCAATCGGGCAGACGGCAAGGCCATGCCTTAATGATTTTTTGTATATATTAATCAATGTAAATTGTATTTTTTGAATCAGATAATAAATCAAATCTATCAATCATTCATTTTTCATAGGCTTTGATACCATTGACAGAACAGTTCTAATGCTCAAGTTTTATAACAAAAGATCAAAAGAATGACTCTTAAATTTGGGAAAATAATAGAAAGCTTGCATGCTCACACAACGTCAGCTATTTTCAATATGGATGTCAAATCTCTCCACGTTTCGAAGTTAAAATCGGCCTAAGGCAAGGTTGTATAATTGTAACCTATGCCCGCTGTTGTTTTCCCTTTATATCGATGACATCGAGGATGCTTTCAATACTGGTGAAGTAAATATAACCAATGCGATGAGAGTTAACCGACTTATGTTTGCTGATGATATTATAGCACTAGTAGAAACACCGCATGGACTTCAATTGATGATCAACAGGGTGGCTGAGTATTGTGATAGATGGAGGCTACGGATTTACATTAAAAAATCGAAAGTTATAATCTTCCGCTAAATTGGTGGTAGGAATTGTCTCAACGAAAAGTGGAAGCTGTCAAACCAGGACATTGACTAAGGTTAGGTTAGGTTAGGAAAACATTGTGCTCCCCAGGACGTTGGAAATATAGGAATGGGAAGGGTAAGGACATTGACTTACTTACTTACTTATAGCCGAACTACAGTCAAGCGTTCGGTCGCGTTGACTTTGACATATTCAATAGAAACAATGGACTCTTACTGCCTGAACAGAATGCAAGACGCAGCTGGAATAGACGTCAAAAATGCTGCAGTAGATGTCAAAAATGCTGCAATAAAAGTTAACTGGCTGAACAGAATGCAAGACGCAACTGGAATAGATGTCAAAAAAGCTGCAGTAGATGTCAAAAATGCTGCAGTAAAAGTTAAAAATTGTTCAACTCTTGCAGCTCCGGCTGCAGCATTTTTGACATCTATTCCAGCTCCGTTTTGCATTCTGTTCAGCCAGTAAAAATTGTTCAACTCTTGCAGCTCCGGCTGCAGCATTTTTGACATCTATTCCAGCTCCGTCTTGCATTCTGTTCAGGCAGTTATGGGGCAATCTTAAATGTTACCTCAGACGTCGGGCTTGCCTCAGATCGTAAATATCGTAAGCCTGAGCCAAACGCCCGAATAGATCTATTTTCTATTCCAGTCGCGCTTTAACAGCTGAAATAGACTTTTTGTTTTTTTGTTTTGTGCCCATGAGAAGTGTTTTAGCAAATATTTAATAAAATTTACCATTTTTGATTTAAAAAAAATAGAATAGTAATTCTTTAAGCCAGTAGAAACTAAAAATTGTGTTTTTGTGATTTGTTTTATTAATTTGCAACGACAACAATGATGAAACTCATTGTATCTACGTGTTTGAAGTGTATTTTGTTGCAGTTCAACAGGCAGATTGGATGTAATAGAACTATGCCAACTTATTAACGTGTTTCTACTATCCTTTTATTTACATAACAATTGAATAAAACTACACAGTAATAACCCAAAACAATCAAATAAATAAACTAAATATTCCTGTGAAATTTTTTTGTTTTATTTATTTCATTGCCAAATACCTACGATTTTTTTTATACATTTGACAGCTGTTTGCACTGTTCTCTTTCTTGGGCATGTTCGATTGCTTGAATCAATTTAAGTTCCAGAGAAAGTGTTTATGTACACTGTGCCAGGTTCTGTAATGATGAAATCTGAAACAAAACACATGAGTTTCGATCCATTTTTAAAAGCATGTCGACGAATTTTGTCGATGCAAGGGTTATTGAACATGAGCATTGGTTTGCGTTCTTCAAAAACAAAAGAATTTCGAATTATCAATAAAAGTTTTTCAATTGAAATGTATGGTGACTTCACTCATTTGGTCTGTTTTGTTAAGGGATTTGACAGCAAATTTATTGACCGAACTTTGTCGGTACTGCGTGGATCCTTAAAAAATGAGCTCGGATGGGGATTTTATTTATTTCGGCACTTATTTTAATTCGTTTTGTTGTGAAAACTTAAACAAATTTTCAGTCAACAATACAAACTAAATGCAATTGTAATTAATTTGTTTAATCTTTGCTAGTTCAAATAAGTGTGCTTTTGTAAATATTTGTATAGATTCCAAATAAATGTGGCTTGGAAGGAAAAACATTCTTCGTGCTCTTTGTTTGTACTTTGTCGGTGCAGGGAATTAACTTCAAGGGAACTATCTTCACATGGGAATTTACTTCACCAGTAGTGGGAATTAATTTCACCTTTTTTTTTGTGAAGTAATTTCCCCCTAAAGGTGGGAAATAATTTCATCCAAAAATTATGTGAAGTTATTTCCCACCTATGATATGATAGAAATTACAAAAATCTAAAATTGTGTTTCCTTAAATCCCGATTCTTTAAATGCAAAAGAAATTTGCATACACCCAGCCCCGCACCTACCCCAAATCCTATAATGGGCCCAAGCAGTGGGGTTGCAGGGGGGCAGCATGCCCCCCCAAACATACCTCACTGTTTATTCGCCGTAATGCTTGCTGCTAGCATAAATACAGTGCTAGCAGCAAGCATTACGGCGAATAAACAGTGAGATATGTATGGGGGGGCATGCTGCCCCCCTGCAACCCCCCTGCTTGGGCCCATTATAGGATTTGGGGCAGGTGCGAGGCTGGGTGTATGCAAAGTTTCTTTTGCATTCAATGAATCTGGACTTAAAGAAACGCACATTAAAGTGAAATTAGTTCCCACAAAAAAGTGAAATTATTACTCACTTTCAGTGGGAAGTAATTTCACTTCAAAAAAGTGAAATTAATTCCCATTAGTGGTGATGTTAATTCCCATGTGAAGGTAGTTCCCGTGAAGTTAATTCCCTGCACCTACTTTGTCTGTGGTTGTTGTGGTTGTTGCTTGTAGGAAATTTAGAACTCGATAAGGGAATTTTCTCTTCATACCTCTTGGTTTCGGTACTTGCTAAGGGCTAGTTTGTTCACACTTTGTCAACTTAAATCAATGATTATTTCAGTTGATTATCATTGAATGTGTTTGTTCAGCAAAATTTAAACAGAGAATCCTTGATTTGTGCACTTAATTGGAGAAATCACTAATTCGCCGATTCTGTTTGATTAGAACGATTTAATCAAAGATTTCCTGGAATTTAGTTTGTTCACCATTGGTTATTCCCAAAGCGTGATATAGCAAAAAAGAAACAAAATCTATCAAATTACTACCAACAAAGAACATGAATAAAGAGAAACCAAGCATCGTCAATATTGCAAGAAAAAAAAATAAACAATTTGATTTGACAGATAGACTGTAAAATCGAAAATTATTGGAAAAACTATGATTTATTAATCATACTGAAAATTGAGTGAACAAACACTCTCTGATTATCACAGGTCCATAACTATGGGCTTAACAGAATCAGTGATAATCTAATTGCAGATTTAACCCACTGTGAACAAACTGGCCCTAAGTATGGTGAATTTTGTACCTCACAATGATATCAAACGGGCAGAAAAATTCAGATTTATGTGTGATGAGTGGTGAATATGTGATGCAGAGTGCTGTGTTGTATTGAAATTCCTTCTGTTTCGACTTTTATCTTCTTCGTATCGTACAAACTCCATTATGACACTTTGACATTCACAAATGTCAAAAAAGGTGTGTTTGGTTAGTTTTTGCAAGAACTGTCTCTGTTTTAGTCGTTTTAATTTGTTTTTTTTAAGGGCCAGTTGTACGTCCGTGGTTTAGCAATTTTAACTCGCCGATCTCGGCGGATTAATTGTGGTTCAAGTATGTGATAGTAGCGATGTATATGCTTGAACCATCGTTCGCAGTTATTCCGCCGAAATCAGTGGATTAAAATTTAAAAAAATTGAAATTAAGCTAAAGTTAGTTACCTGTAAAAAAGTTAACAAGTTGTGAAGTGGTTTCATACTAACATAAATCATCTAGTTGTTTAAAAGGAAATGTTCAGGATCTTTATTTTTCATTGCTTCATTAATAAGAGCAAAGAAAACCTGCTCAAATTTAGCTCCCGAACCCACTGCTGCTTTTGTTACTAAATAAAGCCTAGTACATACTTCCTCGTGAAGTGAACAATCACCAGTGGAGAAAGTGATTTTTTGACATTGCTCACTGGTACAGACTTGCGAGTGTGTTGTGAACGTTTGACGTTTAAAACCACAATGCCTCTAATGAGACATTTTTCTATCGTAATCAAATTGTCAACTGTTCACCGGGAGTTCCCGTGCATTTTCCACGGGAATTGCTCGTGAACGAAAATTCTCCACACAGCTTCACGAGCACGTTCAAGGGTGAACAAAAATGCAAAATTTTGTATGGATTCACGACATGATTCACAAGTATGTACTAGGTTTCAAAGAGATAGTTTATGTTCCCCTTCTTGGTGAAGAATTTTCATAGTGTTAATTTAAGGAAACAGAACTTTTATGCTGTCATATTCATAGTTTGTCAACTCCCGAAGCTTGAAGCTACATTCCGTTTTGCTAATTTAAGGGTCGCGATTTATGACACAGATTATCGTAAAGTCGATAAAAAGCCCGTCAAAGCGCGAGCGATCGAACGCGAGATTGTGATTTGGCCATTAAGGTGCTGCAAACCGGGGTGCCTCAACCAACAAGCTTCTTCCAGCCGGCTCCACTTGCGTGTGCCATGATTTACGCTGTCCACCTCTACTGCACTGTCGTACGGGGTTGGATTCAGACTTTCCGGACCGGAGCATTGATGTCCATTCGCTCTAGGTGACCCAGCCATCTCAGTCGTTGCCTTCTTAGTTTTGGGGCTAGGTTGGTGTCGCTGTACAGCCCGTACAGTTGGTTGTTGAACCTTCTTCTCCATTCCCCATCTATGCAGGCGGGACCAAAAATCACCCGAAGAATTTTCATCTCAAAACAGCCTAACGCGTTCTCACCCACCGTTAATAGTGTCCATGCCTCTGCAGCATTACATCAGGACCGGGATGATAAGCGTCTTATACAGAGACAGTTTAGTTACTCGAGAGAGGTCTTTGTTTCTCAATTGCCTTCTTAGCCCAAAGATACAGCGATTGGTAAGACTAATTTTTCTTGATCTCAGCAGCCAAACGAATAGGTAGAGAAAGTCTCTGAGCACCTCAAAATTATAGCTTTCTATAGTGACGTTCTTTCCGAGACGTCGATGTTGGGTGTCCTTTCTTGTTGACAGCATATATTTATATAAAATATAAAATTTCAATATACAAAATATAAGACTCTTGGAATCATCAAGATAAGAAATTCCAATAAAACGAGTTCCTGTGAGTAGGTAATCTTCCTCAACTTTACCAAGAAAGAATAAAAATCACAAAAAAAAAAACAACGACCTGCAAAAGACTTGAAAACCTCATTGTCAAGGGTTTTCAAGATAACATTCCTTATCATAATGAATAAACGCTTATCAGTGGTAGGTATATATTCATAAACACAAATAAAACAAGAATTACCTTTAATCAGTTAGTTAAGTGTCAAATCTCATCAATAAAACAAAATTCATGATGTCTTATAAACTAACTCACCAAAGTTTGTACATTTACGAGTAATTGAGTTAAAAAACTTCCTTCATTGTTGCCAAAAACTAAAGATAAAAAGAAACACACTCTAGTGACACACGTGCTTTGTACAACGTCAAACGAGGTCAAACGAGGAAGTGTGTGTGCAAAGATCCATTTTTTGTCGTCTTTCCTATCATATAAATATAAGGTGTGTTCTTTTCTTTGCCATAATGCGCTTGGAAGAAAAAAACGACTTCGGGGCTTAGCGACGACGCCATTACAGAAATAAAAATGAAGTTTCCATACAAACTATCGATAACAAGTATTAAATTTATGCCGGTAACACAGTTTTTAACTGGGCTAAAGTTAAGCCCGAACATTTTCTGGGCTTTGCTTAGCCCCGACGTCGTTTTTTTCATCCAAGTCCGTTCGGGCAAGGTAAAAAACACCTATTATACTTGACAAACATCTCCAGTTCAATTTGTTCACGAAGGATAACTTGTCATGCAATAGTTAACTCCTGCATCGCATGTAAAAAAAAAGAAATACATAAATGTTGATGTAAACAATCAAATCCCATTTAAGACCTACCACCAAGAGTATAATCTGATATTCTTTCAACAAACAAAATAATCTCTTCATCATAACAACTTTTTGTACAGCCAGATAATCCCTCTCTGTGAAAACCAACGAAAAAAAGCTACTTTCGTTTCTTTATATTGATGAACCGTATATCTACAATGGATTGGTTTTCCGTCCATTCATCAAAATTCGCGTGGCAACAATAAATTATTTTTGAGAAGCAAATAAAGACTTAAAGTCTCGCATATATATTTTTTTTAATTAATCCCTACTGTGCGCCCGCCCTTACAATGTCATTATATTCCCTTTATTTGATTCTCCTATATAATATGATGTCCCGGAAATCCGTATTATCGATTAATTATTCCCCAAAAGGAAATTTGTTTCTTTGTTTTCTCAATCCAACCACGCTTCCTTTTTGAAGCTTATCATCATTTTTCACTGGCGCAAATAATAGGTATGTGATGAGTAAAAATATTTAATGGAGCGGCGCGGTGGCGGGAGAATCCATGCTACCTTCAGGATATCAAGAACAATAGCTCGTGGCTCATGGGACAGTTGTTAATTGAATTATTTTTTCCATAAACAAAAGATATTGTATTGTTACACAATATACATACACATACACACTCGAAGAAGAGGTTAATTTGCCTTTATTTTTGTTTGGATTTGTAATGAGTTATCTCTCTTTGTTAACGAAGCCAATGAGGCTATGATATGGAAAGTCAGTGGGTGTGGGATGAAAGAAAACTTAATTACTGTAGGTACAAAGAGTTTTGAGTTTTCATGCAGTGAGCGACATTATTCTAATTTTGTTTTTATTTTTATTTTTGTAGACATTTCTAACCATTTTGTAAACTTCGATCATAAAACTTATTTCTTGTGGGACTCATTGATACAATGAATCTCCTTAATCCATAATCACAATAAAATTTCTTTTCGGTTGATTGATGTGCCATACCACTACACATATCAAGTCTCAAGTGACTTAGAACTCTCAACTATTCTTGTGTGCGTGTTGTTGGCAAGAATGGAGGTGACCTTCAATTTTTTCTTTTTTGCTAAGTCCGAACGGCTAGATGAGAAGCAGTTATTCATGACAACAGATACTCTTGGAGGATTTGCCAGTTCCTCTGAAGAGGTATAGTATACCTCGGAAAAGAACATTTTTTGTTTTTAACTGGGCTGGGAATCAAATGCAGGCCAACAGCATGGCAGTGCAACGCACTAACCATTATGCCACGAGGTATGTACTACAAAGAATCTTTAAAAATTGGTACTGTAATCAGAATTTTCAACAATCCACTTGCCAGACTAACATTTCGCGTCCCAGTTTAAAACATTCTACATCATAACTAGCCAGTCAATATGATTAATTAGTTACTAAGATAGTTCATCATCCTTCACCTTGCACAGAATAAAAGGCGATCATCGGCATGCACAACATGGTGACACATAATTTGACGATTGCAAGCCAGAGGTAACGACTGCACATATACGGCAGGGTTCAGGCAAGGATATGTGATGTCATGTGATTTCTTCAACCTAGTCCTGGAGCAGATACTGCGCAAGAGTGGTGTTGACATGGAAGGCACTATCTTCAATAGGTCTTATCAACTACTTGGCTATGCGGACGACATCGTTATCTCCTTTTCTGTTCTCCTTCTATTTCCTAAACGCTCGCACTGTGTGAAAACATTTTAAGGGTATTCATAACCCCTTGAGTGCGCCCCGACATCATCGGCCGCTCCAGGCCAGCTGTACTTGAAGCAATCACAGCTATTGATGAACAAGCGAAACGCGTTGGTCTTGAAGTGAATGAGGACAAAACAAAGTTTGCTACCAACAAACAAAGCCTCATATGTCCATCGCCTAGGACAAAACTTCACTGTTGGCAGCAGTAATTTTTGTATGGTAATCAGAATACTACTGCAAGTTTGGTTAAATCAAAAATGCGTCAAAGCCTGGAAAGACTATCATCAAACATTTTTTGAAAATTCCACGGTCGCTTCTAGATATTGTTGAAGCATTCCAATTTCCAACATCAATACACATGGCAAACGTATGGGTTGTCTAAGCACCATGAATGTCCCCGGCCTTTTTACAAGGCAAGGCATGTATGAGCCAGATTTTATAATATGGAAGACATAAATGAAAATATTCCTTATGGCCAAAGGCAGTATTTAATTGATGGGACATTCAAAGTTGTACCAGCTGGCAGTCTTATATGTTGGACTATGAAAATGGCCTGCGCAAAGCGTTAAAACTTAGTTTTCCCAGAGCCAGTTTGAAAGGATGTTGGTTCCATTACTATAAGGCTATTCGAAGAAGGATAGTTACGAAATGCAAATCAGTTATGACAGCTATTCGGACCAGTAAGAAAAGTAAGGTTAATGTCACTAAATTACCATAAGATTTTGGCCCTTCCACTTTTACCGTTTTATGCTATAAATAACGACGACAATACAGGGCGACACTTTTCAAATTTTGTTCATTATTTTGAAAAGCAATGGCTTCAAAAGGTAAAGTATTTATTGCAATATTTCATGTCTCTTAAGTTTCATTTGACACTTAGATTGGACCCGATATAATTTGACAGTTTTCAAGGATTTAATTTGAACAATTTCGGTAGTCGAAGCCTATAATGGAGTTCTGGGCCGTCCTTATGCTCACAGAAAGTGGCGTTACTTTTAGAGGTTCAATGTTCAAAAAAACGAAAGCTTAAAATGCCCAAATTTTACAAGCAATAGAGGTTCTTGAGACAGGCAAAATAACGGTCTTTACATATTTAAATAGATTGGTGTATCCAAAAAATTACATACATATGTACCGAGATGGAACCGCATGAAGATGTTTTTGAAGATAATAATACTAAGGATTCTGGAGAAGAATTGAGTTAAGAACCTGCAGATGATGAAAATATTTTAGATGTCCCAAGCCAACCGGTTACGTATTGTGTTAAAGTTATTTGCCAGGATATGCCACCGAATATCCTAGTGCTGCCTTGCAGGCATTTTAGGATATATAATGAATACTGTATTCAGTTGAAGCGTAGCAAACAATCAAGAGCACTTCATCAGTCCTTGCTGCAGGGAAATTGTACTAGATACAATGCAAGTGTTTTTTTGTGATTTTCAGTGAATAAAATTTTTCAATTCTGTTAAAAAATTGTACTGTTATTTCATTTTTGTACTGTAAACTTTTTGAGTATTTCTCATGATATTTGGGCTATATGACATTCCATTTGGACTTTTTGACACTTTTAATCTTGAGGTTTTGGGCGATGTGCCCGATTTTGTATGACAATTTTTCTGATGTCGGCGTTATGAATTTGATCTCAAGGACCTAAAATCGAAAACTTCACACCACCTAAAACATATGTCACAACGCCTAAAAGTAATGTCATAATGCCCAAACAAGAAAACACAAATTTTTTAGGGCGAAATAACATTTCTCATTCTGGGCGCTACGGCCCATTTCAATTCTATATTTTAGGCGTTATGGCATTCTTTTTAGGAGTTCTTGCTTAGTTTTTGGGCCATACGACCGTTTTCGGATATTATGACATTTAAGAATTTGGGCGTTATGGCTTTGGGCGATAAGACCTAACGCCGTCCTAAGCATCGTGCTCCATTGTTTTGAATAAAGCGAGTATCTCTTGGTGTAACGGTTAATGCGTCGGACTGTCAAGCCGAAGCTCTGGGATCGACCCCCAGCGTCCCAGGCACTGCCACCCAAAAACAATTTTTTTAGAGGTTCTGCCTTCTGCAAAAGGAAATGATGGAATCCAAGTGCTTCTCATCTAAGGCGTTCGGACTAAGCAAAAAATTGTAGGTCCTTCCATTTTGCCAACAACACGCACAGAGAAATGTTTGAAAGTGAGAGTTGTACGTGTACCACGAGTAACTAAGCCCTGGTTCTCCACGAGCTGTTGCGCCAGCAAATTTATTTATTTATTCTTTACCAGCATTTTTATATTTTTTTGTTAATCTGTTTAATTTTTTTTTTCTTTTAGCTCGATTTATGAGCCAACTTTCCGCTAGCGCTAGACACAAAGGAACGGAAATTATACTTAAGATTTGACACGGTGCTGTCAAGAATAAATCAAATCAAATAATAAATCTAATAACTGTTTCCTACTGATAATTTTTCATTCATAAATTCTCATTTTGTTGAATCCCCAAGTAAACAAAATTAAGTGTTAGTAGCAGAGGCCATCGTCATTATAATTATTCCCATTGCGTGCCTAAGTATACCGATAACCTACAAAAAAGAAGGTAAGTAATGGTGTGTGTTGAAAACAGACATAATTGAACACCTTACTAGGCCGGACCTAGTACAGATAAATCTTATTTAGGCTCTATTTAACGTTGCATAAATCCTTATTCATAACACATTTTCTGACCTATTTTAGTTACAATGCCCTGGTGTCAAATAAAGTACAACAAAGAGAAATCTATTACGTATAGATTTCATACAAGAAAATTCATATGTATAGCCTTTATTCAACCCCTAAACGCGTTTTGAAGGTTTTGATCAAGTAGTCGATCCCAAAAGTCCATCCAAGATACTTTACACTGGTTCTCGATGCTTGAAGTTGGCAGCAAAGGATTATTTAAGAGGATGCGAGAGACTCGATCGGAAAAGGACCTGGCGATTTCTTGCGATTGTAGCCGTCCGACGTCGAACTTCTTCATATTGCTCATACATATGTCTTGTCCAGGAGCTCATAGAACTCGTCTTTGGTGTTATCATTTTTCTCCTCTGTGGAGGCATGCGTGCATATATGAGGCTGATGTTGGCGCATTTAGTCTTGATGCGAATCGTCGTGAGGTTCTCGTTTACATAGTTGAAACTCAAGACTTCATGCCTAGGTCTGCCTGCAAAGCTGAATTTAAACCCAAAAAGCGGCCGCCATTGTTGTCGGTAACAAATAACGTAGTAGTCATCGCAGTATTTCATTTTTTCTTCAGCCTGGCCTATCCCATGGCACTTCTTGGATGGCGATGATGTCTGCTTTGTAGTACTCAGCATTGTTCGAGATTACCGAAATCTAACTAGTAAAATCACAGATATAACTAAAGCCTAAAATCCATATGAAATTGGAGGTGTATAGTACAATGTTTTTTATATTAAAGGCATTCATTCCGTATAGATCCGACACTGAAAATAGTTGCAATATAACTGCGCTTTGCGCTAAAGAACAAAAGCAATATTTGCTCTTTATATTTGATAAGGTTTGGGATCTGCCAAAGTGAGGAATCGACCAGACTACGGATTGAGTTTGGATATTAAAGTAGCTTTTCTTGCACGTTGTTGTCCTATATTTTTCTATCAGGTGCGGTGCTCTTAGAATATCCTTTCCAAGGAAAATGAACATTTACAGAGGTAATTGACTCAACAAGGAGTGTGTTCTGCTGTGTGCTAGAGAGGTATGTGCGGACTCGGATTGTATGGCTTGTTCTTGGTAAATATAACTGAAATGGCGGAAGTTTATATTTGCTTAAGGGAAGAGACTACATAGCTCTGCGTGAAGAAGTGTTACAAATTCTATAGATACTTTAAGAACTTTTACCATGCCATGTTGGTAGGTACCTTTATTATATATCCTTTTTCTGCTTTTTTCTTCTTCTTTTTCTCCTTGAACACTAGACTGGACTACTTGAAAGTTTGTTTTTCTTGTATTTGCTCTTGATGAACCATTTCGGAATCAATTTATCGTCATTAGCTGGCAATTTTGTTTGTTCGCTTTGCTTTGATTTCTATTGGTTTATTGAGGACAGACAAACAGACATCGTGAATGAATATACTCGTACCTATAGCTGTTGTGGTTGAAGTTTGAGATTTGAATTTGTGTTAAATTTGAGTTCAAATTAAAATACTTATGGCCAGTTTCACATGTCTGCTGAACTAAAGTTTAAAACAAAAGTGGAGTTTAAACTTCCTCTGCCAAACTGGGGGTTAACAGTTGAATGTTATATTTAGTAATTAGAATTTTCTAATTTTGGTTACTTTCCGCGCATTTGAGAAACAAGTCCCAACAATTGGGAGACTTAAAGTTTTTTCTTACCATCAGTTGGTTTTCAGAAATCGAATACTTACCTACAATTCAAAATTGTTCGTTAAACTTTATAATTTTTTTCGTTGCAGCAATTTTGGTGGCATAGCACCTTCTTCAGACAATAGAAAAATATCTTTCAAACAAACTGAAAGGATTCAGGTTCGAAGCGACCAGGAAGGCCGAATCTGAAGAAGACTGAAAAGCTTTCCTGCATCAGACTGGAATCTATAGGACCCTCCAGGGAACCGGATTCGTAAGAAATAAAATAAAATATAAAAATTCCGCAAAACTTTCTGACCTTAACGAGTAAGTATCATTGGAAATGTATTATTGGAAGGGTCTCAATAGCCGCATTTTACTATCCACATAATCTGATCCCGATCAGATCATTATAAATAAAACGAACGGGATCTTAGTGTCAGGAGTGCTATAAACCCGTCTCTTTTTGCCTTTCCTTTGCACTACTGAGATCTTTTCACAATAGTAAATAGCTTCCAAGCCATAAATACGATATCAAGGAGGTACTACGATGAAATTAGATCCTAAGTGAAGACAATGAAGATTCAAAACCTTTCATGTTACCTCAAGGAAGAGCGGAAAACGCTTCTGATGCTCAAAGGAGTACACTATACTTAAACTGCCATAGAAGTGGAAGAAGAACTTAGACTTGAAGGGCTGCCAATTATAAAAGTTTATCTTTTCAGATCAAGGCAGGCATGCGAAATCGCTGGAGTATACCCAAAGACACTGATCGTTAATCAAAAGGTACACTGGGAGCGATTCAAGGCTAATGATGTCATCCAATTTAAGAACTGTCAACGCTTTGGGCACGTCGCTACTAACTGCGAGAAGAACTACGTTTGCGTGAAATGCAAAAACTCCAGGAGACTGCAAGTTCAAGGGTAGCTCCAGCTTAGATGTCTGATGCACCAACTGCAAGACCGTAGGACACCCAGCAATCTTCATAGGATGTTCAGTACTGAAGGTGAAGCATGCGAAACAAAAGTCACCAAGAGGAACAACATTGACTACACGAACTACAAAACCTTCAGAAACGACAAGAAGGAGGGAACGAGACGAGCTACTCCCTACCTACGCAAGAAGATCTGAAGTGGTTATTTCTGGCCTAAAATGCTTCAAAGCTACCTCCAATATCGTACAGCTAAAGCTCCGCCACAGACATCAATGATGATCTACATACCATGAACAGCAGCGCTTACATACTGATGGGAAGGGATTTAAACGCAAGACGTCGCCGATGGATGGACATACAAGCCAACAACGACGGGAATGCTATTGTGAACTGGCTGGATGACAACATTGATCAACATTCCCTAATAATCGTCTCTCAACCAAAGCCTACGTTTGCAAGAACCCCATCAACATTGGACTCTTTCCTCGCAACGTCTTTCCTGGTGTGCATCTCACCTGAGTTACGGAACTATGTCTGCACGACACTCATCAGTGACTCTGATCATGAAACCGTCCGCCCATCAATCAACCAGAAGTGGGAATCATCCACTATTTGAGGCTAGATGCAGCCAGGCTCCAAAGTGAAATCTACAAGATAAAGAGATCGATACAGCAATAGGTGCCCTGGAAGACGTAGTCTGCAGCTCACTTGAAAATCAAAAACAATAACTTCTCGAGGCAGGTATCATTATTTATACTCAAAACCCTTATCTCCCCAGACAGCGGCTTAGAAAGAGTTCACCAGAGGGAACTGAATACCAAGAACTCCAACTACGAGGCGGTTGCAAGTGAGCTGCAGTGTGTGAACATCATGTTTAGGAACTCAGTGAAGCATCACAATGACAACCTCCTCCGGAAGAGACTTCAAACAATCAAACCGGTACCCGACACATTTATAAAGATCAACAGTATCATTGACAAGAGGCCACCAATGCCAGATGTCATCACAACTACTCTTGGGGATGTTACTACCAACGAAGACAAGGCCAAGGCTTTTGCTGAATACTCTGAACAATACTTCAAACCAAATCCACCATCCGACCCTGAGTTCCTGAACGAAATCAACACATCAGTGCAACAAGCTCAAACATATCAGGAAATTGCACAGTTCAGCAATACCAACCTCGCCAGTAACCCCGCCAGTACTACTCTGGAAGAAATAGAGGAAATCATTTACAGAAGTCATCCAAAGAAGTCAACATGACCGGGCAATATATTTAACCTCGTCCTAAGGAGATTGCCGCATTCAGTAATGATCTTCTTGGCCATTATTCTCAACAATTGAGTCAACAACTGCTACTTTCCCACCAAATAGAAGAGTGCAAACATTGTACCTATACCAAAAAATAACAAAAACAAAAACGTCTCTGGGCACAGGCTCATCCCACTTCTGTGCAATTTGAGCAAAAAACTCGAGAAGCCAATACTCAGACAACTGAAATAATTCTGCAGCGACAACCGCATAGTCATATGCAGTTTGGATTCCGGGAACATCACTCAACACTTCGTCCACTTCTTAAGCTACAGCTTGATGTCACCGTCTCCCTAAATTGTCATCAAGTAACTGTCGGATGCTTTTTCGATATCGAAAAAGCACTTCACAGCGTATGGTAACAGGGACTTGTTCACAAACTTTTCCAACTCAGTTTTCCACATTCACTAATCAAAATTATTTACAATTTTCTTTATTCCAGATCGTTTTTGGTGCAAATGCGAAGCTGCAAATCAGCAACGAGGACAATCAGAGCCGGAGCTGTAAAAGGATTCAAACTAGGACCATTCCTCTTCAACATATACATATACCTCAGACCTGCCACAGCCAGAATACGCCCAGACTCTCCTGTTTGCCGACGACTCCCTCACGTACGCCAAGTCCGTGTCACCAATTATTGCAACAGAAGAGTTAAAGCCCACATCAGACTACCATATAAGTACTACCATCGATGGGGCTTCAAAATCAATTCGCCCAAATCCGAACTGATCTGTTTCAGACGACCAAGTAGCTCAGGAAGTAGAAGAGGCGCGTCCTCCATCAGGGGCGGACTGGGGGTCAAAGGGCCTACCGGGACTTTTAGAAAAAGGGCCACAGAATACACTAACTCTCAAATAAAGGAACAATAACGTGCAAGGATTTTTATTATTGAATTTGTGTGTTTGGCCTATAAGCATGCTTAAAACCAAAAATGCTACTAAATTCACCCATGCGTTTCTGAGAGAATGGTCACACTGGCCACTTTTCAATATTTTGGGTGTAACTTGAAAACTAAGCCTAATTTGACAATTTTACATATACAAATTTTTGTTCAAAATTAAATTTTCTATTGGAATGGATGGTTAAAAAATTTTACAACAAAATTTAAGAAGAAAAAGTTTACAAAAACCAACCTAAAAAAATAAAAAAATCAAGGATATCTAATTTTTTTAATAAATTGTGTATAACTTTTTTTGAAGCAAAAATAGTGTCAAGAGGCCTTTAGACAAAATAAAGTAGAGACTAAAGGCATGTTCAAAAATTAATATTTGTTCAAAATTGACAGAGATATTCCCATTCAAACCTTATCATTTCTTATAATTTTTCGCAGTTTTACTTTCGTAAAAATGTTCGAAATCAAAATGTTGATATAATATGACATTACAACTATAGACAATTTTTAAAAAGTATGTAAGTTCGCAATTTCGTTTTTCGGCTGTTTTTAAATGCTTTCAGACCTACAGACCGAACGGCTGGTCCGCTTAACATAAGATTTGGTACTAGGTGCTAGGAATGTAAAATTTGTAATAAAGTACCAAAAATTGGCTTTCGGGCAAAAACTGCGGAAAATGATAAGAAATGGTAAAGTTTGAATGCCTATATCTCTTTCAATTTTCAAACAATATGGCTTTTTTAATATGCCATATTAAGGCCTTAAGACTCTAGTTTACTTTGTTTATGCATATCTTGAGCGTATCTTTGCTCCGAAAGAAGTTATGCGCAATTTAGAAAAAAAAATTAAAAATCTTTGATTTTTCGATTTTTTGTATGTTGGTTTTTGTTTACTTTTCCTCCTTAAATTTTGTTAAGAAATTTTCCAAACCATCCATTTCGATAGAAAATTTAATTTTGAACAAAAAGTTTCATATGTAAGTTTGTCAAATTCGACTTAGTTTTCGAGTTATACCTCAGAAACGCATGGTGAATTTAGTAGCATTTTCGGTCTTAAGCATGATTATGGTCCAAACAAACATATTCAATAATAAAAACTTTTCCTTTTTAAAAGGTCTATTCAATAGCTAATAAGGAAACAGCTATTTTTAGTTTATGGCTGCGTCACCTTACAGATGAATTAATTTGAGTTTTTATTTAAGCAAGCATACAAAACTGCCAAGATGTTCTTGTAGGTCTCAGTTTTATAACACAACCATTAGTTTTACGACCTTAAGTGGGTGTGACTTCTGTTTAGTCAAAACAAAATTACGCTGGTCAAACAAATTGTGGGAATTAAGGGAGATATGAAACAAAAAGCATTCATAGATATTTCTAATTTTTTTTAAATTTCTTAGAAATTATTTTTTTTAACCTACAGTTATTTTGCAATCAAAAGAAATGAAACTCATTAAATATTTTCAATAAATAAATTGAAGAGTCGAATTTTCTTAATTTTTTTCTCTATTGAATCAAACAAATTATTTAGCTTTAATTTCACAATTTTTCACTGTAGCACGATTTTTCTGATTGAAATTTTTGATATTGAATTAAAAGAAATCACTGTGCTTTTGATCACCATCTCGGCAGTTTAAAAGATTTTAATTAAATAAGGTACTTTAAGAACTATTTCTCCTAATATTAGCTGTGATTTATAAAAAAAGTACAAACAAATATTTTAGTAATCCATTTGCTAATTTTCAATTATTGAACAATCCCAATCTTAGGGCAAGTACATTTATTTTCACACCCTGTCAACTTTAATCAATCATTATTCTAGTTAATTATCATTGAATGCGTTTGTTCAGCAAAGTTTTCAACAGAAAATCCATAATTGGAGCACTTTATTTGAGAAATCACTAATTCGGTGATTCTGTTTGGTAAGTATAATTTAATCAAAGATTTCCTGAAATTTCTTTTGGTCATCATTGGTTAAAACGAAGAACTTTTTTGCAAAGGCCTTGGATAAAATTTATAGAAAAACCACAACCTGGAAAAAATTCCATCACTAGGTATCCCAAAATGCCAGCACTACCTACACTTCTTATTGTCCGTGTTTTTTTACACAACAATTTTTTCTTCCTAATGCTATGCTTTCACCAAAAGTTTATCCCAGTTCAGATTCTATAAATCTATTTGGTGTTTCCACCGCACAAAAAGATTTAAAAAAGATTTACTTCGACAGCAGATTTAAAAATAAAAATGGTGTTTCAATTTTTCTTATGAAGAGGAAGTGAGATAGAATGTTTTCTTTGTGAAGAACAGAATACAACCATGAATTAATCCTTTAGCGCCACACAAGAATAGGTTAGTTTGATTTGTAAAAGTATTTATCCTAGGAAGATTTAACAAGATTAATTTCTAATCTTCAAGATTTACGAAATACATTTGTATGGTCAATCTTCGAGATTTAAAGAAGACAGATTACGTCTAACAATTGATTTGACAGATATACTGAAAATGGGAAGATGATTATTGGAAAAACCATGATCAAACTGAAAATTGAGTGAACAAACGCTCAATGATGATCACAGATTCATAACTATGGATTAAATAGAATCAGTGATTACCTAGTTGCAGATTTAACCCACTGTGAACAAACTGACCCTAGACTAGTCCAAGAACCAGAGCAAAAACAGTAGGTTCATAATGCAATCAACTACTTAATTGATTTTTGTTCGAAAATGTTCAGGGCGGGTGCCCCCCGAATATTAATCCAAGTTGGCGAGCATCAGCTGCCATTTTGGAAATCACGTTTTATCAAATATCTCGTGAATCGTGAACCGAAAAAAGTTGTATTATTTTTTACTTAATTTTTGAGAAATAAAAAAAACGAAGGTTTCCTTTTCCCAAGAAAAGATTTAATAATATATCGTATTTCCTTGCCTATTATAAACTTAAAACAATCAAGATATGGAAAAAAGTACCTTCTGTTATCTTTTTTATTTTCTCAAAAACAAAGAAAAAATATAAAAATGAAAAGTGGTGCTGTAAAAATTTTTTAAATAACAATCAACAATCAACTTTTTCAAAAATATTGACTTTAAAATTTAATTTCTCAAAAACTTTCCACTAAAAAAACTTGATTCAAAATAATATCTATCGTCGCAAGACATTGAAGCAGCATTTTGCGCAAACTCCACAGTGTTCTTGTTTTTTCTTGTTTCTCTCTGTTTCTTGACTTTCGTCCTCTGCCTCATCATTAGTTTATTACCCACATGATCTGATCTGGATCAATTTTTAACACGTAATTACAAAATCAACTTGGGGTCCTGCTTTTTATCTAGATCTAGATCAATGATCCAAAAATTGCTATTGTGAATTATCTCAGTAGCGCAAAGAAAAGAGGCAACAGATGCATGAAAAATAAACAAACGTAAACGGCAAAAGGGACGGGTATATAACCCTCCTGTCACTATGATCCTGTTTGTTTTTGTTTATCATGATCTGATCCGGCTCAGTTAAAATACCGCTATTCATTCTCATCTTTTGAATTCAGGTTATACACCTAACTTTCAGACATTTTAAAGTATTCATCATTGAGAGTCATTTTTATTTATTTTTATTTTGCATATTTAGTTTTTTGAAATTGTTAAATATTTCTATCAACTTTTGAATAATTTAAGATCCGTAGAGGCCACCAAACGAGTTTTGGAGGAATCTAAAGATTAATAGAGTTCTCCAACCGAGTTCTTGGGGCCTCCAGACATCCGAAGAGACCATCAACCGAGTTCTTGGGGTCTCCATAGATCCGTAGAGGCCACCAACCAAGTTCTAGGAGTTTCCAAGAATTTATAGAGGCCACCAACCGATTTTTGGGGGCCTCCAAAGATCCGTAGAGGCCACCAATGGAGTTCTGGGGGCCTCCAAAGATCGGTAGAGGACACCAACGGAGTTGTGGGGCCTCCAATGATCTGTAGAGGCCACCAACAGAGCTCTGGAGGCCTCCAGAGATCCATAGAAGCTACTAACCAAGATCTGGGGGCCTCCAAAAATCCATAGAGGCCATCAGTCGAGTTCAGGAGGCCTCCAAGGATCCGTAGAGGCCACCAACAGATTTCAGCAGGCCTCAAGAGATCCACAGAGGTCATCAACCGAGTTCTGGAGGCCTCCAAAGATCCGTAGAGGACACCAACTGAGTTCTGGGGGCCTCCAAAAATCCGTAAAGGCCACCAAGCAAGTTTTGGGGGCCTCCAGAGATCCGTAGAGGCCACCAACCGAGTTCTGGGGGGCCTCCAAAGATCTGTAGAGGCCACCAACAGAGTTCTGGAGGCCTCCAGAGATCCGTTGAGGCTATGAACCAAGATCTGGAGGCCTCCAAGGATCCGCAGAGGCCACCAATATAGTTCTGGAGGCCTCCAAAGATCCGTAGAGGCCACCAATGGAGTTCTGGGGGCTTCCAAAGATCGGTAGAGGCCACCAACGGAGTTGTTGGGGCCTCCAATGATCTGTAGAGGCCACCAACAGAGCTCTGAGGGCGTCCAGAGATCCGTAGAGGCTACTAACCAAGATCTGGGGGCATCCAAAGATCCGTAGAGGCCATCAGTCGAGTTCAGGAGGCCTCCAGAGATCCGTAGAGGACACCAACAGATTTCAGGAGGCCTCAAGAGATCCATAGAGGTCACCAACCAAGTTCTGGAGGCCTCCAAAGATCCGTAGAGGCCGCCAACTGAGTTCTGGGGGCCTCCAAATATCCGTAAAGGCAACCAACCAAGTTTTGGGGGCCTCCAGAGATCCGTAGAGGCCACCAACCGAGTTCTGGGGGGCCACCAACAGAGTTCTGGGGGCCTCTAAATACTTATTTTGATCAACAAAACTCTTAATCTAGTGTGAGTCCGATTTTCTTAGAAAGTTTTACTTAAACAAAAAAAAAACAGAAAAGGAACGCAGGAACTTTTATGAACTTTTAGGAACTTTTTCTTTCTTGGGGGCCCATCGGGCAAAATCCCGGTTGCCCGGTGGCCCAGTCCGCCCCTGTCCTCCATCAACTACAGAAACACCAAGATCACCCTTCCCGGAACTCAACTGCCAGCAAGAAATAATGTCAAATACCTGGGAATATCAGCACCTACTGCTTTCCCATCTGGTACACGACGACAAAATCACTTATGAAGAAACTTGCAATATTCGACAGGATGATCCTGCGGACCTACACAGGATTGCACAGGTTACGAAAGAAAGCCGTCAGCAACAAGAGACTCTATAAAGAGGCCAATATTCTACAATTAGATAGATACCTCATCATCAAGATATCTACAAAATCTGATCAATAACCCGAACCCTATGATAGGAAGAATCGTAAATCAGCCAAAACATCCCAACCAGCGGTACCTCGAAGCATTGGAACTGCTAGATGAGGATATTATTTCAACCACTGAGAACATTCCCTTTTAGGCTGACCCAAAGTCAGCTCACTACCGTGACTAAAGACTAATCGCCTTTAAATTAAACTTGACGTCACACAAAGTTTCAGTTGTTGTTAACAAGATATAAGAATTTATTTTTTAAATTATCTACTCCAAAAAAGGCAAGCCAAAGCTCGAAAAAAAGGTTACCTCTACCACTTCGAGAAAACTTTCGAAGAAAAATCGCACTGGTGTTGTGCTAAAAGAAAAGATTTCCACTGTAAAGCCAAGCTAACAACTGCGTTTCGGACGATGCCTTTATTATAAAAAGAATAAGCAATGAATACAGTCATGCCCCATTGGCTTTTGAAAAAGAGATTTTGGACGCAATTTTTCATTTAAAAACATCGGCACGAAAAGCCCTTTTCCCCTGCGTCATCATCAGTGGTACAACGGTAACATTGCAGCCAGTAAGCTGACCATATCTCAGTCTTCCGAGTGCGGGCCAGCCAGACAAAAGAGCCAGAAAGTCTGGAAGAAATCGCCATACCTGAAAGGTTGCGATGTATTGACGGTGAATTGCCTGTGTTGGCAGAAACAATATTCAACCTGAAAAAATATTTTGCCTGGGCACAAGGAGTACCGTAAAACTGCTTGGTGAATCTAAGAGGTGGCTGGTTGACGGCATGCACCTTTGCGGTGGAGCCCACCATAATGGGCCATCTTTTTTCCGTTCATGGATACGTGAACGGAATACCGGTGCTTTTGGTTTGCTGCCTCTTGGGTAGTAGGTTTTACTAAGAACAACAACAACATTCCACTGCAGCCGGACGTGATACTGTCCGATTTTAAACGGGCAATAATCACCTCAGTATCCTCATTCTTCGCAGATGGAGAGACTCATGGATGCCTCTTCCATTTCGGCCAGATAATCTGAAGAAAAGTCCAAGCTCTTGGACTGGCAACCAAGTATGGAAGACAAAAGACATTCTGCATTAAAGTGAGGATGCTGAAGGCTCTGGCGTTCGTTGTTATGGAGGAAGTACCAGTGTACTACGATGAATTGTATGCCTCGCTTCAACATGAAGAAATTAGAACTCTGGCGAAGTGGTTTCACAAAAACTATATTGGGACGGACACCAAAAGACCCAGTTATCAGTCGACGCGACGCTTTGGACCACCGGAGCTGCTTCGAGCGAACGCTATTTTCTACGAACGCAGAACAGTGTGGAGGCTTGGAATCGTAGCTTGAAAAAGGTAGTCAGGCAGACACACGCTGGACTATATAAGCTAATAGGTGACCTTGGCAAAGAGGTAATTATGGCAACAGTGGCAGTGGAAAAAGTTCAGAGAGGAGAGGTGCCACCACAATAACTCGAACTATAAAGAAAAATGAACAACTACAACAAGTCGTTCTAACACGAAATTCATCAGGCAAGATGCAATACTCGACAAATATCACCCATAATTTAAATATATGTAGTTTAAGATTTATTGAGTTTAAGCAAATCATTCAACATTTCGAAATCCGTCCTTTTCTGGACGACCAAAAATTAATAAAGGGATGTCCTCGTCCTCGTTGTCACCGTCGTGGTCTTCTTCACCGTCGTGGCAGTGGTGGTGGTCGTCGTCGTCACCCTTCCCCACAAACCCGAAATAAGAAATCCATTTTACAGAGTGAGCGACTCTTCCAAAATATCAATGACGATATTTTCGAGATCACTCAGCTGGCAATTTCATACTCCTGTTGACCGCGATTTTTTGTTTGCATTGTCCAATTTAACCAGAAAGTAGGAAGGATATCGATTACTTTAATTTTATTTGAATTTTTTTCAATTTTTCATTTACAGTGGTCCCTCGCTTAATATTTTGCCAAGTACCTAATATCTCGAAGATTTTTTGAATCTTTATTTCTTGAGGCACCTTGAGATATGAGACTCTCCAAAACGTTTTTTCGGTAGCTTATCTTCCTATCGTGTGTCACCGCCTTACTTAATTTTCTTTACTTATTTCACACACATACATATGTATATTAATTATGATATAGTATCGGTGACTTATCCTCCTGGTTATTTTTTTTTTTAATTCATTAAACTTGCTTTAGATAACCCTCAACCAGTTACTCGTAGGTCGTAGGTATAGTTTCACCTTCCACGTTCCACCTACGCCTTTTGCCTATAACACTGGTCAACAAGGTTTTTCTTACAGAAACAAAAATATACTTTTCCGTAGGTTTTTGGTGTCAGAAAAATTCTATCGGGCTACGATTTTGAGATATTCCTATTACAAAATTGAAAAAATCGTTTTTTTTGCTGTTTTCAAAGTTGTATTGTAACGTGAAGTATATTTTTTCAACAAAATTTTTAATGGTTTCTGAAAGAACTAATTTTCTTCTTTTAAAATAAGTTTAAATCTTTCCGATACCTCTTTTCTTCTCGGAGAAATCTTCAGTTAATTGAAGGCCTTCCATTTATGACATAAATTCAATGTAAAGGAGAATGGGTAAAAATGTATGGGAAATGGTCCATTTCCCAATACGAATGTGTCATATATCGATGAAAAGGTTATTTTGAGTACATCATTTCACTATATGACCGTTAAGCTCTAAACCATGGGGCTCGCGAGATATTCGGCTTCAAAGCACCGAAAGAACAATAATGTGTTCCCAATCCACATTAGCTGAATATCTCGTGAACCCCATGGTTTAGAGCTTAACGGCCATATAGTGAAATGATGTACTCAAAATAACCTTTTCAACGATATATAACACGTTCGTATTGGGAAATGGATCATTTCCCATAAATTTTCACCCATTCTCCTTAACTTGTATTTATGTCATAAATGGAAGGCCTACAATTAACTGAAGATTTCTCCGAGAAGAAAAGAGGTATCGGAAAGATTTAAACTGATTTTAAAAGAAGAAAATTAGTTCTTTCAGAAACCATTGAAAATTTTGTTGAAACAATTTACTTCACGTTACAATACAACTTTGAAAACAGCAAAAAACGGTTTTTTCGATTTTGTAACGGGAATATCTCAAAAACGTGGCCCGATAGAATTTTTCTGACTTCAGATTCAAGTTCAGCACACCAAAAACCTACGGAAAAGTATATTTTGGTTTCTGTAACAAAAAAATAATTAAATTTTGTTGACCAGTGTAATTTAAGAATTGTTTTAGAAAAATTCATGGATTAAAAATGTTCTTGTTTTTTGCCTGTCAGACAGCTAAGTAATAGTTTTTTTCTGTCGGTAAACAATTTTTATTTGAATTTACGTGACTCGTTATTTATATTTCTCTGTATTTACTTGCTGGCTTGAATTTTTTGTAGCTCTCTGAAGCGAAGCTAGGTAATCCAAACCCCAGTCAGCATTTCTAGCAAAGAATTGTCTGCAATAAATTTAATTTATTTTCCACTCCTTGCAAGCAGCATCGTTTCTCATTGTTGTTTCGGATAAAAACAATTTTTTATCGTTGCAGGATAAACCACTCTTGGTGGAATGTTTTTTTTTTATATTTGTCTATTGTTTTTTTTTTAAGGTAAATTGGAAATATGCAGTTAAAGCTTTGTGGAAGGATGTGTAATTTAAACAAGATCTACACCTATATTAACTGTGATATACCATATACCTATCTATGTTGGTTTTGAAACTTTGAACAAAAAAAAATTAATGCAGTCATTTTAGCTCTTCGTTTTAAAGAAAAAGTTCTTCATGAATCATATCTTTTTTATCCAGTAATGTCACCATTTTTGTGTGAAAGTTCTTGAGAGAAGGTTTCGTCCTTCGTCCTTGATTTAATTTCAAGCTGCATTTGAAATGATATGGAGCAGGTGCTCCAAAAACTAAGTGACCTCAATTCTGAAGAAGGAAGGACAATTCGGTTATCTGATCCATTTATCAGGAACAGTTAAGGCTTTAGGGGAATTTAACGATATTCAAATCAATTTAACAAACTTCTTCCCATTTTTTGTTAAATTAATCTTCACTTCCTTTATAGGCCAGGAAAAATGGGTTCCGAGGTTGAAAAAATTAATTCATGAAATATTAAAATTGAAATCGACGCAGAATTGCAACCTCTATAACATATCCAAAGTCCCCCAAAATCCCCGCATTGGCTTTTTGTTTAGATGCATTTGAAGAGGTGCAGACGGGGAGAATTTGGAGGTCTGTCAAACTAAAATATTTGTTTGGGTAACCCCTGATCATATGATACATGTTTTAAGGGTAGTTTTTAAGGCTGAATCTAATGAAACCAAATTCAAAATGAGACAACCACCCAAAAAGAAGTTATAGTCCTTTTTATGTAATGATGAGTTTTTTTCAGGTACAACAGGTAAAATATTACCGAAAACCCTTTGAAAAAAACGGTATGTTAATGAAACTTGGAATGAATGTTTCATATGTCATAGGAACTAAGAATCAAGAGAGTCCATAAAAATATCCATGGTGAAAGGGTGTTTTTTTTTAAGGGGGAGGGGCAAGTGTAGAATGTTAACCATAGCACCCACGAAAAAACTCTTGCACTCATGAAATTCGCCAAAAATATATAATATGTCACGGCAACCAAGAATCAAAATAGTCCTCATAAATATATTTGTTCTGGGGTTCTTTTATTAAAGAGAGGAAAATCTGGGAAGAAGTTGGAAGATTTGAGCCAAAATTACGATTTGGTGTAATTGAGGTATATACGCAAAGTATGGTATATGATTTAAGGGTATTTTTTAACGCTGAATCTAATAAAAGCAAAACTAAAATGATACAAGCACCCTTAACAAAGTTATGGGCCTTTTCAAGCAAAAATTAATTTCTTAAATCGTATTTTCCGTAGATCAAGTCAAAAGTTAACAGTCACCAAAAACACTATTAGAACAAAGATATTTGTAGAGACTATTTTGATTCTTGGTTGCCATGAAGTGTTTAATATTTTTGGCGAGTTTCATGAGTGTAAGAGTTTTTACGTGGGTGTTATGGTTAACATTCTTTGTTGCCCCTCCCGCTTAAAAAAAAACACCCTTTCACCATGGATATTTTTAGGGACTTTCTTGATTCTTAGTTCCTATGACAAATGAAACATTCATCCAAGTTTCATTAACATACCGTTATTTTCAAAGGGTTTTCGGTAATATTTTACCTGTTGTACCTGAAAAAAGTCTTCATTACATAAAAAGGACTATAACTTCTTTTTGGGTGGTTGTATCATTTTGAATTTGGTTTCATTAGATTCAGCGTTTAAAACTACCCTTAAGACATGTATCATATGATCAGGTTTTACCCAAACAAATATTTTAGTTTGATAGACCTCCAAATTCTCCCCGTCTGCACCTCTTCAAATGCATTTACACAAAAAGCCAATGCAGGGATTTTGGGGGACTTTGGATATGTTATAGAGGTTGCAATTCTGCGTCGATTCCAATTTTAATATTTCATGAATTAATTTTTTCAAGGTTCCCCATACGATTTGTGCTATTTTTCCTGGTCTATTATACAAAAATATAAATCTATGAATTCATATTTGAGAAGTATTTAAATGCTTCAGTTTTGTCAACTGTATTTTTCCTGTTCTAGAAGAATGGCACAAGCTAATTATTTTGTAAAGATACAGAAGCGTTTTTGTGTGAACACTCTGTGCAAGAATATACAGTTCCGTTTATTTGAATATTTGGGTAGAGTCGTTCGTAGAGTACAATTTAGAATTTTGGTACTGTAGAAAGATAATGTGGTCATATCTACGTAGACCGTAAACATACCCTATCATGCCATAAAATGCAGCACTCAACTTGTGCTCGGACATAGAACTCAGCTTAGGATACACTAATTCAGAAAATGAAAGAATCGTGTATCATTGGGGGTAAAACTACTTGATATCCAGATTTTTTAAGAGTTCCGTCTATTCGTCCCACAACAGGCGTCTGTTTTCCTATAGTGGTAATCTAGGAAAACACCATGGTGGAAGCTGAAGGATATAGTATGCAATACATAATCTATGACAACAACTGGAAATGAGTCCCCAAGAGGTTATCTTTTAATAGAGAATCCTTCTGCAGCTTCGGCTGTAGTAAAACGCACATGAGATTTGAGTGTGCAATATCTTTCATGTCAATCAAGACGCCATAAAAATAATTGAATCGTCAACAAACAGAAGAAGTCTTTCAAGAAGCGCAAATGTTACTTTTGGCTACCGCATACGTACGAAAATTGGAGCATGGAACGTTCGATCCCTGTACAGCGAAGGAAGATACGAGCAGGTTGCGCATTAACTGCTTCGCTTAAAGATCAGTATTTTGGGCATTAGTGAAACCATGTAAGTGGAGAGGAAGAGTTGAATACAGATCTAATATTGGATAAACTAGAAAGTGGTGTCCGGGAAGGATGAAAGAGAGGGTGGCCAAACACTGCATGGTGTTGGAATTGTGTTGAACGAAGAAGCAAGACGTAGTCTTATTTCGTGGGAGCCCATTTCTACGAGATTAATAACACCAAGTTTTCGTTCAAAAATTCGTAACATAACAATTATTCAGTGGTAAGCACCCAGAAATGAAGCGACCGAGAAAGACAAAACCGTGTTCTACACGCAAATCGTTGAAGATGCAAATAAATGCCGAAGCAGACGCTCAACAAAAGGCTGAACTGCGAAGCGAGTATCGCATTGCACATAAGATGGTCTATCACTGTGTGAGAAGTGACAAGGGGGTGAGGTTATTTGAACTCGCAGATAATGCGGAGAACGCTGCAAGAAGAGGAGATATGCGCGAATTGTACCAAATATCCAAAGATGTTACTGGAAAAAAAGCAAACACCAATCATCCGGTAATGGATGTGGATGGAACACTTTTTATGAGGATTAGCTACGCAGGGAAGGACCATTTTTGGGTCCTGCTAAATGAGGATTTCGTTAAGCAGAGTGCTGAAATGCCCAAACTTAACGAGATGCGAAGGTCCTATAGGGGTATTGACATCGACAAGGTAGCTGGACTTGACGGAATATCACCTGTATTCCTGTATTCCTTAAAGCCAATCCCGTAACAGCGGCTAGTATTTAACATCCGTGGATACAAATAAAAAAAAAATGAAAGCTATATCAAGAACTCGAAGGATAGTGTAATTTTTAAGCTGCCAAAGAAAGGTGACCTAAAAAATTGCAATAATTGGCGTAGTATCACCGTTTTGTCCGTTTTCCCAAAACTAATGGCAACCATCGTCCACGAGCGGATACAGGATAAAATCGAGCCTAAACTCAAGAGGCATCAAGCTGGCTTCCGCAGTGGTCGATCGTGTGTCGACCATATCAACCATCTGCGTATCGTTCTTGAACAGTTGATGGAATTTCAATCATCGCTTTACCTCATGTTCGTGGATTTTGAGAAGGCCTTCGATCGAGTTAACCGAGAATATATATAGAAATCGTTGCTTGGTAGAGGAATTCCCCCACAAATTGTTGCCAATATTAGAGGGTCCTACAACAACGCAAGGTGTTTTGTTTTACACAATGGGCAGCTATCCGACTCGTTCGTAGTGCAACAGGGTGTGAGACAAGTAGAAATTTGGTATTTAATGATTACTGATTAAAATTTGTTGGATTTACTTGGCAAGTTTTCTCTAAATTACCTACTTACTTCATCACAATTTTAAAATGTATGAAAACTTGACCAGTGAACCCACCATATTTTAATCAGTCATCATTAAATACCAAATTTCTGTCATGATTTGGAATTGTTTCGATATTACTCTACTTAAGATATTTGATATTAAACTTCATGAACGTTGGCATTGGCATATATTTTAGATCTCATTACTTTTTTTGGCTGACTTTTTACGCACAGGTTTCTCGTACATATAAGAACTTGGCTCTTTTTTTAACATTTATGTTTTTGTTGTGATTTCACTCCTTTTTGCAAAGATTTATTTTGCCACGTGAAAATCAAGCCCTACCGCTCTACCAATTTCCATCGTTCTACAACAATCAGAAGTGCTTCATATAGTTTACAAGAGTTTTTTAGAATTTGGGTGGATGCCACGCCCCCTGAACTGAAACTTCCAATTTTTCGATTTTTTTCTTTCTAAGCACTTCAAGCCCTATACCGACGTACCAATTTTCATCGTTCTACAACAATCGGAAGTGCTCCATATAATTTATAAGAATTATTAAGAATGTGGGTGGATGCCACGCCTCCTGAATAGAAAATTACAATTTTTCAATTTTTTCATTCAAAGTATTTCAAGGCCTACTGGCCTACCAATTTTCATCGTTCTACAACAATCGGAAGTGCTCCATATAATTACAAAGAATTTTTAAGAAAGTGGGTGGATGCCACGCCCCTGAAAGGAAAATTCCAATTTTTCAATTTTTTCTTTCAAAGTATTTCAAGCCCTACCGCTCTACCAATTTTCATCGTTCTACAACAATCGGAAGTGCTCCATATAATTACAAAGAATTTTTAAGAAAGTGGGTGGATGCCACGCCCTCTGAATAGAAAATTGCAGATTTTGTTGTGCGAAATTTCAAGCTTCTACGATGTCGGGAAGTGCTCTATAATTTTGATGATCTGTCAGTGAGTCAGTCAGTCAGTTACGGTTTATGCAATTTTTGAAGTCCTATATCTCGGGAATTACTAATGTTATAGAGTTGAAGTTTGGAGAGCCACCTGGGTTTGATCAGCTCAGCAAATACTGCGAATTTGAAATTTCTTACCTTATTGTTACTGAAGTCAGAGGGGGGATGAAAATCGACTGAGTTTGTTCCTGTAAAAAGGGTGTAAGTGCCTCGAACTTGGCTGGGCACTACCGTGCCCTTTGATCGTATCGTAACCTAGAAATGGAGCAAAGAAGGTCATTTTCTAGAAACAAACAAATAAGAAGAGCTGTCATTTCCACGGCTGAGTTTTAATAAAAAACATACTCTTCATTTTTTTTCGTTTCTTTACAAATAAGTTCTAAAAATTTCAACCAAATCGTTTGAGTCATTTCTGAGCAACATTAAGATTATTAAAGTGGGCGTGTCAGTGGGCGGTTTTTACTAAAACCATTTTCTAAGTTATTTCTCTCATAACAACAAAATCTGAAAATGTCTTCTTAATAGTTAGAGGCGTCTCTGAAATACAAAAAGTGTTCATGGCAGTCGGCGGATTTTAATGAAATAACTTTCCAAATTTTTTACTTACGAACTAACTCTGAAAATTTCATCCAAATCTTTAGAGCCGTTTCCGAGAACCAAATATATTTTACACAAGCTTAGCTCTTTTAAAGAATAAGAAAGATTAGCACCGCTATTGCCCGATGAATTTTGAGTTGAGAGCGACAGATGTAATTGCAATTGATAGATCTCCAGAGCAACTACTAGAATACATCGTATACCTAACATATCCAACTTATGCACTCGAATTCCTTCATTTGTAAATGTTAATTAGACAGATGAATAGATATTATTTGTGAATAAATTAAATTCGTTTCCGATACAATAAATAACATTTCATTCTCTCACCGCATGGCATATAAACTAGGCACCTACTAAATCAATAAACTATGTTAAAAAAAAAGAAAAACTATTAATTTTGCGAAACCACAACAATCTATTTTTCTGATGGAAATTGCGTATTTTGTAATTAAAATTTTCTGCGATATTGTTTATTATTATTATTCTGGAAATGATAATATTTTTGCACAAAAATAAACAAAATTCAATTCGATTTGTTGGATTTAAAGCAATTAAGTAAGGTGAAATTGCATTGTTAAATAATTCAATTTATCTGGGATATCGTATAATATATATTCGAATGAAATTAAATTAAAAAAAAAAATAAAATAATTTCCCCTTAGCCCAATATGCATCAGCAATGCTATTTGAATATATATATATATTACAAATACATGGAAATATTTAAATATATTGGAAAAAATAATAACAAGGTCGTGTAGAAAGTTTTTTTCAGAAGTTAGATATGAAAACATGAAGGGAATAATTCAACATAAATGGGCTAGATATCCTCATGGAAGTGATTAAGGTAAAATTAAGGTTTATGAAATTGAAAAATTACTTGTGGTACAATCTGAGCATAGCACACATGGCTTTTGTTCATTTTAATACTGAATTTAATTAGACTCAATGAAGAAATTACCATCTTTTTAAGTATATGTAAGATTGACTGTAATTTAAAGTCAAACAGCCAGCGACGTAGGAGTATATATGTACATACATACATATGTATACCTACTAATCCCTTGAAAAATTATGGTATTTCGATAAAGCTCTGGATCAATATTTTATTTGTCATCAACCAAGAATCAAAGGAGTCCATACAAATATTTATGATGACAGAGTTTGTTTTTTTTTTTTTTAAGTGAGGCAAAATGTGGGATTATCCCAAAATAAAACCCTTACAAATAATAAATTGATGAGACTTTACAAAAATGTTTAAAATGCCATGAAAACCAAGTAACAAAATAGTCCATAAAAGTATCTACATTCCATGGATGTTTTTTGAGGCATAATTTTGTACAATTTCCATGAAAAATAAAGTCATGTTCACAAAAGGTCTATAATTTTTTTTAAGGGTAATCCTTTAGTCCTATTACCCTTATTTTGCTTTTATTAAATTAAGAGTTTAAAAATATTTTTTATATCATGTACAATATATCTCCCATTACCTACCTTCATAAGAATAAAATCAAAAAGCAACATTTTTCCTCCCAATAAAAATGCTCTTGGAGCATGCATATTTTTATATGAACTTTGTTTTCATGATATTTTAAAAATTTTTGTCAAATCTCCTCAAAGTAATATTTGCTTCACATGTTTTCGGATATTAACACTCTCTCACCTTGTAATTTTTATGAACTTATTTGTTTCTCGGTTTTGTTGGCAATAGAGTAGGAGCCGGCCACAAGCTCAGAAAGTATAGGACAAGTTTGGTATCGGAAACCGAAACGAGATAACCAGCTCCAAGGCATCCGAAATTTTCAAAGTTGCTACTTATAAGAAAGGGAAAGGTTAACAAATTGGTTTTAGCTGAAGTAAAACAAAATTCAATTTTTGCAACAAGCTACAGTTATGTATATTCAGTGTATTCAATGGGCCTTACTAGTAATTAAACACTAATGTCGACTATTAGCTAACTTAGAGGTTAAAATAAAATGTGGAGCTTAAACAGAATGCTACCAATAAACAATTTTACCCTTTTGCTAACAAAACCCTCAGACTTTCTTTGAATCTACTACAATTTGCATCAAATTCCATCAAACAAACCCGCACACTACCATAACACAAGTGAAAACATAAGCCGTTTTCCTTTGGAGGTGGCGAAGTACTTACGAGTAGATGAAAACCCTAATCTAGTACTACCAACTGTACATGCTCTCATGCGCGAGTAGATACATTTTACATGGGAAAGCAGTTTGATGTGTTCCATTGAAAAAAGCTGGCAAAGTACTTGCAAGTACTTCGCCACCTCCAAAGGAAAACGCCTATAGAAGAAGAGAAATACACAAACAAATGCATTGACACAGGGTCGGCATGCAGTTACACTGCTATATTCTGGGGCCCCCATGAAAAGCAAGATTTCAAAAAAGAAAAAAAAACATTCGTGTGCTTCTGTCATTTTTGTCGAGCTTAGGAGAATGTATAGAGATTTTAAATCGTTAAAATAGAACAAAAAAAATAGCTTATTAAACTTAATAAAAATTGAAATTAAAGTAAATACTGTGAATACTCGCTATTTATTAAAAAAAACTTATATAAGACAAAATGCGGGGCATTAAATAATGTAAAAACACCTATAATGCCGAGTGAACAAATTTTTCATTTCACAGTAAGTTTTGTCTCTTATTCTATATAAAGTTATGTGAAGTGGTGTTTTTTCGGTAAATAGATTATCTTAGAATACTTTTAAATTGACATAAAACTACTTGACGAAAATATAAAACTGACATGCTAGATATGGCCAACAGCAGAAAGACTTTTATGAATATTTCATTTAAAGCGTTGAAAACTTCAGGTGGTAAATTAATTTGAGCGCCTTGCCATCACCAACGTAATATAATCCGTCCCTGCTGGACAAGAATTTCTCATTTGACTGATGATTTTCAACTAAATCACTCGATTGAAGTATATTTTTATTTACAACAAATAAGATTTATTAAAGCAAAATATCATGAAATATCTATTTAAAAGTATTCTGCGATGATGTAAGAACCTAAAAAACATCACTTCACATTACTTTATGTCGAAATATAAGACAAAACTCACTTTTGAAATGAAATATTTGTACACTCTTTATTATACGCGTTTTTACAGGATTTCACGTAGCAACGCGTGTTTTTTTAATGTTTTGTTTAATAAAGCATGTCAAATGTTCATTACACTTATTATAGCTTTGTTTTTTTGCATGTCCAATTAAAATGGTGTGAAAAAAACGACACCAAAGCAAACGAATTTACATGTTAAATACAACAACAACTATGTCCATATAGAGTTAGCTAAGTCCAGATAATTAACTGGAGTTAAATTTTGTCTCGACAAAAACGGTATTGCCACACTACCATTGTCGTTGTGTTATCGATAATTCGTATAGAAATGTCAAATGTTTGTTGGTAAGTTAGTTCAGAACAAAATGGCAGACCAAGGCAAATGTTGAAATGTCCCGATGTCGTTTTTTTCACCAAACTCCATATGGACATACAAAAAAACGCAGCTTATATTACACTTTTTTATTTACTTTAATAAGCTTTTTCCACTTGCAAACGATTTGAAATCTTAAAACACTTTGCTTAGCTCGGCAAAATGACAGATGAATTTTAATTTGTTTTTTTTTTCTTGTTCAAAGAGTGAAGATAAGTATTGCCGTATTCTTTCTCAAAAGCAACTTTTTCAGTACTTACTATAGTAGGAAACAAATTATTTTCTGTTGGGAGTCTTAAAGTGATATTTCTCTTCCTGCCAATTTGGTATTTATTTTTTTAGGGATCAGAGTGCTGTTGTTTCCATTGGTTTTCTTTAAAGACGTTTTATCTTTTTGTTAGTTCCAATAAAATATGAAACGACTGCCTTTCTGAATTCATACATATGTACTTTACCAAACGACGCTATTTTATGAGAAACGTTTTTTTAAACATTTATTTCTCTGAGAGGTAGTAATCCAAAGAATAACTTTACGTATGTTTACGTGTAGATGTGCTCTCTCACACCCAAAAACATAACTGCAATGAACCAAGCCACTGGAATATTTTAGGAATACAGAAGGAGTGAAAAAGGACTACAAGGAGTGACTAAAGAAAAACGACTTAATTGACATTCATTTTGAAGTTTATCTCGTTATTTGTTTGACAAGACGTTTGTGGAAGCATAAATATATTTTAAAAATATTTAAATGGATTTGATTAGCTTACAATGTATAATAAATAAGAAAATTTGAAACGTATTCTAAACACTCAAAACAAAACAAACATGTACCTACCTAATCGCTTATGTACACGCATACAAATATACACGTACAAATACAAAACTAATACTTTTTTTTCAAGAGACTAGATGTAATGAAATCACCAATATAGACACTTGCAAATACACAATTTAAGCATTACAATAACAAAAAAAAAAAATAGTCTTAAATCGATTCCCGTTCAACACAAAAAAATTACTTTTTGGATATACGTAATTGGGTATGTAAATATATGAAAATAAATAAATTGGGTGGCGCAACAGCTCGTGGAGAACCAGGGCCTAGTGACTTGCAACTCACAACCATTCCTGTGTGCGTGTTTGTCGGCAATGTAAATATATAGTTAAAACGGAATCAAAAAACTAACCTCGTATTTAACGTAAAACCAGGCATACTAAATATTTATGAAAGAAAATAAATAATCTGTTCCTGTTGCAATACTTAAACATACAAACAATAAATTAGAAGAAGATTGTAACCAGCCCATTGAATTAACATACATCTATTGAAATCAACATGCTAGCTTGGGAATAGATTTAAGTATCAAATACAAATTTAAATAGCATAAAACAGCACTAAGGCAACACTTTTCATTTAGTGTTCGACTTTAAACATGGATTTCCATGTATTAAATTTTGACATATTACTAACGACTAAACTGGAGACTATATTCGTTATTGGTATGCGGATTTTCTAAAATCTGGAGATTTTCTTTTAAGCTTAACTGGCCGAACAGAATGGTGTAGTTGTAGTTGTCGCGTGTAGCACTGTCAAAGTAGAAAGATACAAAAATAGTATACAGTGCCACAATGAGAAGCTGTAAATGTAGCAAGGAATGTATGGTGTAGCAGAAGTTAAACTAAATTCAACTCTTGCTACCAGCTGCAGCTACGTTCATTCTGTTCAAGGGGTAACACTAAATTTGATTGTTAGTAAGGCCCAATGAGTTAAGCTTTGATTAGACGGTCAACGCAAATGGTCAAAGCGTTGACTCTTTGACGTCAAAATGAAGTAAAATTCTGACCCCAAAGTTGTCTTTTCGTGGATCGTCAACGCAAAGCACGTCGATGGCTGCTTTGACACTCTCGTTGACATGAATTTAAGGGTCAATGCTTTGTTGATTTTCGCTGGCCATGTAATCACCCAACGCAGCTAGGACACTATGACAGACTACTCACCAACACGTTGACTGTATCCTTACGTTGACACAGCGGATTTTTCTGCCATGTCAACGAACTCTGCGTTGACCTTCATCGCAATCTTGAACATTTTGCAGTTGATGGTTTGACAGTTAAGGGGGACGAACTATAATTTGAGGGCAAAAGTATATTGCAATCCAAATGTCAATTGCCCTAAAATCACATTTCCGGAGCAGTAAGAAAACTTCAATTTTTTTTACTTTTTAGAAGTTTCTTAATCCATTGAGATTGTAGCCACCCTTCAATGGAATTTGCCAGTTGATGGTTTGACAGATGAAAACCGACTTATATTTTGACGGAAAAAGTATATTTCGATCCAAATGTCACCCAATTGCTCCAAAATCACCTTTCTCCTGAGCAGTAAAAAAACTTAATAATTGCTGACTTTTTAGAGTTTTTTTTAATCCATTCATATTGTATTATTCGATAACACCACAGTCGACGTGCGTCGTGTGATCGTCAACTTACAAAATTATTCAATTTTGCTCTTGTCAACTTCGCGTCAACGTTCATATGTTAGAATGTGGCCATAGTAGTGTAATCGTCAACGTTTCACGTTTCATTACTTTGACAGCAGAGGGATCAATTGCGTTGACACAGATAACACGTCAAAGCATTTTGGGACAACATTGATCGAGTGCCGTCATTCGTGTGATCGTCGACGTTTCATCCGTTGAGACAGTCTAAGTTCACAGTAATTGACGATGTTTTTGATGACGTTAAGAGTTTTCCGGACTGAAATGGTGATTTCATGAAAAAGATTGTGAAGCGTGTACTTGTCCGATCAAAAAAATTAAGGTGTTTATGGACAGATACACTTGTTTTCTAGGACATCATTGGAAAACATTTTTAAAAGTCGACAGTACAAGCAAAAATAAAAGCGCAAAGCCACTTGAGGCTAGAAGAAAACATAAGATTTGATTTTGAATTTTAAGTAAATAATGTTTAAATATCTGTCATTTTTGATTGATTTCGATTTTGCTTTTTCAGATTATTTAGCTGGTTCAGTTGGATTTTTGTAAAAATCAAGCAGATAATTAGACAAAATTGTGAAGATGATCAAAATAGCAAAATAGCTTTTTCAATTCTAAATGTCCTGCTCGCCCTTATTTATTTTTTACCAATAAAATTTGGGGGCTTCAAATAATAAAGTTTTTTTTATCTTTCCAGCTTTCCGGTCAAAATGTCGGTGAGAAATTTGAAACGGAAATTTGCTGGCCTAAAAGCGGGAAGCAAACAGCGTTTCTTAAGTGCTTCTAAGGAGCTGTAAGATTTTCCAATATATTTACGTTTGACGGTGTTCATACCAGCTTCACGTGAGGCGAATCATTTTCACGTCTCTCTTTCTTATCTCATTCCCATTTATTGGAAGGAAAGAGATGGCGGGGTGAGGCAGAAATTTTCAAAAAAATTTAATTTAAATTTTGGCCATCTCTTTCTTTCTATTCGTATTTGGCACAATTTGTGGACGATTGTTAGCATATTTCTTCACTCTCAATTATCAAGCTCCGCCTTATTTTCTTTCTACTAAGGAAATTTCAGCTCTTTAGATCAAAACGAAAGTGGTCACTTTTTCAATTTATAATAATTTACTTATTCTTTCTTTATTCTCCCTTGATTCCTTCCGAAGTGACAAGACTTCAACTTTATAATTCAAGAGGGCTTTATTTACATTAAATATACATAGAACTGATAGGATTTTGGAGGCATGAGAAGTTTCAGACCGAGAGATATCGGGGAAGGGTAGTTTCAAGAAAAACTAATGCAATTATGAAAATTTGAGCCATGGCCTTTACCCAGTTTAAAGCGAATAAGCCTGCATTGCCCAAAAAATTAAGGCTTCAATAAGGGCTTCTTTTGAAGCTCCAAGAACATTATAGTTTCTAGAGCTTTAGAAGGTGCAGAAGGTGGTTTTGCGTGAGCGAAAAGGTCGCCACCAGTCTATGTTAATACCACACACTTGATCCGAAATAAACATTAACGCTGAACTATTGGTCACGAAGGTAGTTCCTCGTGGTATAATAGTTAGTGCCTTGGACTGCCATACCGAAGGTCTGGCTTTAGCCGCCGCCGCCTAAAAACCAGAAATGTTTTTTCCGAGGTACTGCCTTTTGTGAGGAACTGACAAATCCTCCAAGAGTATACTTGTCATGCATAAGTCCTTCTCATTCCTGCCAACAACACGCACACAGGAATGGTTGGTTATGTTCCCCTCGAGTTGTTGCGCCACCATATTTATTTTCATTGGTCACGAGGACTTTGAATCTCGAAGATTGCCTTGCCTGTGATGATGGCCAAATTATTATATTCAGTGCATTATCGGATTAAGTACTTGCACAATACGAAACGGGGTTGCTGGGTGGAACTGTCCACAGAAATATTTTCCAGCTATAGATGGATGGCATCTTTGAAAATAAGGTACTCCCGTACATATTATTTCTTCCTCCCTAAAAAATTGGACTTGAAATATGTCCGTGATCTGATTACTAATCCGAAAGGAATTGAAAGCAAGCAGCCAAAGAATTTCCTTATAGATTTCGAGAAGGGGGAGAAGAATGCTCTGCGACTCCTTTACCCTTTGGCTCCTCTATTCATGGCTGCTTTTTCCATTTCGCGCAAACAATGCGAAGAAAGATCCAAATAAGGGATGCAAATGCAAGCAAGATATGGTCCAGACACGGAGTACTACATGTGTCTTCGGAGATTTGTGACCTTGTGCTTTTGTCAAACAAATAATATTTTCAACCGGTATGACGTGAAGGAAAAAAATAAGCTCATGGCTCAAGTTTTGGTGATATCGAAGGACAGCAAAACTTCCTCGAGTATTTGGAAAATACTTGGTTAGGGCTAGTTCATCGAAGTTCCCGATTAAGAATGGAAATGTGGAATTGTTAAAGCACAACCAAACAAAATCTCCCGAGGACTAATAATAGTGTGGAGTCTTTGCACACACAAGGCCTTCCAAGCTACTATGCGTTGTCAGTATCTCAATATTTATAATTGATAAACTATTGGAAGGCATTCTGCTGGAACATTTGCATGTAGATGCAAATGCAATTGCAATTGCATGCTGGTGCATTCCCTACGTTTTTATTTAAGGGCAATATGCTCAGGCTAATGAAAGGCTACTAGGGGTTATCAGCCAATACAACGAAAAAACTCCACACGATTGTGTAATGGCATGCGCGCATTATATAGGGCTATGGAGAATGGAGCTAGCCCAAATAGTATCTAGAAGAAAATTTGTCCGAGGAAGTGGATACAAACAAAAAAAATTGCCAGGAAACAACAGTTCACGTTCACCCAGTTATCTAGACTGGTGGAGGAACGCTCGACAATATGGGATCTTGGCCACAAAGGGTTTTTGTACCAACTAATGGATACCGGATCTATAGTGTTATGCCCGTAGTATCCTAGTAAACTTTGTACAGAGGCCGTTGTCAAAAACGTCAAATTTAATCGTCAAATGATCGTCATTTCTTGACGCAAATGCAATCGTCAAAGCTTGCATTGAATTGATTTGATCAACGTCATTCAATTAACTTGTAAACGCATTTGATGTTGACGAACAGGCTCTCTGGTTCCTCAATTTTTTCAATCGCCAACTCGATGGTCTTACTGCACACGCAAGTCTGCACCGCAGATGACATTTTCGAACATGTGACCTTAGCAGAACATTTTGACGCAGACATATACATTTACTTCCATTATTTCCCCATACTTACATCCTGGGGAGCGCAATGCATTCATTGAGATGATGGGGCTTGGTGCTTTCCGCATCATCGCATTTTTCAATTTCACCTATCCAAACCTATGTACTTTCTTATTGTTATGACTTTCACATTTAAAATGTAATGACTTACTATAGCAAACAAACGGGCACAATAGAGCTTAAAGCCTAGAACATACTTGTGAATCATGTCGTGAATCCATACAAAATTTGGATTTTTGTTCGCCCGTGAACGTGCTCGTGAAACTGTGTGGAGAGTTTTCGTTCACGAACAATTCCCGTGCAAAATGCACCCGTGCAAAATGCACGGGAACTCCTGGTGAACAGTTGACAGTTTGATTACAAAAATGCCTCATTGGAGGCATTGTGGTCTTAAACGTCAATCGTTCACAACACACTCACAAATTTGTACCAGTGAGCAATGTCAAAAAATCGCAAAACGAGGAAGTATCTACTAAGCTAAAGGTTGCAGTGCACATATACCCTTAACTAATTACAACGACTCTTGAATGAACTATAATGACTCTCGAATGAATCTTCCAGATTATATCTGATACAAACCAACCTACAGAGTGCTTTCGTGAGCTTTGAAGCTTTGGCGCTGAATGTCAAAATAAAAGCTTTGGAAAGGGAAATTATGGGAAATTTCCCCTACGGAAATCTCTAGAAGCAGATACCAGAATATTCGGGCAGTATCCAGAGTCTGTCAAACAAGTATAAAGCCACATAGTCTAAGAGCCGACAGCAAATTTTGGGAGTGGAGGTATAACCAAAATCAGAGTATGAGGGATTATAGGTACATGTATCGTGATATCAAATACCAAAGTCTGGCAGGTTTTGTTTTCAGCCTTTGGGAGGGGTGGGGGGTTATAAAGGGCTAGATCCCCTGATTTATTTTCAGGGTTATAACCTCTTTAATTTATTTTTAAAGAATTGCATATGATTTCCTGTCATTTTTCCTAAGCATAAACACCACAATCTTGACGGTCCGATTAATAGAACTCAAGATATAACCATTTTACGTGAACCTTATCATCCCTTTTTTGGAGATTTTCAACAAAACAAAAAATCAACAAATAAAGTCTCCACAAAAACGCCAATAAGGTTTGCTTAAAAAGGTAAAATAATGGGTCCTATTTATCGGATTACCAAGATAAAAGTCTTGAAACTTAGGGAAAATGACAGAGCATCATATCCAATTTTTCAAAAGTGAATTGAAGTTCTAATGACCCTACCATATATATAGGAAACTACGCGGCTTTTAGACCCCCACCCCCACCAAAGGCTGAAAACAAAACCTGCCAGACTTTCATATTCCAAATCACGATACATGTACCTATAATCCCTCATACTCTGATTTTGGTTATACCTCCACTCCCAAAATTTGCTGTCGGCTCTTGGTCTAACATGTTTGACCGGCAGTGGACACAGTTTTTTTTAAATCCTGAATGAATAAAATTGGTTGTAATAAAAGTGAAAAGTAAAGTTGGTGAATTAATTTCAGTGGTGAACAATACAATACAATACATTTCTGTAGTAAGAAAAGCAGTATTTTGTTTTGTGAAATAAATAAGTGGACTTTTAAAATAAAGTAAATAAGTTTTATTAACGAACCAGGGAAAATATTAGAATATTATAATAAGATATAAAGGGAATTCAAGCAACAGCGTAAAGTCGTCATAAAAGTTGTAAAGTGTTGTGAGTCGAGGGTATCACGAGGATGTATCTTTTGGAGTTGGAAAAGGGTTGTGGCATGCTTGCTCTAGCTTGGCTAAGCTCGTCCGGTTGGGGCGGTTCTTGCCCTTTTCCAAAAACTCATCTCACTCAGCAAACAAAATTAAAACATGCCGGTGTTAAGGGATGAGGATAGGAATAGTGGAGAGGGTATGTAATAGGAAACTGGAGACAAACAAAATGAAGGAATTGCACAAACTTAGCTACCTATGCCACTGTAAGGGCCCCATCTAAAAGCTAAACCCTTAAAATCTAAAGATTATACCTATAAAGATATGAACAAAACTAAAGACTAACTAAACTAGAAAAGTTTTTTTTTTGTTCTTATTTTTTTTGTCCACCGGAAAATCAACTTCTGCCCCACTGTCGCACCAACACAGTGGCTCATGGAGTCATCAAAGGCCTTGCCTGGTGTTGTTGGCAAAAGTTTGGCCTGCCTACCCTTGTATCAACGATACAACCATCGCTATCTCCTTGGCTAATATTCTGGAGATAGCCCCTATCATAAACCTCCAGCCACCTTTAACTTTGTCTAGGTCAAATCATATCGACGTAGGTACGTATTGTCGAAGTAAATTATGTATATGAAGTCCATCTCATAAGTCGGTAAGGTAAGTATCGTTCTATTTGGTCAGTAGGGCAAGTATGAAGTTAGTGCTAAGTAAGTATTGTCAGTTAAGTAAGTATATAGTTAGTGAAAGATAGGTATAGCGTTAGTGTATAGTAAATATGGTGCAGGTATAGCTAGTATGGTAAGTACGTAGTATGTAGAGTAAGTATAGTCAATATGGTCAGTACATTGTAGGAAAAAGGTAAGTATAGAGTCAGAGTACTGTAAATATAGTATAGTCAGTAGGGTGGTTCACGTTTATGAGGTAAAAAAAAACTATATCCTAGATGGCAACCCACCTCAAAATTTTGTTATACCTTCCTATAACAACATGTGTGTGAAGTTTCAGCCTTTCAAATTTATGGAAAGACGGTGCTCATCAACTTTGAAATGTCACATTTTGACGAAAAAATGAAGTTAAGTTAGATCCAGGAAACTTAAGGAAATGCGGTAATTTGTATAAAAAGTTTATTTACTATACAAAACAAAAATAAGTCTTAACACATCATATACAGTGTTGGACAAAGAATTAGCACACATTAGTGGATCGGACTTAAATAAGGAAGATCTTTAATTTTGCTATGTTCTTGGAACATAATTTATTGAGAACTCTTTAATTCAACGCTGAGGATCGGACTTAAATAAGGAAGATCTTTAATTTTGCTATGTTCTTGGAACATAATTTATTGAGAACTCTTTAATTCAACGCTGAAAAACATAAGTATATACAAAAAAAGAATTCAAAATACCTAATAACAACAAAAAATCCTTTAAAAAAAATTTGTTCTTGTAACATGTGGTGGTCACAGAACTAGCACAAGTACGAAATTAAATAATTTATCACTAAAACAAGTAGTTTTTTTCTAATATTTTGTTGGGTACCCTTTCTGCTTTACAACAGCCTTAAACCGCCGAGGAATACTCGCCTCTAGGCGAATAGGAATGCTGTTCCAGCCATCCCTAATTGCCTCCCAAAGTTCTGCTAGATTCCTTGGCTTCCTTAGTCCAGCCTGACTGATCCATTTCTGATGATTGGCGTCCACCAAAGCAAAATCTTTATCCACGTTAGGGGCAAGTTATAGCGATCAGGAAAACGAAACAGGAAAAATTTTCGAATGGATTACTTACGATGTTGATGTTGTTGAAACACAAATGCTACACTAATCAATGGCAATTAACTCAAAGAATTTTTTTTGCTAAAAACATTTTCAATTGATTAATTATTTTTTGTTTAAAATGAATTTATCTATTTTCCTGATGTAAATTTATTTTTCGTGCCAGCTGATTGACATATCAAACAAAATGGAACAAATCGTTCCAATGATTTGAGTTCCAATTTTTTCCTGTTCCACCGACAGAATTGTGGACGAAAAAATTTTTCGTATGCTTTTCAATCAGGAAAATTTTGCGGTAGGTTGTATGTGTGCATATATTCACATATTTTCAGCTTGCCAACTGACATATTTTTCCTGTTCGCTATAAACGACCATCAGGAAAAAGTATTCAATTTTATACTGTTTCAACTTTTCCTGATGGATTTTCCTGATCGCTATAACTGGCCCCTTACACAGTTAGAACTATGAAACATGGTGGTTTGGGTATTATGGTGTGGGATGCGCTTTCATGGTTCGGTGTAGGGCCTATTGCGAAAATAGAGCAGCAAATGGACCAGCATCAGTACAAGAGCATTTTGGAAAACCATATGGAGCCCTTTGCTGACGATAATTTACCATTATCATTGACATTCATGCACGATAATGATCCTAAATACACTTCCCGGCTGGTCACCAAATCAATCTTTTGCCCTGGCCTGCGCAGAGTCCTGACCTGAATCCAGTAGAAAATCTATTTTATTTTATTTTATTTTATTTTAAAACCTTAACAGCCAATTTCTTCACAGAGTACTAACGTTAGTACCGGTTCTAGTCCTAAAATTTATACTCAAATCAGTATCTCTCATTTATTCATACTTGTGTGTTTGAAGAAATGAGATATACTGTTACTATTTTTAGCACTAATACGGTACTAACGATATGAATCTGTGAAGAAATAAGATGTAAGTGAATTATTGTTTTTAATTAGAAAAGATCACTCATGCACATTGCAAATAAACAAACGAATTTTGCGTGTTTCAAACAACCAAAATTAACGGTTAGTAGTAAAAAGAAAACAAAAATGATAACTCTCTTCTTCCTAAAAAGAAACAGACATATATGACACAGTATAAAAGATCAATACTAACTTCACGTTAGTCAAAGCAAAATCTTTTCAATCATTGAGCACAAGGTTACCCTTGAGCAAATAAGCTTAAATTTCACATGGTTAATGCAATTTACCTATGTAACAAAATTTTAGGGTGGGCCACCAAAATTTATAACAAAAATAAAAAAGGACCACCCTAATAGTCAGTCATGGTAGTATGTAGTATATGTAAGTATGTAGTATGCCGTAGTCGGTCATGTAAAGATATCTATGTCTAGTCATTGTCCAATCGTATTTTTCTTTCCTTCTCTTCCTCTCATCGCTGGCTCAGCCGAGCCTCCACACACCTCCTTAAGGTATTTAGCACGTCATTTTAATTCAATATCAAAGGGCACGGTAGTGCCCAGCCAAGTTCGCGGCACTACACCCTTTTTACAGGAACAAACTCAGGCGATTTTCAACCCCCCTCTAACTTCAGTACCAATAAAGTCAGAAACTTCAAATTCGGAGTATTTGCTGAACTGATCAAACACAGGTGGCTCACCAAATTTCAACTCTTTAGCATTAGTAGTTCCCAAGATATAGGACTTCAAAAATCGCAAAAACCGTAACTGACTGACTCACTGACTCACTGACTGACTGACTCACTGACTCACTGACTCACTGACTGACTGACTCACTGACAGATCATCAAAATTATGGAGCACTTCCCGACATCGTAGAAACTTGAAATTTCGCACAACGGTAGGCCTTGTGGTACATACAAAGGAAAAAATCGAAAATCTGCAATTTTCTATTCAGGGGGCGTGGCAACCACCCACTTTTTTAAAAGCTCTTATAAATTATATGGAGCACTTTCGATTGTTGTAGAACAATGAAAATTGGTAAGTTGGTAGGGTTTGAGGTACTAAAAAAGAAAAAAAATGAAAAATTGGAATTTTCCATACAGGGGGCGTGGCATCCACCCACATTCTTAAAAATTCTTATAAATTATATGGAGCACTATCGATTGTTGTAGAACGATGAAAATTGGTAGGTCGGTAGGACTTGAAGTATTTAGAAAGGAAAAAAATCGAAAATTTGGAATTGTCCATTCAGGGGGGGGGGGGTGCCATCCACCCACTTTATCAGAATTGCTATTACTTTCACCTGGTAAAATACATCTTTGCAAAAAGGAGTGAAATCACAACAAAAACATAAATGTTAAAAAAGGAGCCAAGTTCTTATGTGTACAAGAAACCTGTGCGTAAAAAGTCAGCCAAAAAAAGTAATGAGATCTAAAATATATGCCAAGTTTTAAGTTCATGAAGTTTAATATCAAATATCTTAAGGAGAGTAATATCGAAACAATTCCAAATCATGACAGAAATTTGGTAGTTAATGATTACTGATTGAAATTTGGTGGATTTACTTGGCAAGTTTTCTCTTAAATACTTACAAAATGTATGAAAACTTGACCAGTGAACCCACCAAATTTTAATCAGTAATCATTAATTAACAAATTTCTGTCATGATTTGGAATTGTTTCGATATTACTCTTCTTAAGATATTTGATATTAAACTTCATGAACTTAAAACTTGGCATATATTTTAGATCTCATTACTTTTTTTGGCTGACTTTTTACGCACAGGTTTCTTGTACACATAAGAACTTGGCTCCTTTTTTAACATTTATGTTTTTGTTGTGATATGACCTACCAGAAATATTGATTGAAAAATCTTATGAATTTCTTTCATTCCCAATTTATTTTATAATAAAATTCATTAAAATTTACTTTTACTTAATTCTACGTTAACTTTTAAATGAAGAAAATGAGAAGGAAATTAGTAAAATATTTACGAAATTACATTTTATTCGTTTTAACTAATTAAAAAAAAATAAAAAAACAAATATGTGGCTTAATTTAAATGTCCCGGAGTGTAACAAAAATTTACTTCCGCTTTATAAAGAGAAAAGGTAAAGTGAAAACTATAAATTCAATTTAAAAGGTGTATATAATCCGAAGCACAGGAGTATAGGTACTTCTTTCCCTTATTCACATAAGTGTATTTTGATATATATATTTATATTTATGTAGGAACCAATCAATTTAAAATGTAGGAAATATTTTATTTCAATATATGTATTTAATATTAATTAATTTATATTAACAATAAATTATGATAGAATTAACGATCAACTTTGCGACAACTTTTCTGCTTGACGGCTTATACGATACTCCTCTTCTATTTCGAAATTCAAATGTCATCTTCAAACAGGTTTTGATCGTAAATATTAAAAGAGAGCAGTGACGTCATAGTAGAAGCAGTGCTGCCACTCAGCCTACATCCGGCCATCCTGCATTTCATCCGCCTCGGATGAACGATCACTCTCAACATCAAGTCTGCAGTCACTTCGCCAAGGTTTCATAAAGTCACAACTGGTACTAGTGTTGTTGGGACCTTCATGATCTGCAACTTTTTTCACGGTATAACGTCCACCCCTGCCTTTAGAGACCACTGAATATGGACCTAGAAAATCAGAAAAGAGTTTGTTACCCGCCCCAAACTGTGTTCTTTTGATAGCTACAATGTCCCCCACATTATATTCAATCGCAGGCTTTCTCTTGCGATCAAATGTTTTTCTGTTTTCAGCTTGTACCTTCTCAATTTGTTGTCGAACATCAAAGCGAATTTTATCTCTGTCGTCATCATGCTGCTTGAGTAACTCCAGCCTTATCATCTCCAAGATTTCAACGTCATCCTTCTTTCTCATTGGAACACCGAAAAGCACTTCGAATGGTGTTCGTTGAATTGACCTTTGTAGGGTACTGTTTATGGCAATTTGAACCCGCGACACGAACTTATACCATTTATCTGGTGAGTCAGCTGATAATCTCCTAAGAACTTCAATAACAACACGATTTGAACGTTCAGCTTGCCCATTTCCCCTCGGCACACCTGTGGTTACAGCAACATGGTCTATATTTTCTTCAGTGCAAAAATCCTTGAAGCTTTTAGAACAAAATGCACTCCCTTTGTCCGTAATGAATCGCCTTGGGTTTCCAAAATGTTGTTGCAGCTCTTTTATTTTTCCTAAAGTTTCCTCTGCTGATACCGTCTTCGTCGGAAAAATCCACATGAACTTCGAGAATCCATCTGTAACTGTCAAAATATATTTATACTGCTTCGTTGTTAAATCCATCGGTCCGATGTGATCGAGGTGGAAGGTGTCAAATGGTCTGTCTCCTTTGTCCAGCTGATTAATGAAACCTTCTTGCTTTCCTGCTTTTCTGTTTGCAAGTATACACTTGACACAATTGTTGAGACGTCTCTGAACCTTGTCCTTCAGCTGGGGAATGAAAAATTCTTGCGAAATGAGGTGCATTGTTTTCTGTAGCCCAAAGTGCCCCTCCTCGTGCTTCAAATTAATTATTTCCGTCTCCATATTACAGGGAACAACTAAAAGTGAAAGACCATCAACCTCTTTAAAAAGTAACTCACCTCGAATTTCAAAATCATCATAGCTCTTTTCCTTTAGAACTTCTTTTACTGCCATTATGAAGCTGTCTGAATCCTGTGCCTTTTTTATTCGTACTAATAGCTCTTGTTGTAAGGCGTATACAGCTGGTGAACGGCTAAGCGAATCCACATGACTCATCCTTGATCCCGCACGGTGTTCAACTTCATAGTCGTAATCCTGCATGTATAAAACCCATCTCTTTACAGCGTTTGGAAGTTCTTTTTTGTTCACAGTTTGACGAAAAGCAGCGCAGTCAGTCAAAACCCTGAACTTGGTACCCAACAGATATATTCTGAATTTTTCAAGCGCTTTATAGACAGCGTAAGTCTCTAGCACAAAACTATGCCACCTTTGTTCAGACGTGCTGTTCTTCCTGCTGTAGTAAAACACTGGATGCAGCTGATTATCATTACTACGTTGCATAAGAATAGCTCCTATGCCTTCTTGACTGGCATCTGTATGCACCTCCGTGTCCACACCTTGACGAAAAATGGTTAGTACTGGCTTACTTGTCAAAGCCTGCTTCAGCGTTGCGATTGCTTGTCGTTGTGGAGCTGCAATTACAAACTTAGAACTTTTTTTAGTTAAATCAGTTAAAGGCTTCGCCAAAATTGAATAGGAATTAATAAATCGTCTGAAGAAGCCTGTTAACCCAAGAAACTCTTGCAACTTTTTCAGATTTGTCGGCTCGGGGAACTTGGATACAGCGTTAATTTTTTCTTCAGAAGGACTTACCGTACCATTCTCAACTACGTGTCCGAGAAACGTGACTCTCCTCTGAAGGAACTTACATTTTGCCCAGTTAAAAACTAAACCGTTTTCTTCTGCAACCTGTAGTACGATTTTTAGTTTTTCTAGGCACTCCTCACAGCACTTTCCAGATATGATAAGATCATACATAAAGGTTCTTAATATCTTCCGTCTAACAAGATCGCGGAACACAATCGTGATGAACCTCACAAAAACAGCAGGACCATTTTTTAGCCCAAACGGCACAAAATTAAATTCCCATTCACCATCTTCGGTAGCAAAGGCAGTGAACTTTTTGCTGCTTTCTTCCATGGGGACATGAAAAAACCCGTTCTTAAGGTCCAGCGTTATAAATACGACATCATCTTCCAAATTATCTAACACGCTCTCCATCAGAGGGATTGGGAATCCATCTCTTATTGTTCTGGCATTGATTCCCCTGTAATCAATACACACCCTGAATAAACCACCCTTCTTTTTCACTACAACAACTCGGCTCGTAAACGGTGAACATGATGGTCGAATTATTCCAGCTTTACTCCACTCATCGATCTGCTTTTTAACAACTTCAGCCTCATTAATTGGAAGACGTCGTGGTGTCAAGTAAATAGGAGTCTCATCACTCAAGGAAATAGTCATAGTAATAGGACAACCACTTACAGCTTTCGGCTTGTACTTTGAAATGAGCTCTTTCACCTGAGGTTCATATTGAATTGGAACTTCAATATCGCTTTTTCCATCTACTTCGATGTTCATGATGTAATTACCATCATCCTTCTCATAAAATGTGGTCTCACCATCCAACATAACCACCTTAGCTTGTGCCATAACATCACGCCCGATTATCACATCGACCCGAATGCAATTGTGTGGAACCACGTGTACAACACCCATCAGCTTTACACCATCAATCATCATATCAGCTTCGAAACTACCCAATGTACTATACTTCTTTGAACCAAGACCAACTAAACTTATTTTTTCGTTATTTAAGAGATCTATATCAGCCAGCTTTGCAAAACTATCATTCCTAATTAAAGTAATTTCAGCTCCAGAATCAATTAATGCTTTAAAAGGACAATCATTTATAGAGATTTGCTTCGAATTGATTACGGAAAACACATTAGCTTCTTTTGGTTTCATTGATGGACAGTTATTCGACATGTGGCCCGTCCCGCTACATCTAAAACATTTTGTTGGTGAACGGCACTCTTTTCTCTGATGTTCAGAAGAACCGCAATTAAAACAATGCATAGAGCTAGCACCACGTGATGTTTTACTGTAACCTTGACCGCTATTTTTTGATGACGAACCGTATGAAAAAGAACCGCTACCACTACCGCTGCTATTGTCTACACTCCTGCTACCACCGAAATTCATCCCAACTTTTGTTTTGAACTTCAAAAAGAGTTCGTATTTTTCGAAGAGTTCTAATAGAGATTTAGCACCATATAATATGAGCTTATGGTCTTCGCGAGCCCCGATACCATTTATGATGTACGTGATCAACGAAATATCGTCTACGTCAGCTAACTGCCCGATTTCTTTCATCTTATAAGCGTATTCGCGAAAGCTTTCATCTTTTGCCATTTTCCTATTTTGGAGACGCATATAAATGTCTGCTTTGCAAAATGTTTTTTTCGAATTCCGCACACAAAATAGTTTTAAAATCATCAAACGACCTACATGTGCACGTTTTCATAAAGCACTTTGCCGACCCTGTCAACTGTTTCCTTGCGAATATTAATTTTTCCAACTCTGACCACTTAAATAATAGTGCAACATCCTCCAATTCTGCAAACCATGACCTAACTGACAGACTATCATCACCACTGAATTTAGACATTAAATCTTCCACATCTCTAACAGAGAAGCGAAAAGACGAATCACCACCAGCTGCACGTGTTATATTCAATGTCTGCTGCCCACCGCTGTTTGGTTGGTTACCCACGTCAGCTAACCTTTTGGCCAGATCTGCTGCTTTTTTATTACCCAACTCCGAATTTGCTTCCTTAAGCCTATCGAATAAGACAGCCTTAACACCACTTGTGTCCAGTCCCAATTTGGACAGTTCAGCCTTTAATTGATCTACAGTCCAAAAGTCCATTGCAAAGAAAAAAAAATTATTGAAATTAATTTTATAGGTTTGCTTTGAACGTGTAGTTAAATTTTGATTGTATTGTAGGTTGAGCCCCCAAAGATGTAGGAACCAATCAATTTAAAATGTAGGAAATATATTATTTCAATATATGTATTTAATATTAATTAATTTATATTAACAATAAATTATGATAGAATTAACGATCAACTTTGCGACAACTTTTCTGCTTGACGGCTTATACGATACTCCTCTTCTATTTCGAAATTCAAATGTCATCTTCAAACAGGTTTTGATCGTAAATATTAAAAGAGAGCAGTGACGTCATAGTAGAAGCAGTGCTGCCACTCAGCCTACATTTATAATATGAATTTTTTCTTTACTTTCACCAATTTCCTTTTTCTTTTCTTTAACAAAAAAAAACCCAATTCAATTAAAAGACTAATAAAAAAATCAAAAAGAAAATTATCAAAAAAAGGTTATATAAAAAAAAAATTATGTCCAGAAGGGAATGTAACCAAGGAAATTTTCTTCAGCACCCTATCTTTTCTTTAACCAGTCTATTGGATTGCCAACTTTCTTGACGTCTTTGGCAAATCCTCCACCCAGCCCTCAAGTTCAATTGGGATCTACGGTCAAACCTTCCCGCCTGTCACTCTGATCTTTGATGGTTGTTGAAGATAAAGCCCGAAAAGGGGAACAGAGGCTCGAACCTTATATCGGCTTGCTATATAGGTATGCTCCTCTAATGGGCTAGATATATATATATATGTATATGTATATATATATGCCTCTGTGTATATATATGACGAGTTGCCCTTCAGACGTACCTATAACCTATCGCCTAATGATCCGAATTCCGAACCTCTGCTTTTAAAAAAGAACGGGGTCCCAAAGATTCCTATTGAGGTTTCTTTCCCTTCACCACACTACTACGTGTCACCTTGCGTTGACCTTCTTCTTTCCTTCTTTTTTGCTTTCTTTATATGGAATTCACGGTCCTTTGCTCACTAGCAAATAATTTCTTTTAAATACCTATAATATTGTTTCTTTGAACAATCAAAAAGAAATTTCGCACTGCGAAGAAAGTGTACTTTTATGCTGATTAATCACTTCTTATAACTCTTCTGCAACACTGCAACGGCTACAGCTGATGAATGCTTTACAGATAATGTTAAATCAAACTGCTTATCTGCGGTCATTGCCCTATTAGGCCAGGAAAAATAGGTTCCGAGGTTGAAAAAATTAATTCATGAAATATTAAAATTGGAATCGACGCAGAATTGCAACCTCTATAACATATCCGAAGTACCCCAAAATCCCCGCATTGGCTTTTTGTGTAGATGCATTTGAAGAGGTGCAGACGTGGTGAACTTGGAGGTGTATCAAACTAAAATATTTGTTTTGGTACAACCTTACCACATGATACATAATTTAAGGGTAGTTTTTAACGCTGATTCTAATGAAACCAAATTCAAAATGATACAACCATCCAAAAAAAAGTTATAGTCCTTTTTACATAACGATGACCTTTTTTCAGGTACAACAGGTAAAATATTATCGAAAACCCTTTTAAATTAAAGGTATGTTAATGAAATTTGGAATGAATGTTCCTTTTTTAATACGAACTAAGAATCAAGACAGTCCCCAAAAATATCCATGGTGAAAGGGTGTTTTTTAAGGGGGATGGGCAAGTGTAGAATGTTTACCATAACACCCACGGAAAAACTCTTACACCCATGAAACTCGCCAAAAATATTGAATTTGTCATGGCAACCAAGAATCCAAATAGTCCATACAAATATCTTTTATCTAATAGTGTTTTTGTGGCGGTTACATTTTGACCTGTTCTACGGAAAATACGATTTCAAAAATTGATTTTGGCTTGAAAAGGTCCATAACTTTGTTAAGGGTGCTTGCATCATTTTGGTATTGCTTTTATTAGATTCAGCGTTAAAAAATACCCTTAAATCGTATACCATACTTAGTGTATATACCTCAATTACACCAAATCGGAATTTTGGCTCAAATCTTTCAACTTCTTCCCAGATTTTCCCCCTCTTTAATAAAAAATCCCCCAGAACAAATATGTTTATGTGGACTATATTTATTCTTGGTTGCCATGACAATTTTAATATTTTTGGCGAGTTTCATGAGTGTAAGAGTTTTTTGTGGGTGTTGTGGTAAACATTCTTCACTTGCCCATCCCCCTTAAAAAAACACCCTTTCACCATGAATATTTTTGGGGACTGTCTTGATTCTTAGTTCGTATGACAAATGGAACATTCACTTCAAATTTCATTAACATACCTTTATTTTCAAAGGGTTTTCGATAATATTTTACCTGTTGTACCTGAAAAAAAGTCATCAATACGTAAAAAGGACTATAACTTTTTTTTGGGTGGCTGTATCATTTTGAATTTGGTTTCATTTGATTCAGCGTGAAAAACTACCTTTAAAGCATGTATCATATGAATAGGTTGTACACAAATATTTTAGTTTGATAGACCTACAAATTCTCCCCGTCTGCACCTCTTCAAATGCATCTACACAAAAAGCCAATGCGGGGATTTTGGGGGACTTTGGATATGTTATAGAGGTTGCAATTCTGCGTCGATTCCAATTTTAATATTTCATGAATTAATTTGTTCAAGGTTCCCCATACGATTTGTGCTATTTTTCCTGGTCTATATGGCCTATTTTCTAAATCAAAGTTTTTTCTTTTTTGTATTGGTGTGCAGACTGGAATTACGAAATTAGTTTCCCCATTCAGAAATACTAAACTTGCTAAAGTCTCTTTTGCCTCTCTGTACAATTAAGTATTTGTATTACTTACTTTTCTATATACATTTTTGTGTGTGGGTGTAACTACTTTGCTTATAACTAATATTGCACTAATCAAAAAAAATTGTATCTAATTAAACTAAAATAAAATAAATTAAAACATAAAGTAAAGACAAATTATAAGTTTTTCATTAATAAAATACCTAATACTAAAATATTGCACTATTCCTAACATTTAGTATCACAGCTTTACTAATGACTGCTTAGTTTAAACATTGCAGATTATTGCAATTCAGCACTAGTGCTGACAATTCAGCCTGTCAAGATTGACAAGTGACAGATCATTGATTGTGTATATTAGATTAGACTTTGATTTTACAATAGTTTTATTTCTTTCTTAAATTGTGAAAAATAATTAATAATTACGTGAACAAACATAAATACGAGTTATATAAAACAGAAACATAAACGCATAGAAACGAATTTCTATCGAAGTGCAACATCAAGTGGCCAGTGGAACTTCCTATAAACAACAACCACCATTATGGATTGCCGGTGGGATCTCCTTTTTTCTTTTTCATTTACTGCCTAAATGTTTCATAATTTTGTTATTGTATTCTTTTCTCCTATTTTGCAGGGTCAACAATCAACATTCAATCTATCTAGCAGCAAACACAACATTTCGCATTCTTATTGGATTATTTGGAAAAGATAAGTGTTTTGTGGCCAGAGATTGTCTTCTGAATTTTCCTTCATAAGAGGAGTTCAGAGATTTAGAATCTCAAATAAAACTTACTCACTTGACTATCTTGCACCGAATGATCTTTCTTTATTTCTTTCTTCTCTTTATGCATTGCGTCTGACAGTTACAGTGTTGCCAGATACTACATCCACTTCCCTTCTTTTACAATGTTTTCCTTAATTATTTTAACTTACTTTAGGTTAATACATTAGCAATATTTTTCATTTAGGTACTTTAACTTATTGCATACTAGTAATTTTTCTTTTTTTTTTCATTACATTAGTGATTTTTTTCTTCATACTGTGTTCAAATTAATATTTAAAGGGTCATTTTCAAAAAAAATTAAATAAAATAGTTTAATGGTGATAACATTATACTTATACTTTTTTTTTTTTAGTCCAAATAACGACCTGGCATTTTTCTTGTTCTCTTTGTTGGTAGTTCTGGTGGCTGATCTAATGTAGTTGATTCATTTTGTTGTGAAATTCTTGTTGTTGATGTTTCTTCATTTGTTGTTTGTTTAGTTGCTTCTTCTGGCTGACTTGTGCTGAGTTTTTTTAAATGTGTTACATTTCGACGATACAATTTTTCTGAGTCTTTTGATTCAATGATGGCTTCTGCTCCTTTTCTTTCCACTACTTTATGTACAGCTGGGTTAAAGTTCGGCGAAAGTTTATTTGCTTTTGTCATCGTCTTTACTAAAACTTCATCGCCGATTTTGATGTCATTTAATTTAGCATGTCTTCTCTTGTCTGCATATCGTTTCTCACTTTCTTTTTTTTCCTTGTCCCGATCATACAACTCATCATCAACCTCGAGTGGGTGTAATATTTGTGGTAATTTGTCCCGTATATTCCTTCCAAACATTAATTCCGATGGTGTTTTACTCGTTGTGGAATGTTGAGTTGAACGATACATAAGTAGATACTCGTTTAAATCTTCCATCCAATTCCTGTTAGTGTTTTGACTTATTGTTAGTCTTTTTAAGATTGATCTATTCTGTCTTTCTACTTCTCCGTTCATTTGTGGCCAATACGGTGTTGTAGTAATTAGTTTAATGTTGTTTGTGTCACAAAAACTTCGAAATTGTTCGCTCACTAACTGCCTACCATTGTCCACGGTTAATGTTAAAGGTAGTCCAAACCTAGCAAATATTCGATTAAGCCTTTTAATAGTTTCACAACTATCGATTTTTTTCATTATTTCAATCTCAATGAATCGGCTGTGGTAATCGACGATGACCAATAAATAATGTTCTGATGGTAAAGGGCCTAAAAAATCAAGAGCTAGATGTTGCCATGGTGCATTAGGTAGCTCTTTTCTTTTTATCGGTTCGGGTGGTGGTGGTGCTGATACCAACATACATCCATGACACCTTTTAACCATTTCTTCAACGTCTCTATCGATTTTAGGCCACCATATTTTGGCTCGGATTCTTCGTTTCATAACCGACATGCCAGGATGTCCTTCGTGTGCTAGCTCTAGTACTCGGTGACGAAGACCTTGTGGCATAACAATTCGATTGCTTCTTAATAAAATTTCACCTGCAAAGCAGAATTCTGTTGTAAATGCTTTGTACGCATTTAACGAATCGTTTGTTTCATCCCAATTGTTATTGTAAATGGCTTGTTTTATCAACTGTGTTGTTTTATCAGTTTGTGAATGTTTTTCAATTTCACACAATTTTATAGCTACTGGTGCAGCGACTGATGCTATTGAATTTACATAATGTTCTGCCTCTTCATCAAATGTCCTTTGTGGTTGCGTATCTACTACTAATCTGGACAGTGGATCAGCGATGTTAGTTTTTCCTGGTCTATAAATGATTTTGTATTTGTATGCTTGGAGTCGCAATACCCATCTTTCAATTCGTAAGCATGGCTTAGATCTTGGACCAAATATTACCTCCAAAGGTTTGTGATCTGTTATTAAATCAAAACATCGCCCATACAAGTAAAAATGGAAACGTTCCACTGCCCATACCAATGCGAGCGCTTCTTTCTCAGTTTGTGCATAACGTTTTTCCACATTTGATAAGCTCTTGCTTGCATATGAGATAACTCGTGGCTCGTTTTGATTGTTAACTTGAATTAAAATTGCACCTAAGCCGACGGGGCTAGCATCGGCAATGACTTGAGTTTGGTCGTTCACATCGTAATAGCCAAGTAACAGTTTATCAGTCATCATATGTTTTAATTCATCAAATGCATCTTGTTGCTGCTTTTCCCATTTGAAAAATGTGCCCTTTTCCGTCAGCCGTCGCAATGGATCAGTTATAGTACTTAAATTTGGGAGAAATTTACCTATGTAATTAACCAAACCTAAAAAGCTTCTTGTTTCTTCCACTGTCGCTGGTTCTCGAAAGCATCTTATTGCATCAAGTTTGTCATCACTTGGCGTGACTCCTTTTACCGATAATTTGTGACCAAGAAATTTTATTTCCTCAACGTTGTGAATACATTTTTCATGGTTTAATTCGACCCCATATTCATGTAAGGTTTCTCTTACTTTAAGAGCACGACTATCGTGTTCCTCTTTGGTAGCTCCATATACTAGTATATCGTCGATGAAATTAACACAGCCATCACAAGTACTCAAAATTTGTTCCATGATCTTCTGAAAAATTTCAGGCGCACATGATATTCCAAACATTAAGCGTGTGTATCGAAATAACCCTTTTCTAGTAATAAATGTTGTTATTTCTCTAGATTCCGGAGAAATTTCAACCTGTAATCAAATTTTGTTTTTATTTAGTTAATATATTGTTCTTAATAACTTAATTAATGCATACACAGGATTAGATACACATATGAATATATGCATATATACATGTGCATGTATTTAAATGTACATACATAATCTAAACAAAATGTACACACATTATGCACATTACCCATAGTTGCAAACATGCATTAATACCAATACATATAAAACTATTCTCCTTTATAATTATCTCAAGACTAAAAAAATATATTAGTTTGTTTTTCTTTTTAGCTCAAACATCAATCAAACATCGAACATTTTTTTTTCTTTTGTTCTTATTCTTAAGATCTTAAGATACTCATTGTTTTTTTTTTTTTAGTCCTTTGAGTTAAGATCTCAGAAGGAGATTTCCGAAATGTGATAGTCATTGGCAAATGTTGAAATGTCCCGATGTCGTTCTTTTCGCCAAAGTCCATATGGATATGCAAAAAAACGCAGTTAGTATGCCTATTCGTACTAATTTTCACGTCAGCAAACGCGCCTAATTTGTAATGAGTTTGACGTTTCGAACACCTGTTTTTAAATTCGTAATCGTATGAAAATCAAGTTTGCTTTGAAATACAAATCTAAAATTTCAGTTTAAATATCTCTACAAAAGGAAAAATAGAAGTCAAGCATTTGTTAATTTGTTTTTTTTTTTTTTTTATAATAGTAGAAAAATTTAATTTCCAACTTGAACCAAAGAATTCATTTATTCTGAAAACAAATGTAAATTGTATCTCCTTACAAAATTTTGTATATATGTATACCTGTATACATGCAGTTTAAAAAAAATGTCTCGTTAAATTTAAATTTGTGTTTTTTTTCAGACCTGGTGAAATGCATTCCGGATGTCATACAAGGAAAAGTATCGGCTTCGTCTAATATGTGGTAGAAAATCTTCCATGGTTGGAAGTGGATGATTTTCCCGTTCCACTGCTTCATTAGCTCGTCTCATGTCGATACAAATACGAACATCTTTTTCTTTTGGTATGACAACCATAGGGGATACCCATTTGGATGGCCAATTTACTTTTTCGATGATCCCTTGTTTCAAAAGGTCATCTAACTTTTTATCCACTGCATCTTCAAGAGGAACAGGAACACGTCGATATGATTGCACGACTGGCTTTGCATTTTCTTTAATTGGGATTGTGACAATGACATCTTTAATGGTACCAATTCGCTGATTTGTGGGTTGCTGCGATTCTTCTTGAATCTTGTCAACGCTGTATCCAATTTTCAAAACACCGAGAATGTTTGCAGTATCACGCCCGATCAACATTTTTCCAGGGCCGTTTATGACATAGAAATCTGCTGATGTGCGTTTAAGGCCGATTTTAATTTGTGCTTCGAATACGCCATGGATTTGTAGAGTGTGCCCACCATAAGCTTTGAATATTTTATCAGTAGTTTTCCGTTGATTTTGTACGGTGATTTGTTTGGATTTCAAAAGGTTCCAAGTCTCTTTGTCCAATAAATTAAATTTGGATCCTGAGTCAATTACTGCTTTGATGGTTACACCTCCCAATTCACATGGAAATTCATTTTCTTCATTTGTCGTGGTTATACAAAATATATATTCGTTCACATTCTTATTATCGTCAACGTATTTGACTATTTCTTCGGTTTTTCGTTTATTTTGTGGTTCATCTTTCAATGTTTTTGTTGGCGAATCCTTTTTCTCATTTGTTTTTGTTATTGTGGTGTTTGTGCGTTTTCGTGAGCGGCATTTCCGACTAAAGTGGTTCAAACCATTGCATTTATTACATTTCTTACCCATGGCTGGGCATTTTTCATAATTGGAGTCGTGACCTTCGTATCCACATCGTGTGCAACTTCTCATACGTCTATCAATGGTCGCATGTTTCTTTGGCCAGGTCATATTAGTTTTGTTTTCGATTTTGTGGACTTCTTCAACTATCTTGTTTGTTTGTTTGTCTTCAGCAAAGGCTTTTTCTTGTTTTAAAACGAATTCAACTATTTTTGCTGTTTTGAAAATATCTTCGTATGTAGTATTTCCCAGCTTCAATAGCTCTCGCCTCATTTCGCTTGATCGGCATCCTTGTATTAATCGGTCTTTAATCATCATGTCACGTTTTTCTCCAAAATCGCAGTGATTTGATTGGATTTGAAGTCTCATTACAAAGCTGTTGATGCTTTCACTTTCCTTCTGCTTAAGCGAATTAAAAAGGAGGTGCTCTAACGAGGTATGTTGTTTTGGCAAAAAGTAGTCGTTAAGCTTTGTTGTTGTTTTTTCGTAGCTGGTTTGCATTGGTACATACTCATTTGCCCATGGTCCGCTGCATGCGTCACTGCTTACTTCTGGCAGATTTATAAAAATTTCTTGAACTTTCCGACCAGCGAAATGCATTAGCATTTTACGTTTCGTTTCTGGATCTTCGATGTTACTGGCTTCCATGCAAAACTCGAAGGAACGAAGCCAGTTCTTCCATTCAGTTCCACAGTTTTCTCCATCAATTGTGTGATCAAATGGTGCCACATAAAGTCCAGATCGTTTGAACGAATCTATAATCATGGGAATAAAAATATATTTGAATGTTATCTTTTCTTTTCCCCCAGTCAATTATCAGCAGCTAAACATGAAAATGGTAAAAGAACTGTATTTTGAATTAAACAGCGAGATTTTGCAGTCTAGAACTGAGTGGCATAGATAGATTTGGTGGCACAACAGCTCGTGAAGAACCAGGGCCTAGTGACTTACAGCTCTCAACCTTGCTGGAAATTGCTTGTTTGAAAATTTCCTAAACCGGATACATATTATACCAATAGAATTATGTATAAAGAATATATATGATCATTATTACTCGAGTGCAAAGCCCATTCAAATTAGGTTACTAAATATTAATAAAACTAAAATTAAATAGCATCAATTCCAAAATGATCAAATATCTTGTCTCTTATGGTATTTTTAAGGTATATCTACCTCTTTTGGAATGATTTTAACTACTTTAACTAAAACAAATAAAGTCGAAATTCGATTTCAGGAGTTGTAACAACATACTTTTTGATTTAGCAATCGTTTAGGGTGCTCTTTTAATTCGCTTACATTTAAGTTGCGACATAAATCATTTACCTACATATGTATAGGTACTTCTTTCTTTTTGTTTTAATTTATTTAACAATCGTTTAGGTTGCTCTCTTACTTCGCTAACATTTAAGTTGCGACAAAAAATCTATCAGCCTCATCCTGCAAACATATTTTTTTTTTCCGTCAAAGTGTGAACTCTCTCTCCTTCGGAGGATGTGAAATAATTTTTTTTTTATAAGTTCATAAATTTCTTGATACGCTTTACTCGGATTTAAAAACAAACTTGGATTCCATTGAATTAAATTCAATGAAACATTCATGTGAATCAAAAATTTTGCAGCAGGATGGGGCTGTTTCACTCAACTTCTTTTCCTTCAAAATCTCACTTTTTATTCAATGGTATTGATTCAAAACTCTTAAACCTAATGTTGAAGTTTCGACTGATATAATTTTTTTCTTTGTTATTTTAACCAGTATAGTTTTAACATTTTAATAAATTCACTAAATTTCTTCATGATCAAATAAAAAGAAATTATTTGTCATTCTACGATATTGCAAAAAAAACTTTAACATAGGGATGAACAAGCTAGGCTGTCCTTGTGCCAAAGTGAGATCATTGACGTTTGTTTTTAGTTTTTTGTGAATTATTATTATTTTCTTTTCAAGAGATAGAGATACCTACATATATTGCTTCTCTTTTTTTTTCTAGCCTAATCTGTATAAAATGCTCATTGCATGAATCTCACCATATAAGAGGTGAGTGAAAGAGACATTGAATGCTTTCCATACAAACGGGATGTGGCTCGTTAACGTTTTTTTTTTTTCTTATGGCATGTCCCGTTTTGAATTTAAATGACTGAGAAATATATGCCTAGTTTTCCATGCCTCGATTTCAACACTAATTTACCATTTAACAGATTTTTTTTATAAATTTAGGCAGTTTATATACTGAATCACATATTGAACCAATTATTAATATGTTTGTTCTTTGTTTTCCAATTTTTTTTTTTTATTTCTTTACAAAATTTGTTTTTCTCACCACTTTGACCAGCAAAATTGCTTTCATTTTCCTTGCAATCATCCATTTCACTTTCTTTCATTTATTTTTTTTTTTTTTTTGATAAAATTTCCAATTCTTTTAATATTAACACTTTTTTTTTCTATAATATTCGGTTCGATATTTTCTTCTTTTGTAAATTGTTTTTTTTTTTTTTTTGTTTTATCCTCGTCGCCACTTTAGAATCTCAAATAAAACTTACTCACTTGACTATCTTGCACCGAATGATCTTTCTTTATTTCTTTCTTCTCTTTATGCATTGCGTCTGACAGTTACAGTGTTGCCAGATACTACAAGAGACAAGAACTTTTTTTTTTTTATTTGTATGCTTTTCATTTCATGTACTTTTCTTTTTCTTTTCAGGATTTTCTTTTCAACTTGGGATATTACTGTGATAATAGGCGTGTTTTTTTATCATCGGGATCTGGATCTGGATCTTCTTTTAACACGTGTTACAAAAACAATTTTAGAAAATTTCCCATTATTTTGTTTTTGTATTACGTGTAAAATTTAATCCAGATCCAGATCCCGATGATAATAAAACATGCCTAATAGAACGCAAATTTCTTGACCTAGGACAGCAACAAACTACCCCAATTATGCAACGTCAACCCCAGGATGAGAACACCGCCTGTGCCTTTTTTTTGTATTCTTTCCTTTTTTGTGTTGAAAGTGAATTAAAAGTGTTATAAAAGCTGCGTTTTATTATCTCTGGGTCTGGGTCGAGGTTATCTTTTAACATGTATTACAAAAACAACATGGGATCTAGTGTCGTTTTCGATTGGACGTTCGGAGTACGCCTTTTCTACTCCATTTTCACTCCATCTACTCCGAAAGCCTTCGATTGGCTGTTCGGAGTACTGTTTTCGGAGTATTTTTCTGTTCCCGATTTAAAGAAGGAGTAGATTTGCAACACACGCATACACATAAAATTTTTCGTCGCACTACTTGTCAAAAGAGATGAATGCTTGAAGAAGCCATTTTATAATATGGCGTCATTCAGTAGTGTGTGTGTAAATTTGACAGCACGATGTTTTTATATTCTATTGGAATCAAAAAGGAGTATAACAGTCAGAAAATCCAATCGAAAACGACATAGGTTTCTATCGAGGTTAATTTCAATAACCCAGATAGAGGTTTTCACTCTGGCCGGCAGAGGGCTATTTACCATTGTGAATGAATGTCAGCGATTTGTCAGCAGTATAAGGAATAGAGAGGAAAAGAGACAAGTGCTTACATGAAAAACAAATAAACATAAGAAAAAAAGAGACTGATATACAGCACTGCTTTTGCAATAACCCACATCGTTTTATTTTCACGAGGTGAACCATATGGGTTATGAGCGATAATAAAACGCGGCTAAAAGAGTTAAAACAAAATCTTGGAGTGTTGTGTTTATTTTTTTGCTGTGTATTCCCCTGATCACACGTGAAGAATTTCAAGCATTTTCTGCAATTTGTGTAGGTGAGCGGGGTAACTTGCAGAAAAGGGAGGAGGATGAAATATTTTAGAATATTTGAAAATATTCGGTGTAGAAAATTGACGTTCTCCTTTGTATTGCTTCTCCCATCCAATAAAACCAGTCAAATCGTCTGGGTCTATTTCATTATGAAAATACGAAAATACGAAAAACACAAAGAGGAGAACAAAATCTGCAGAATAATTTTCTTCTCATCTGAACACTTTCGTTCTTCACGTGAAAGCAAGCACAATGTATGCATGTTATGTATTTTTGCAGTACAGTGAGTCAATTTCTCGACTCTTAGGATGGGATAGTGTTGTTTATTTATGTAGGTTGATATTATGGTCAATCGGTCACGAATTTTCCATACAAATTGTGACAGAATTACGAAGTTTTGAACTTTACAACGCTTACGACGACTTTACGCTGTTGAATGAATACCCATATAGATTTTGTTATGTTTTCTATTTCAAATATAAAACCATAAATTATAATAACTACCCATTGGCCATTATCTTAAACATGTACTAGATCAAGAGTAAGAATCAGAAATAATTCTAATATCAGTGAGCCTCCTCGTGGCTAGTCTTGCGACCAGCAGAATGTATTGTTAGATATACTTGAACGACACACACTCAATTGATTTCATTGTTTTAAATTTTATTGAAAATTTTGTTAACACCAGGAACGATGTTTATTTTCAATTTGGTTTCATTGCACTAATAATAATTTTGTTTAGTTTATAAGAAAAAAAGAATGTGCATCACTTCGTCCATAAAAGAAGAAAGAAAACAGACAAACACCCCATATTCAATTTTCTGTAGAGACTACTTTTTGAATACTCATTGCCCACCGCCACCATATTTGCATCGTTTGTTTATGTTTTGTTTGTTTGTTTAATTTTACGTTTTTGTAATAACAATAATACCAAGAGTGATAATTTCTATTGATCTCCCTGCACATTATTGTTTACGGTTTGTTTGAATTGAGTGACATACATTTTGTAATGCAAGTTTAATTTTGGAAACAAAATTAGACCTTAACTACATTGATTAGTATGCGCTAGTTCATACTTCCGGTATGAAAAAAAGTCTGAACGTAGTCTGCACTACGAAATTACATCATTGGGTGGCATTGAGTCTGTCGCTGTGGTATTGTAAGCCAATAGAGCAAAAAGCCATTGACTTGTAAAATGTAAAACGGAAGAGGGCATGGTCAATATGACTGACATTCTTTTGCGGACAAAAATTTGCGTTTGGTAAATGTGTTTGCTTAGAACTGTCTTATTCCGTCTTTTTTTTTGTAAACTGTAAACTGACGACGAATTAAGAACAGTTGTTTTTCTTTGACAATTTTTTTTCTCAGCACCAAGATAATTTTTTGTTTTCAACAGAACTGTTTTCATAGTTATAATTAAAAAAACCTTATCCATCGATCAATCTTCCTGGGCTCAACATTATTCGAGATCAAGAACTTATGGCCTTTTAGATTGGCAATCCAGAAGCGTTCGGAATGCGTGTAAACCCTTCTGAAAGTGTTCTATTGGCATTCAGAATGACAGTTCTTCTTCTGAAAAGAACAAAAAACGATTCTGGATTTAATTTCAGAATCGAAACCAGAACTACTCACACATTCAAATACATAGCTGTCAAAGTTTTGTCAAATATTGCAAAAAGTAAATTTTTAGTTAAAAATAAGTAAATTTCACACATTTTACTGTTTCTAAGAACAATTATTTTCCGTTTAGAATATTATTTTCCCATTTTCTTTATTGAAAACTATCATACTCGTTCATATTTGTGTCCGTCAAGCTTCCAAATGTGAAGAACTATTTCGGCATCCGCATGCGAAGTTGCACAAATACAGGGATACGAAAACTTAAGAATCAAACTGGATGTCCCCGTTTGTTTTATTGGCGTTCCGGATCGGAGAGTTCTTCCGAATTGCCAATCGAAAAGGCCATTAAAAAAGAAAATAATTTTCAAGGATAAGAATAGAACGGGATATCGTTAAGAAAACACAAGATCCAAGAGTAAGCAAGATAAAGATTACAGCATTTGAAACAAAAAGGAAAGAGGAGGAATCAAATAAGCACCTTTGACAGCTCTTCCCGTCATCAAGTTGGACAATCGTGGATGGAATACCTCTCAGGATTCAAAATGATAAAAGTTTTAGACCTTACTCGCCGTCGCCAAAAACTCAAGGACTCAAGCTCTAAAACAAAAAATTCATCGTGTTCGTTGTTCTAAAATAAAAGAGCCAAAATTAAGGATGTAAGTATTCCTGAAGCTTTGAAATATTCAGACAGCAAATTATTTATTTTATCAGAAAAGAAAATAAGCAATACGGATGATATGATCATAGTTCTCGGAACAAAGTTTATTCTAGCAATGTTAAAGACGGCACCTTCAATGTCGAAGTCGTACTATGTCGTATTATGCTACATCTCTATACTATCCACGGAAAATTTAAAGCCGAAATCATTCCATTAATGACGCGTAAAAGTAAGAGTGAGCTACAACGCTAAAGTGAAAGTTAGTATGAACATCAATTTGAAGTCAAAACAAATAACAACGGATTCTGAGAACTGTGTGTCGGTAGCTGCAAACAAATTTTGTCTACGAATAATATGGCGCAAAGTCCAAGGTGCAAAGCTGAAGGCAAAAAATGGCAATGATTTAAAGATAAGTATTCAAATAAAAATGATAGAACTTAGATCAGATGCACAAGTAAATATTTAAACGTGATCCTAATTCGTTTTAGTTGGTTATTTTATGCATTTGTCAGTGTATACAGAAAAAGTTTGGTTTTATTGTATATGCTGTAGGTTTTTTTCGTTGTCATGTAACTACCATCACTGACAGCAATGTCCAAGAAAATTGAATCCTAAAAAGAAACAAATAAATTTTGATATCGTGCTATTTCTTTACAATAACGGTATCTAAAATGCTCTTTCTTTCATCTCGATACAACCACTTTTCACAAAGATAGACACATCTCTTAAAAACTCATAGAAAACTAACATTTTTGTTCTCTTAGGTAGGTACCTACATACATATTAGGTACTACCAGCCCCAGATCTATGGGGGGGGGGCAAACCGGGGCCTGTGCCCCGGGTGGCAGCTTCCAGGGCCGCCAAATCTATGTGCCTAAAAAACAATAGGTATAAGGAATTGCTGGCACTTAATGAAATGATATGCGCAAATAGAATTTCAAATTGTATTTCTCCGTCGGCCCTTAGCTGTTTTTTCTACCATTTCATCATTTGAACTAAAAATTATTTCAAACTAACTGCACTCAGAATAATTTCTGTTTGCTCATTTTTGTGCAACATCTTAAATTTGAATCTTTTTTTGGCGGCAGGATTTTTCTAATTGGGATTTCCTTTCTATAAAAATCTGGAAAAATTGACGAAACTAATGGGCGTAGGAAGGGGGCAGAGGTGGGCAATGCCCATCTTAGAAAATGATCTGTCCACCTTAGAAAAATCGACCAGTAAGACCTTTCTGGTTCCACCGAAGAAGCAAGATTGAATAACTTTGGAAGATTCAGACACTAAAATTTATACTTTGTCTACAGTTACAGGTGGTCTTCACATTTAAACAATTATTGACCCCCCTTCATTCTGTTTGTTTTTCAAGTTACACCATCGTCCGTGAAGCTTCTTACATTATTGATGTGTCAACTCGGTTTATTAAACCGAGTCAAGAAAAAACCTAGGTGGATGGTTTAGATTTTTCTCAAACCAAGTTGAACATGGCAGGGTTTAAAAGGGGATTCGCCAAACGTAAAATATAAATTACCAAAAAATGGTAAAATTTAAAAAATTTCAACTCCATAAATAACCGAATTCAAAAATCGTAGAAATCTAAAGTAAAGGATGGGGGAGAAATCGATTTTCAGTTTTGGGGTGCGTTAAGATTCAGTATTTCGATGGGGCCATTCAGCAAAAATCAATTAAAAAAATGTGAAATTTCAGTGAAAAGTAGAAAATAGAACGATTTCTTAACTAAAATAAATTAAATCGCCAAAGGTAAAAACTCGCCTATTTTGGGGAACGGATTTTCGATTTTTGTGGTCAAATGAAATTACAAACCGTCTATTTAGCGATTAGTCCCCACATTGGAAAAGTCTGAAACATTGACTGGAAGGTAATTCAGTTCGGTTTGTTTAAAATAAATGCTTGCGGTTCTATTTCAGTATGTATCAACTCGTTTTGGCATCGGCCTCGGGCTAAAAGTACTTTCTGTCTGTTTTCCAAACCGAATAATTGGAACCTAATAAAAATCTTAAATCTTAATCTTCACCTAACGCCTGCGTTTGATGGGGTTTAATATAACGCGGACGGGTTAAAAATCTGAAATTTAAGTGTTTCGGAAAAAGGTGATTTTAGGTTAATTGGTTGACTTTCGGATCGAAATACCTACACTTTCTCCGTCAAAATATAGTTCGTCCCCATTTGCCGAGCCATCAACAACTGTCAGACTGTATTGAAGGGTGGCTCCGCTCCGATGCTGATGAATTAAAAAACCTTTACAATATCAAACAATTTTGAAGTTTTTTTACTGCTCTGGAAAAAAAGTTATTGTAGGGCAATAGGCTCACATTTGGATCGAATAACATATATGTATGTTCCTTTTCCGTTAAAAAAGAAGAGAACTCGATTGGTGGTTTCAAACACTGATTGGCTGCTCACCTTAGAAAAAATTCCTTCCTACACCAATGGAGAAAAGTAATGATTTAAAGTGTGGGTAACATATACATAGCTTCTGTCAAAAGTTCAAGCATTGTCTATTGAATAATCTAACATAAATAAAGTTAGAAAATTGCTGAGTAGGTAATATCGAGTAAAAAATTAATTAAAAAGTCTTATTCTCCCGGTTATAAAAAATCTAACAAGTATCCCATTTTTTTCATTTAACTCAATAACTGGAAGGGCGCCAAAATGAAGTTTTTGCCCCGGTTAGGAAAAACTGAAGATCCGGGGCTGGGTACTACAGTATTTATTATCAAAAAAAATTTAATTAAGACTTCATTATGTACATATGTATAGTGATAAAAATAAAATAAACTTTAATAATTTGTCTTTTCAATAACAATTTTGGAATCTTCACCAGATTCCTCTACTTCTTTTCTTGGCTCATCGCGAGTAACATTAAAGTTGCTATTTTCTACTGTGACTAAATCATTGTTCAAGTTGTTGGTGTAGCTGGAAGGAGTGTAGCCTCTAGCTTAGCTACGCAATTTGAAGCTTTACTTTATAGTAAAGCAACTCAATGTGCTCAACCATAAGAGGAGATTCACATATGCCCTTGTCGTTTTGTGCCTAAAAATGAGTTGTACATTATGATCGTAAATAAAGAAAGTACCAGTTTGTTTTCTTTTTGAAATTGGATTGTATTCTTTTTGCAGTGGTTGCAAGAGAAGTGCCAGAACATGAGGGTTGATCTAAAAACAAATAGATTATATTGTATGTAATATTTATAATTAAGAATTTTAAAGAACTAACCATCAAGATATTCCTCGACTCCAAGCCCAATTACAGCTTCCGACTCGTCGCACGCAGTCAGCTTACAATCTTTTCCGCCAGCCGCACAGGTTTTTTCGAGTTGTCAAGTTTTGCCTAGATAAATGTAAACATGAACATAAAGTTAAAACATGACCATCATCAAAATTAATGAAATTAAAACTTACAATTGCATCTTTTTGGCAATTCTGCAAAAACACACCGCGGATATTGGTCCATTCTTTATTTTGGGTCTGAACGTAGACTCTTGCCTAGTTTGAAAATCACTTTCCACTTCTCACATTTAATATTTTTTGTAATAATATCAGAAAAGGCCCCGATAAGAATTTTTTTATTTTCTCGAGTTTTTACCAATACCTACGGTAATTTTTTCTGAACCGATTCCTTATTCATTATGAGTATCGATGCTATCACGCTGCTTATCTCTTTTTAAATGAGCGCTTGTAAGCAGAATGCCTACAAGTGCAGGAAAATTTTCGTTTTCTACAACTGTGAATTTTTCGTGTTACAGAAATAATCTACACTTGTATGAGTAACATTTTCCTTTGTGTTATAGGCACCAGTTTAGCACTCACAGCCCTATTACTAATGAAATTGAGGAGCCAAGTTACTTTTTTTATTTGACACTTTAATAAATCTGATGTTAGAAAATCTGGCTAAGTGCAAGTTTAAAGCTAAGGTAAGGACTGATATATTTTTCTGAACAAGTTTTGAACATTATTTTTTCATTCAATTTAGAACGTTGATCAGATACGGAATTCAAACTCAAGAGGCAAACTATTGCTATCCAAAAAAAAACGCCGTTCAATTCGTCACAGAGAAAGAATCTTATAACTTTGATAATAGACTTTGACCTTTATAACGATATTGTGCTGGGCACAAGAAAAATAAACTCGTGAGCAGAACACATCGTAAAAATGATTCCTTTTGAAGCCGAGGTTTTATGTTTAATGCGAACAAAAAAAGTTGATTAGAACTTCTATTCCTTACAGAACTATTATTGCACATGGGTAGTGGAAATGGTGTTATGAGTAGAGGTCTGCTTTGAGAATAAAGTTAAAACTCTAAGAAGAAGAGGAGTTTTATCAAGCAGCTCAAGACATCATATTATTTCAAAACCTGAACATTCATCTTGATCATAACCTTCATGGCCAATAAGTTCATCAACGGCGCGGCGGTTGACAACCGAAGTGAGATATACATTGTACTTTATAAAGACAATAATATTGTATAGTTATATGTATAAAGCTAACGTGCAATGGGATCGAATGGATGCCGGGATAAGCAGACACCCCAGTGATGCTGGTCAGGGCACAAACTTGTCCTCAGGATGGTTAAAAGCCCCCTAAAGGCTAATGAACTGCAGGCAGCAGTCGACGCATGATAGTCTGGTGGGGGTGGCGGAGGAACTTTCTTTTTTAAAGGCCAACGGCATCAGCAAGCAGCGTCTGTAAGGCATATTGGGCGGCTACAGAAGGCGTTTGTTTTCCCAAAGTGGGCTGCCTCGAACAGTTATGAATTTAGCCATACAAAAGGCGAGTGGGCCTGTCAAATCTGAGCTTATGTATGTTATTAATCGTATCTCGGGAAACACCTTGGTGGAAGGATCTATGCAAATACATGAACTATGACAACAACTGGAAATGAGTCCCCAAGAGGTAACCATTTTATAGAGAACCCTTCTGCAGCTGCTGAAAACCGCACTTCAGATTTGAGGCTGCGGCATCTTCCATGTACCAGCGTCAATCAAGACGCTATAACAATAAATGAATCGTTAACAAATAGAGGAAGTCTATCAATAAGAGCAAATAATACTTTTGACTACCGCATACGTACGAAAACCGGAGCATGGAACGTTGGATCCTTGTATAGCGAAGGTAGATACGAGCAGGTTGAGCGTGAAATGCTTCGCCTAAGGATCAATATCCTGGGCATAAGTGGAATTAAGTGGAGAGGAAGAGCTGAATACAGATCTGACTCTGGACAAACGAGAATGCTATATTCTGGGGAAGATGAAGAAGCGAGGCAAAGTTTGATTTCCTGGGCGCCCATTTCTGCGAGATTAATGACAGCAAGGTTTTGTTCAACAATTGGTAACGTCACAATTATTCAGTGCTACGCCCCCACAAATGAAGCGACCGAGGAATACAAAACCGCGTTCTACACTCATCTTAACTTGGTTTACAGTAGTGTTCCAAGAGCCGACATCATAGTCATTATGGGAGACCTTAATGCCCAAGTCGGTTCAGACAATTACGGACTGGAACGCGTGATGGGAAGAAATGGCTTGGGGTCACGGAATGAAAATGGTGTCTTGCTTGTCGACTTTTGTAACGCGAATCGTCTTGTGATAGGTGGGACTGTATTTAAGCATAAGACGTGCAACAAAATTACCTGGGTGCATCCGGATGGTCAAACCGAAACCAAATTGATCATATCATGATTCAGCAGCGATGGAGGAAGTCAATGTGTTATATCCGGAGTATAAAAATTCTGATGTGGGAAGCGACCACCATTTGACTCTGGTGGGTCTCAAACTACGAATCGCTGCCGTACAAAAACCAGCGCAGGATGCAGCAAGGAGCTCAAAATTTATTACGAATGCTTTAAATGACCCCAACATATGTCGAAACTATGTCACCACCCTTTACAACAAAGCTTCGTCAGTAATCGGAATCCAACATTCAACAATTTATGAGATGTGGGGTGAAATAAAAAGTGTTTTTATGGAGCCTGGATCTGAAACTGTACCCAAGCGGACGAGCGTTAGACACCCCGATTACAGAATCCGACGAATGAATTGCGGAGGGAGTTAGACCTAATTTTGACATTTGGCTCATAGTAAAAATGTCAGAACTGGGTCTGATTCCCTCCGCAGCTCATTCGTCGGATTCTGGAATCGTGGTGAGAGACTCTTGGTGGGACAAGACCCCTGGGAGAGTATTGTACTTAAGATGGTCTACCGCTGTCTGAGACGTGACAAGAGGGTGAGGTTAGATGGACTCGCAGATAATGCGGAACACGCTGCAAGAAGAGGAACTATCCGGGAATTGTTCCAAATAGCCAAAGTTGTGATTGGGAAAAAAAAGCAACACCAATCATCCTGTAATGCATGCGGATGGGATGGCACATTTTTGGTATCGATTGAGGATCAGCTACGCAGATGGAAGGACCATTTTTGTGTCCTGTTAAATGTTGATTCAGTTGGGCAGAGTGCTGAATTGCCCCAACTTACCGAGATGCGCAGATCCTATAAGGGTATTGACATTGAACCCCCGTCAGAATCGGAAATCCAGACATCAATAAATCTTCTCAATAATAACAAGGCAGCTGGACTGGACGGGATACCAGCTGAATTCCTGAAAGCCAATCCCGTAACAGCGGCTAGTATCTTACATCCGTTGATACAAATCATTTGGGAAAACAAAAGCTATCCCAAGGACTGGAAAGAAGAAAAGTGACCTTAAGAATTGCAACCATTGGTGTGGTATCACCGTCTTGTCCGTTTTCTCAAAACTAATGGCAACCATAATTCTCGAGCGAATAAAGAATAGAATTGAGTCTACACTCAAGAGGCATCAAGCTGGCTTCTTGTTTTATACAATGGGCACTGCCCATTCATTGGGCAGCTATCCGACTCCTTCGTAGTGCAACAGGGTGTGAGACAAGGAGATGTTCTATCGTCAATTCTCTTCCTGCTGGCTGAATAGACGACGTATTGACGGCCAGTATTAGTACAGCTGAGCGACTCGGCATTCAATGGAGACTGTTCGAAAGGCTCAGTCATTAAGACTATGTTGATGACATAATGTCTACTGGCAAATAACATCAGCGGGCTGAACGGGACGTGTCAAACACTGCAAGTGAAGGGAGAGTCGAGTGGTCTAAGAATAAACAGCAAAAAGACAAAATAATGCTCACAGGCCGCTCCATCTAGCATCGTATTATTCTACAAGAGACGCCATTGGAAGAAGTCGAACAGTTTAACTATGTACCTTGGCAGTATTGTTTCTGCAAACGGTGGTAAGAATCTGGACGTTAAAAGTTAAATAAATAAGGCTCGTGCTGCCTTCGGTACTATGTCTCCAATTTGGAAATCTAGTCAAATCTCCTTACGCACTAAGTTGAGATTCTTCGAATTCAATGTCAAATCCGTGCTGTTATATGCTTGTGAAACCTGGAAAGTCACGTCTACCATTTCGAAAAAATTGCAGGCTTTTGTGAATCGCTGTCTTCGCCACATTCTAAATAGATATATAGATACGCCACAAATAATAGATATCGAACGAGGAATGAGGAATTGTGGCGCAGGATAAGTCAAAGGCGGCTAGACGTCGACATAAGAAAGAGTAATTGGCGATGGATTGGTCGCACACTGAGGAAACCAAACGATGAAATTGCAAAGCAGAAAACCAAGTATAGCATGGAAATCAACTATCTTAGCAGAAGCAGAATACCTAGAGAAATACGTGGCCACAGTTAAAATACCTTGCAGTAGACCGTGAAGGACGCAGACATTTTGTTAAAGCCCTATGCCCAAGCCGGTGTTACAGGACACGACACGATGATGATGAAGATGATGATGAAAGTAGGCAGTCTTTGAGAACAGCATTGTTTTTTTTTTAATTTAGATCTGGAAAGAATCAGATGGTGCTTTTATTTCCTCGCCTCATAAAAACAGGTGTGATACAGAAAGATGCGGATGCCAAATTTCTACCGTTACAGCGTTACAAATTGCTAAATTTCCCATAAATTTCCGCAAATTAGAAATTACCTACATTCACTTAAATTTCTCTCTAACATCTTGAGGTGGAATAATTGAATAAGTATTATAGCTACTTGGAACTTGGAAGAAACCCATCATCTACTCTAATGGAACCTATCAAAGAAAAAATTGTCTCACTTGTTATAGTGTAAGGAGTTGGCAGTTTGGAATAATACAATAAATACAAATACAAACTAAATACAAGAACACTGTTCGGGCCGCTGATGTCCACTTCCTTTTTTTTCGTCGCTATTCTTCTTTGCCAGTTTTCCTTATTATTTGTTTTATTTAAACAACCGATTTTTTGTTTTCTTTTACTTTGTTTTTCGTTTTCTTTATTTTACTTTTAGTTCTAAGTATAATTATTATAGTCAGTATATCTCAAATTTAATTAATAACTTTTATTAATGAGAGCTAATGGCGATGATGGTGGCGACGGTGAGGTTGACAGAATACGAATCATAAGGGGGGTTTACATGGCATGACAGCATCGCTTGATGGAAATGGAACAAGTATTCAAAATCTTTTAAAAACCATATAACATTAGGCGTGTTTTTTTTGGGATTTTATATATATTACAGTGAGAAATTTCCATAAAAACGCATCCGCAGCAGCCTATATTTTTGTATTTGCAATATGGTACGCCTGAACAGCTGTCACGACACAAAAGTGAATTTAGTGAAAGTTAAAAGTAGAAATAAACCAAAATTATTGACAAAAACTAACATATTTGCAAGTTAAATGGGAAATATAACTATATATTTATATAATTAATGTTTTCAATCAAATGTTTGTATCCCTTTTTTCTTTATTTGCCATTTTCAAATACGAAAATTGATTTTGCAGCTATAAACGAAAAGAAAAGGGGTAGGGGTGTGTTGGTAGACTATGGTCAAAGTAAAAAAGTCATGATTTAGTCTGCTATTACACGAAGACTTTTTAGTTGAGATTTTTCGAAATTTAGTATTGTGAAAGTGAAATCAAATTTTGTTTTCTCAATTGCCCTCATTTAATTTTGAAAAAAGTCATGACTCAAAAGTCGTCGTATAATAACAGACTCAATACACATGAAGTAGATGATATTAGCGATAATTTTATAAACTACAATAAGGACATGATTGTATGGCTAATTTTAATGCATTTACCTAGTTTTCTACTGGAAATTTTTTAACTCACCAATTTTACCGGATTAACTGAGTACATTAGTAGCCAAATAAGCCTGAACCTTCCTTGAACTTCAGTTAGTTTCAGCTGTACTATCTGGTTCAAAATTTGATCTATGGTTCAGCATTTGTGACTCATCGATTTTATCGGATCTACTGAAGTGCAACGATGATTCCAAGGTTCAAGTATGTTGTAATAACAATTTCAAGCTTGACCCTTGTTGAACCTCAGTTAAACTGCCGAAATCAGTGAGCTAAAATAATTGAACCACGCATCAAAGCTTGAACCACGTTTATACAAGTAGCCTTTCCACCAAAAGCAGTGACTTAAAATTGCTGAGCATCGGATCAAAATTTGAACCATGTCTATACAAACTGGTCCCTATAGACCAAAGGTTTACAAAAAGAGCTTTTCATATGAGCTGCGAACAGTGAATTTTGAAATGGGAATGATCGTGAATTTTGACCTTCCATTCCCTTGAGTAATTTGTTTGGTTGCCTGTGGAAGAAAATGTGAAGAAAAATGCTTTGTGAAATGCGTCTTGATGTTGTGGTTTGCGAATTATCGTTTGACAGTCGGCAGAATAATATCTTGTTTGTCACTTATAAATAAAAATGCTAAATTTTGCACTTTAAACTAATTTAAGGCAGCGTTTTTTTTAGCATAGCACAGGATAGGATCATTTTTTCATTTTGTTGAAGAGGTAAAACAAAACAACCATGCACTTACAAACGAACCTGTTTAGACTGTAATTGCTCACTACGCCACCATGACGTAAATTTATGGGTGAAATTTTCTCTTCACCGATTTCTTCTACAAAAACATGGTCTTGACGATGTGAAAAGTTACAGTCTAAACAGGGCCATTCATTCAACATAATTCTACTCTACGAACATAGCCATCGAGAATTCGAGACACATAAAAGTACCAGTCGTACCAATGACGACACACAAAAATCCTATTCAATTGAGTTCGATACTCGAACAAACGTCAAAAGTTTATCGGCAGCGGGATTCTACTTTAACTTTTATCGGCAGCGATTTTGCTGGCCATGCTGTTTTTGTAATTCATATAAAATTTCACTGTGCTGCGGATAGCTTTTCCAATAAAACACACCTATTGGCTGTCAAGCGGTTGTTTCTTGCGTTCAAATGATCAAATCAAGCCATGTTGTCAAGCAATGTTGGTCCATGTGAACCCCCCTATAGGAAGAACCTCGTAGGAAGCTACTCGAGTTGAATTCGGACCGGGAGGAATCGAAACACAAAACTGGAAAGGGATGTGTTCGTAGACTTAGTATCTTATTTTCGCTATAAGATATCTTAAGCCGCAAACACATTCCCTTCAGTGGCTTTCAATCCTCCCACCGAACATTTCGTTCATGAAATTGACTTGAACAAACACGATTATAATTTAACCATTTTTCCTGACGACTTTTATGATTTTCTTGAAACTCAATTCAACACAAAAAAAAACTAAAGAAAGCAATCAATTTTGTACACCACGCAAATAAATGTTAAGTTAAAAATGATCCAGGGCCCGTATCGTGTAAAAACAAAACGATCGCTAAAATAAATTACTGTCGTTTTGACCATTGCTCTCTCTATAGTTTCTTATAGTTATGATAGAGATAGCTATAGTCAAAACGACTATCAGCTTAGCCAATTCCATTCCACCCCAGATTTCTAACGGGATTGTTTATGTTTAAGCCCAATATTTATTTAAAATATATTTACGTACCAACCTATCTTTCGAAAAATTACGATTATTCTTCCTTTAGTCTTGCTATGATAGACACTTCCTGTAAAATTATTTTTACTGGGCATTTATCACTCAAGATTTTTTTTTAATCAAAGTGTTTCTTATTTTTATTAAAAATGAAATATTATCCAGTTTATTTCCCTCAAAATTAAACTTTTCCGCATCCGGCATCACAACTGAGTGAGTGTCTATGTCTATGTCTATACATTTATTCATACTCAATAATATCATACTCATATAATAATGATTGACAGATGGATATAGTTTATCAACAAACAAAATTCAATCAGTGACCTTTGAATGAGAAAGACAGCTCTTAATTATCACGCAATCGATTTAAGAATCTCAAATATCGACTTCCGAATGTTTACACTTCCATCAACAGCCACTTCTGTGTGTAACATTGAAGTTGTTTATCATGCCAGCCTTCAACGTTCAACCAACACCACCGCTGAAACGGAAAGATTGAACATTTTTTTTGACGTTTACACACTTAAACGAGCGAAGAAAACAAGGAAGCGATGGATACGAATGTATATTTTCAAGCATTTCCGCTTTTCATATCATAAGCGAAAGCATTCTATCGCATGAAAAATCCTCATAGTTGTGGGTTGTGGTTGTGGTGTGGCGGTGGCCCATCAAGTCTCTGACAATTTTATATTTTATAACCATCAGATGGAGGAGAAGAAAAGTGACACAATTTTTGGATAGGAGAGTTGTTTGGCGTTCAAAACTGAAAATAATAAGTGTACTTTAAGCGTGTATACCACTTTCTTGAGGATTAAGCTGCTCGCACACACACGATAAACTTGAAATATTGGATGTAATTTGTCTTTGTCTTCTTTAAGATACAAAATAAAAATATGAGACAATATTAAAATTAAAGCACAGTGGGGTTTTTTTCTGCATATTTTGACCAAGATTGAAGTATAAAAACGAGAGTTGAATTTTTAGAATTTTTCATTCTTTTAAATAATTATTTGATATAAGGAATATTCCATGCTTATAATTTTGTTCTATCATACCCTCTTAAACAGTTCTTCGCCGACAACTTCAAGAGATGCCTCCTCTGACGTCCTGGGCCTCGCATGATCACCACAGCGAAACCCCTGATGGTTCGACGAAGAATGCCGACAAGGAATACAAAGCTGCACTGCATAGAGCGAGAGTATCACCGGCTTCTCAGAAGAAAAAAGAAGGAGCATAAGAAGCGTGCGATCGAGGAGCTATTGCAGGAATGAAGTTCGGAAGTTTTACCGCAAGGTCAAAAGAATCTCCCAAGCCTCGAAACGAAGCCTGCAAGAACGAGAAGAGGAACATTGTGAGAGAATCACTGCCATACGGATCGCACCATTCAACCAGGCCGACGAAGGCAAACAGTTCCAACCACCGGATCTCGACGGAGTGGAGATAGCTATATCTAAGCTTGAGTCTTATAAAGCTGCCGCCAAGCTGTTCGAAGTGGCTGGTGATGAACTGGTTTGGAGTAAGAACCAGCTCATCTGCAAAATATGGTCGAAGGAAAGCTAAACGTTTGATATAATGCTGATACAGCGTGACCTTAACCCATCATACCTGGAAATCGCAGCCTTATTTAGATTTTCCCAACGATGTATGGGGATGCGATCACACAATCTTCAGCTAAGTAACTCAGCTACCATTGGCACCCCCTGAAAAATATTCAAGAGCTCATGGTTCCTTTAGCAAAACTAATTCAAACATCAAACTCCTTAATTACTTGAAAAAGGTGGTTGGTGAAGTTTTATTAAACAAAATGACTATTCAAAAATCATCTAGGAATTTCCAGGAAAATAACATAAATCAAACATATATATAAGGAATTTATGGTAGTACAGTAGACGCTCGATATAGTGAAGTAATAAAAACCAGGCCTGTTTAATGTTTCGAGATTGTTCACTTTTTCGAGCGCGAGTTTTCTAAGCACATCTGAGAAAGCCAGAGACTACAGTGAGCAACTGACCGGGAAACTCTCTGCCGTAAACCCAGCCACAAGCGTCAACAACCAGTGGAACCAATATCGCGACATCATTAAGGAGACAGCCGAGACCACCATAGGCTATCAACCACCCAGAAAAAAGAACCCGTGGTATGACGATGAATGCGTGGTATTAAAGCAGGAGACGGAAAATGCACGAGCATAAGACCAGTCAATGAAGATCCAGTCCCAGCACCCAGTACTGAAGAGGTTAAGAAAGCCATCCACAAGCTGAAGAACAACAAATCCGCCGGCTCGGATGGCCTACCTGCGGAACTCTTTAAGTATAGAGGAGATGTCCTGGTAGGGTGCATGCACCAGCTCATCAACCAAGTGTGGGAGGAGGAAAATATGCCCGACGACTGGTCAAATAGCTCCAAATGCCCAATCTACAAAAAAGGCGATCCTATGTCCTGCAAGAACTACAGAGGCATATCCCTGCTTAATGTTGCCTAAAAGATCCTATCCAACGTACTATGTGAGCGTCTAAAACCTTTCTGCAACACTATGATCGGCACGTACCAGTGTGGCTTCAGGCCAGGCAGATCAACGATAGACCAAATCTTCACATTGAGGCAAATCCTGGAAAAGACCAACGAATTTCAAGTCGAGACCAACCACCCATTCATCGACTTTAAAGCCGCATATGATAGCATAAGTCGCCAAGAGCTTCTATTGGCGATGTCGGAACTCGGGATCCCGAAAAAACTGATCCAGCTATGCCGCATGACGTTACAAAATACGCGGTGCAACGTGCAAATGGGTAACAGCTCATCCAAGTTATTCCAGACGTGTACAGGGTTCAGACAAGGAGATGCGCTATCATGTGATTTCTTCAACTTAGTCCTGGAGCAAATAGTGCGCAAGAGTGGTGTTAACATGGAAGGGACTATCTTCAACAGGTCTTCTCAACTGCTTGGCTATGCGGACGACATCGACATCATCGGCCGCTCCAAGATAGCTGTACTTGAAGCATTCACAGCTATTGATGAACAGGCGAAACGCGTTGGTCTTGAAGTAAATGAGGACAAAACAAAGTATATGCTATCAACAACAACAACAAACAAAGCTTCATCTGTCCATCGCCTAGGACAAAATGTCACTGTTGGTAGCAGTAATTTCGAGGTAGTCAAGGAGTTCACCTACCTCGGAACAAACATCAATTCCACGAACGACACCTTAGTGGAAATCCGACGAAGAGTTACCCTAGCGAACCGCTGCTACTTCGGTTTGGCCAAACAAATGGGTTCAAAACTCCTTTCTCGAAAGACAAAGTGCACGCTTTACAAAACACTAATTTTACCAGTTCTACTCTACAGCGCCGAGTGCTGGACGATAAGTAAAAAAGGGGAATTGATACTGGGCACTTTCGAGAGAAAAATTCTTCGGCGGATAATTGGTCCTATATGCGAAGAGGGCGATTGGAGGAGAAGATTCAATCGTGAGCTGTACGAGCTGTACCAAGATGTGGATGTAGTCCAAAGAGCCAAAACACGTCGACTACACTGGCTCGCCCACATCGAGCGAATGGACAGTAACGCTCCAGCCAAGAAAGTCTTCGAATCCCAGCCCCTAGGTTCGAGACGACCAGGAAGACCGAACCTCCGGTATAGGGACCAAGCGGTCACAGACGCAAGAGCGCTTGGTCTCGACGACTGGAGGGAGCGTGCGAGGGACCGCAACCGATGGAAGACCGCAATATCTCAGGCAGAGACCCTTCATGGATTGGGAGCCGGATAAGTAAGTAAGTAAGTTTTCTAAGGCTTTATAAAGGCGAATTTGATCCACAATGCGCATTTCATTCAATGTGAATGTTTTTAATTTTAACTAAGCATTAAACAAGGCTTTCTCTCAGGTTTAAACAAAAAACAGAAACAATTCCTCAGAGCTCTCAAACTATGTAAAATGCTTGAGCGAAATTTTTATACAAAATCCATTTTTTTATTAAATTTTGTGTGTTCACTATAGTGGATAGTTCACTGTTTCAAGATCCACTAAATCGAGCGTCTACTGTAATAAAAAAAGAGGATAACTTAACTTACAAGATCACAGCACAACATCCTTAATCAAGGGTTAGCTGAACTGGCAAACCATCGTACGTGTCAGCGAATCCCAAAGTTTATTCTTTTAGAATACATAGTTGGAGTTCTCAATCAATGAAATTGCTAAATGGCAGCGTTCAAACTGACGGCTGGCTGTAGAAATCATTTCACAGATCTAGCACACGGCGAACAAACTCGCACCACATAAACTTAACTTACTTCATTTTTTTAAATAATCAATAATGGTTACCACACTCTTGGGCTTACTCGTATATCGTCGGTCCAAAGGTAAAACTCACTACCTAACATATTTCACTCTTGAAGGAAATTTAATTGAAACATTCTTATAAAAGCTGAAAAGTCACCTTCCGAAAATTTTTAAATAAGGTTTCCGGGCATACCTTTCTATGTCCCTATAATAGCCGTGCAAAACGGGACTTTTTGGATTAAAAAAATGCTTTAATTCTCATTTTTTTTGAACATTTTTTTCTGCACTTAGTGAGTTTTACCTTTGAACCGACGATATTATCTCTTTCATATCTGTCAAAAGTGACAGCCGCAACTTATAAATCTAAGTCTGCTAAGACATATCGTGTTCGAAAGTATTTTCATTTTATGTCATTTATGTGATCTCTTTGGGTTGACGTTGACAGTAATACAATTTTAATTTATAAGTCAATTCGTTTAGTTTAAGTTATATTAACCGCGGCGCATTATCATTCCGTCACTAAACTATGAAAAAAAAAAATAATATCTGTAAGACCTTAGTTTCAAAAAGTTGATCTCGCCAAAGAGAGTATGTAAGCGGGAAAGAGGTATATCGCTACTTGTAAAATGGATTCTCAACTACCTACAGTAGGTATGTTCAATACGATGAGCTGTTAATCTATGCGCAATGCGCATAGTCTTTGGCTGATTAGTCTATGCATAATTGTTATGTTTCAGATATGATTTGACAATTATAGCAGCAAGAAGGAATAACATCTTGGATATTAAGACGTATGTAAGTATTAAGTATTTTTATAATTTACCAATTCATTTTTATATTTCAGTTTGTTTTTCCTATGTGCATACATAATATCAATATTTTCTTCAAGTAAGTACATTGTAATCAATAGAATTTGAACTATTTTCATTGCTTTTATTTTCCTACTTTCAGATTAATGAGCAGCCGAGGAATTCCACCCAGCCGGACGCAACAGTACCTTTATTTTAAATTGATTAAATTCAATTCCGCATTGGGAATGCAAGACGGAACTGAAATTGATGTCAATTGCAGCCGGAGTTGCAAGAGTTGAAAAGTTTTTAACTTTTACCGCAGCATTACTGCAGCATTTTTGACGTCTATTCCACCTCCATCATGCATTCTGTTTAGGCAGTAAAACCCGAGAAAAATCGCATTATTATTCAAAAATTAATTATTAGAAGGTATCCTAAGCAGACAAATTGAAGCCTCCTTTGAACTACCTGGCAACTTAAATGGTGAAAGCTATTTGGAATTTTTACAAATTAATCTGCCAACTCTAGTGAAAGACGATCCCGATGAGTTTATGAGTTCAATAAGGCTCCAAAATGACGGATGTCCCGCTCACTATCACTATTCTGTCAATGTAAGAATATACTTTAATCAAACCTATCCAAATAAGTGGACTGGCCGCCTGACTATTAAAAGTGGAAGATATCCTGTGATTTGAAACTCTAGCTTTAAATTGTGGATTACAGCGAGTGCTTTTGGGATAGCAGATCAGTTGAAAAACATTTCACCCACCGCGATTGGCCACGTTGTAAATCATATAGTTGGGAGGAGCAATGTAACTGAACAAGCACTTGTTGAACTACCCATCGTCCGCTTTCTGTCAATACCTCGTAAGTGTTTAAAAGGCACAAAAAACCGAGAGTAATAAAATAGAATTCTTAGATAGTAAAAGTTTTTTAAAAATGATTGATAGAACCAAAAGGAACCATGACAGATACGTACGAGGCATGAAAATTTAAATTCAGTGATTTGTTTTGATCTTAAATACATCAAAATGACATTTTTAGGCTCAGGGCAATCCTTGGCATTTCCTGAGTCACTTCCTAATTTTAAAACTGCTTTATTTGGTTCATATCTTAAAGATGACTAGCCCACTCAACATACACTAAGGACTAAGGAATCACAATCACTACTGCCCGTCGCGTCACCACCTGTGGCTCTAAAAAAAATATGACAAAGTGCGGCTGGGATAATCTGTTAATTTCATTTGAGTGAGATATTTTTAGGGTAAATTTGACAACAACCAGCTGGTCTACGTTCCGAAGATTTAGACCATGGTGTTTGAATGAAAAGTTATTTGAATTAACAACGCTGACATTTTCAAAAAAATAAAATAAAACCAAGTACCAAGTCTTTTGTTCTGATAAACTAGAAATGATGTGTCATGCTATATCGTTGTTTGTTGCATAATAACTTTCCTACTAATGGTAAATTGTGTCTATGCATGTGTTGGTATGCGTAAATTGCCTTTATGGTTCATAAATATTTTTTTTCTTTTTTTTTTTGTATTCAATTGAAAGTATGCTTTATCACTTTTGTTGGCACTTTTCATGGCAAAAAAAAGTTTCCGGAATTTTAATATTCATCATCCATTTTTCAGTTGTCAACAAAAAGCTTAAGAAGTTGGTATCGATCAAAAATGATACAGAATAAAAAAATGCTTTAAATTTCCCTTTCAATATTCAAAAGTCAAGTTCCTTTTGCAGGTTTCACCTCTTTATATTTTCTTTTTAATTCGGAAAATTCCTTGGTGTTTTAATCTGGAGGGCATTTTCGTAGAAATAAGATGGGTTTTTCAATTGTGAGGAGCTTCGCAATCAATATAAGTAGCAGTATTAGTCGAGTCTCGAGTGCCTTGTTTAATGAGGATTCCGTTGAGCAGAGTGCTGAAGTACCCTAGATAAACGAGATGCGTGGATCTTATAGGAGTATTGACATCGAACCCGCTACAATACTGGAAATCCCATCTTCGATAACTCTTCTCAAAAAGAACAAAGCAGCTGGACTTGACGGAATACCAGCCGAATTCCTGAAAGCTGACCCCGTCAAAAGGGCTTGTATTCTACACCCGTTGCGTTGATACAAGCTGTGTGGGAAAACAAAATCTATCCCATGATTGTTAAGTTGCCAAAGAAAGGTGACCATAAGAATTGCAACGGTTGGCGAGGTGTTACAGTTTTGTCCGTTATTCCAAAACTAATGGCAACCATCATTCTCGAGCGAATAAAGGTTCGAATCGAGTCCACAAGAGTCATCAAGCTGGTTTCCGAAGTGGGCGGTCGTGTGTCGACCATATCAACACAGCTGCGTATCGTTCATGAGCAGCCTGCGCCTTACCTAATGTTCGTGGATTTTGAGAAGGCCTTTGAGTCAGTCGTGAATGTATATGGATCACTTCTTGGTACGGGAATTCTACCAAAAAATGTCATTATTATAGAGTCCTATAACAACGCAAGATGTTTTGTTTTACGCAATGGGCAGCTATCCGACTCTTTCAAGTTGCAACAGGGTGTGAGACAGAGGGATGTTCTATCGCCAATTCTCTTTCTACTGGCGATAAACGATGTTTCTACGGCCAGTGTTGGAACAGCGGAGAGACAGGGCATTCAATGGAGACCGTTTGAAAGGCTTAATCACTTAGAATATGCCGATGATATATGTCTCTCGGCAAATAACATCAGCTGGCTGAACGGAATGTGTCAAGCACTGAAGGAGAGTCGAGTGGTTTAAATATAAATAGCAAAAAGACAAAAATAATGCTCACAGCACGCGCAGCCCTCGGTTTTCTGTCCCAAATTTGGAAATCCAGTCAAATCTTCTTACGCACTAAGTTGAGATTCTTCGAATCCAATGTTAAAGCCGTGCTTCTATATGCTAACGAAACCTGGAAAGTCACGACTACTATCTTGAAGAAATTGCAGGCTTTTGTGAATCGCTGTCTATGCCATATTCTAAAAATTCACTGGCGACAAATTATATCAAACGAATAATTGTGGCGCAGGACAAGGCAAGAGCGGCTGGACGTTGACATAATCAAGCGTAAACGGCTTGGTTACACACTGAGGAAACAGGATTAAATTGCAAAGCAGTACTTTGAATGTAGTCCCTAAGGACTAGTAGTCCTCAGGGTGCACGGCGGCGGTGGATTGGAAGACCAAGAACAACATGGAAATCAACAGCTCTAGCAAAAACAGACTCCCAGAGAAAGCCGTGGCCACAGTTTAAATATCTTGCTGCAGACCGTGAAGGACGGAAACGATTTGTTGGCGCCCTATGCTCCGATCGGGGTTACAGGACTTGATGATGACTAATCCAGAAGTAGACCATAAGATTTGCCTCACATATTAAATCAGGGTAGAAATCGCAGTCGGTTCTGAGGATAGGGAAAAATCAGTTCTGCAAATTGTATAACGGCGATAACGAACCACATTTCGAAAACGATAGATATGCCAGTCTTAAGTCCAATAAAGCTGCTGAAGCTGATGGCCTTGTGGCCGAGCTATTAAAAGCTGATAGCGATGAATTGTTTAGGAGTATGCACCAGTTAATCTGCAAAATATGGTCGGAGGAAAGCATGTCCGATGAATGGAACCTCAGCATTGTTTGTCCGATCCTAATGAAAGGCGATCCCCTGGGCTGCGCCAATTGCAGAGTTATCAGTCTCTGTTAACTTCTAGAATTTCTATTGTAAAAAACTTAGCCAAAAAAGATGAATTTTCACAAGCAAAATAAAACGCAACCAAATTGTATGAAAGAACTTTAAAAAAAAAGTATTTTAATCGTCATGTGCCTCGATGTATAGTCGATTTGTATACGAACGTCATTAATAATTTGACATTTTATTGAAATAGTTTTACTGTAGCTCATTTGTGGAATGTATTCTGATGTTTAAGGTGAGTGTGTATTTCAAATATTTAGTTTCGGAGTTTTCTGGTACTTTCTGCTCGTACTTTCTCCCGCCTCGGAATGGAAATGTGAGTTTCATCCAACCCAACTTCAACTCAATCATTGCGTTTCATGTAAACCTATTGCTATTGAAATGTAGTACCTCGTGGCTTGATGGTTAGTGCGTAGGACTGTCATGCCGAAGGTGTGGGTTCGATTCCCAGCCGTGCCATCTAAAAACAGAAATGTTTTATTCGAGGTACTGCCTCTTGCGAGGAACTGACAAATCCTCCAAGAGTATACTTGTCATGAAAAAGTGCTTCTCATTTAGCCGTTCGGACTCGGCAAAAAACTGTAGGTCCCCTCCATTCCTGCCAACAAACACGCACACAGGAATGGTTGTGAGTTGTAAGTCACTAGGCCCTGGTTCTCCATGAGCTGTTGCGCCACCCAATTTATTTATTTATTTATTATTGCTATTGAAATTATGACAGTCTGGCATCACTGTTATGTAGTATCATTTTTCGCACCACCATATCTGCACGATCGGCTAATGGCTCGTTTGGTCGTAGGTGTCATCAATCGTCACCTTCTTATCTCCCATAGTGTTGGTACATGGAAAGAGACAAGAAATTAATAAATGTGCTTTGATAAGAAAAACAACCCAATAGACAGAGTCAACAGAAGTTAGCAACAGCAACAAACAAAAAAAACGTGAAATTGAACGTCGTATGTGTTTCTCGCTTCTACTATAGTTTCGTATATGAATGGATATATTTTGTTGTAGAATTATAGTAAGTACAGTCTACAACCCTATTCATTTATCATTTTCATTCAGTTTTCTTGTAGTGCGTGGGTGTTGAGGAGTTCGGTTTCGGTGGTGAAATTTGTTTTTTTTTTTATTAATTATTAATTGTAAATTATCATTTAATTATTCGTTTTCGGTGTAATGAATTATTGTCGTTATTATTAATTAAATTAAGATTGATTATCACAGGTGAGTTTATGTTAAATGTGAAATGAATGATTGTGTTTCCTGTGTCGACGAAGTGAGCGTGCGTGCATTGTAGGTATTCAACGATTCGGAGTTTTTTCGCGATCGCGGTGTGTGCATGAGTGTTGTGAGTACTTTTCTCTTGTTTTTCAATATATCTTTAGATAATTAATAATGGGGTTAAATGTTTTTTATTAATATATAAATTAAATTCATTACTGTGCATAGGTATATAATGTACATAAAGTTAAAGTGGCGTCGGTTGCTTATATACACGAATGGGTGATTTTGGTATATAATGCCGACAAGTGAATGTTTCCAGATGGAAAAGTAAATGACTTCTAATCGGAGTACGGGAAGTTTTTTTACATTTTGGTTGTTTTTTGAGTGAAAGTGATTGGAGGAAATCACTCAAAACAAAAAAAATAATTGTGTTGTAGTGAAATAAATTAAAGTTCAATAAATTTAATTGTGGACTAATAAATTTTGAATACGTGATAAGTGTTTATGTAATTTATGATATATATATATACCTATACAATATTAATCCAGTGCCGTATGTGTAAAATTATTTAATTACTCGGTTTTATTTTTGTTTTGGCGAATTATTTTGTGACGTTTTGAACTCGCTTAGAATTTTGTTTGTTTTATTTTTATTCGGATTTGGTTTTAATTTGATTTTATTTTCATTTGATCTAATTTCAATTGGATGCGGTTTTTTTTTGTTTGTTTTTCGATTTGGTTGATTATAAATTAATTCGATTTGATATTTATTTCGTTCGGGAATTCGTTAAATAAATTTGTTTTGACGACGGGTTTTTGACGTTTGATGTGCTTCAAAATAAATAAATATATTTTGTAATGACGTTATGTTGTGGATTTCAAGTTTAGCTCAATTTGAAGCTTATTTGTTTATTTATTTTGTGAAATAATGTTTTCTTGGATTTTGAATAAATCGAAAAAAAAATTCATTTTGGTTTTAATTTATAAAAATTGGTACAAGATTTTGTTGATTTATTTATACGCATGCTTTGTCGCGATGCAATTTTATTAAAAATCCAAGCCTTTCCATAAAACATTATTGGATTTGTGTTGTTTGTTGCTGTATATTGTGTGATGTAGTATTTATTTTAAATTTTTAAATAAATGATTGAAAAATGATTGGTGCGTTAAAATTAATGGTAGAATTTTTTGAACCGATTATGAATTAAAAATTTTAAATATTTTGATTGGTTTTTTGAAATATATTTTTAAATAATTGAATGAAAGTGGTGTTTTATTTTATTGATGACGAATGGAATTTGATTTATTTCATTGAATTTATTGGTTTTGGTGATGTTGAATTTTATTAATGGATAATTTTTTTAATTATTGTTTCAGCTGAAGGTTTTATAAATTATGGCGGTTTGTTCTGGTGTTTCGTTCGACGGCAAAAGACAAATCTTTGCTATAGGCCGTTTCATTTGACCATTTTGTGTTTTAACCGTGACAACACGCACTAGTCCGTCTGATCCTGCGTGTGTTCCTTCAATTCAAGCTAGGTTACAGTAGGTCAGTGGAAGTCGCTCATCTTTTAGAAGAACCAAGTCCCCAACCTTCGGTGATGGTTGAATTTTTGTCCACTTTAGACGCTGCTGCAGCCTTGAGAGGTTCTCGGTGTTCCACTTTTTCCAGAAAGCTCCTCCAAGTGACTGGACGCGTTTCCACCGGTCGATATGTGTTATGTTGACATTTGTTTCGCCTTGCGGTACGGCGTATAAGGATTCACCAACAAGAAAGTGTGCGGGGGTCAGCGCGTGCAAATCCTCTAGACTGTCGGATAGAGGGCATAAAGGCGCTAGAAGCGTTGCGTGCTCCTCATAAGTAAGCCGTTCGGTTCCAACTACTCTTTTTAAATATTACTTGACCGATTTCAAGCCTGCTTCCCATAATCCACCGAAGTGTGGAGAAGCGGGTGGAGTAAAATGCCAATCGGTACCTCGATTTGCTAACTTTTCTGCTATTTCCTTACAATCATATCGTGATTCTTTTAACATTCTTGCTAATTTGTTATTAGCACCAACAATATTAGTGCCACAATCACTATAAATGTTTTTACAGCTCCCTCTTCGTGCAGTGAATCGCTTGAATGCTGCCAAAAATGCTTGTGTTGTCAAATCAGACACCACCTCCAGATGAATGGCTTTTGTTGCCAAACATATAAATACTGCGAAATATCCTTTGATGATTTTCGCTCCGCGTGCCTTACAAGATTTGATCTCGATGGGTCCAGCGTAGTCGACGCTGGTATGACTAGTGATGGGCATAATCGAATGATTTCAATAATCGAGATGTTAGCATTCGAGTGATCATAATAATCGAATGATCATTCGAGATATTATGAGAGTCGAGAACCAAGAAATAAGAACGAAAGAAAAGGAACGAAAACCTACATATTCGAGAACTCAATACGTTCATTGTCTATGTATGATTGTATTCAACCACTCGAGTCAACACTGTGAGAATTCGAAAGCAGTTGTGTACACATACATAAACAGTGAGCGTCCTGAGCACCGAGTTCTCAATTAATTGTGTTTATTTTTTATTATTTCTCCCACCGCATTAGCTCAAGTGACCATACATTCACACAAACTACACAACAATCCACTTTTTGGGTCGATAATGTGTGTTTCTCTTTTTCTTGCTTGTCTTCCGTTCTCATTTCTGTTCTTGAATCTCGAGTTCTCACGACACTTACTACAATAGTAAGTAGGTAGGTAGGAAAATCATTCGAATGCAAAATCATTCGAATGATTCATTCATTCATCATTCGAAGTACATAATGTATATTCAAGTTGCTGTCGGCTCTCGAGCTCCCATCGGGTTGACTCGAGTGGTTGAATACACCATACACTCACACAAACTACACAAAAATCAATTTCTCGGGTCGATTATGTGTGTTTCTTCTCCCTTTCTTGCTTGTCTCTCATTCTCATATCTGGACCCATGTTCTGTAATTATCGAATCGATAAAAATAGTCGAGAAACGGTTAAGATTGAAACGAAGTTCATTTTATCGCATCATCGGGTTTCTGTAACTTTGACAGTCGTTAATTTTATCGACTGGAACAAACGGAATAGAAATACTGGAAAAATGCGATAAAATGGGTTTCTGTATGATTGAAAGTCGATAAGTTTCTCATTTTATATGTCAATTTCTATCGCTTACAAAATAGGTGGTGATAAAACAAATTTATTGTTCCCGAATATGTTTGTATATATTTTCTGTGAATTTCTTGCACAAACTTTTTGCCTTCGTAAATCCTAAACAGTCAAAAACAGAAAATAAGAAACAATTTACAAGAACAAAAGGAAGGTAACTGTAAAAAATCGTATAGTAATACGCCTAGGAGGCAACCACAAAAAGAAGCAGATGTAAGTTAAAAAAAAAAAAACATTTATATGATTTATTCATTCTCCATCTAATTTTGTTTAGAACTATGAATCTGATCAAATTCAACAACAAGCAACATACAAGAAATGGTGGTGTTTAATTATTCTACGAGATGAACTCGAAATAAGCAATGCATGGATCAGAGGAAAAAGAAGAAAGGCTGATAGTTCCGTTACAGAAGAAAGTCAAGTGCCACCCAACATGGCCCATTCCGTAATCGGTCTATGGATTTCAGTTGTGTCTATATCTTACTATTCAGTGCTTTTGAAAAGACTGTCTAACTATATTCAACCGTCATACTGGGCCATCTTCTTGGAGGCTACCCAGTCCTTTGCTATTTATCAAATGGTATTGCCGCTCATTTTGCAAAATAAACCAAACTTTGCTGTGGAATGTGAATGATACCTACATAAATAAAATATTTATTCAAACAAGGGGAACATTTAATATTGCATTTATTTTTTTATTTAAATTTGGTCATTACATTGAAGCTCCCACTAGATTTGATACATGCCTTATTTCACCTTATTTTTCTTATGGAATATGTACTGTTAGATTTGAGTTTCTGCAGAAGTGAACTGTAGAACTGCATCAATAGCATTGATCATATGATGTTTTCCTTCAATGCTCTTGGTGGATAAAAAGCTTATAAAAACATTTTTCAAATACTCCAAAGTAAACACCTTCACATGTCTTGCAGCGTTCCAAGCTACATATTAAACATTGAAAACAAAAAATAAATAAAAATAAATATATATTATGCTATTCGATTAACTTACCGATCAACTTCTTGCTTAAGCTGCACAATCTCATCTCTTAATTCTTCTTCACCTGTTGTTTTATCCTGCAAAGCTATTCGAAGTGCAGATGTTTCCGCAGCAAACTTTGTCTTTCTTAGGCTAGCAATTCTTATGTCCTTGCGAGCATTTTCATTGGCATGGCATTGTCGGCTAGGTCGATGGCAAGCAACGTTTGCAAACAAATACGAAACTTGAATTGCAGAACACAACTCATAATGACCATCTTGAGGTGCAGTTCAATAGTGTCATCGAGATAATTTACTTATTGAAATTCCGGCCACAGCTCGTATATTTTGATAGCCACACTAAGACCTTTGGATGAAGAATAACAGCTGGATGGTTGTGTTGTAGTAGGGTTGGAATCAGGTCCAGTGCATGCTTCTCCATGTGCTGTAAAAGAGCTCCTAAGACCGAAGTATGTAAAAATTTTCTTTCACACAAATTACATTCATGTGGATCGTCTTGCATCTTAGTTGTCGGCGTTTTCTTTTCCACCACGAATACCAATAACAAGAGGCTCAACTCTTTTCCCGGAACAATAAGCGGGCGACTCGAATGCTTTGGTTTTAGCTGGCACTGTTGTCGGTGATGCTGAAAAGCATTATTTATGTATTTGCGTCTATTCTTTGCATCTATTTTTTTATATATTTTTTTTTAATTCTCCACATCACTTTTTAAAACTATTAAATGTATAATTTGTTTCGAGGCCAAATAGGTTTTCAATTTTTATAAAATTTTTCATGAAAAATAATTGTTTTGGTTTTGCCATGTCAATGTGACAGTTTTACTTATCGCCTTCCATTGGAAATTCCAGCCAGATCTGTTCGGAAATTTCACTTATCGCGTTCAGTTACAGAAACCCAATATTTTCCAGAGGCGATAAGTGAGGAATGAGTTGTTTCATTTTTTAACGATTCGAAAAGTTATCGCTTGAGTTATAGAACATGGGTCCTGTTCTTGAATCTCGACTTCACGAGTTCTCACTACACTTACTTCAACAGTAAGCAGGTAGGTAAGAAAATCATTCGAATGCAAAATCATTCGAATGATTCATTCATTCATCATTCGAAGTGTATTCAAGCTGCTGTGTCGACTCTCGAGCTCCCATCGCGTTTCGCGTTGAGTCGCGTGGTTGAATACACGTACATAAACAATCAACGGTATCGAGTTCTCTATTATGTGCGTATCCTTTCTCTTACTTGTCTTTAATTCTCATTTCTGTTCTTGATTCTCGAGTTCTAGTTTAGTATTGATGAAAAATCATTCGAATGATTTAAGTGAAGAATCGAGATATCTCGAGATATTGCCTGAATCGATTATATCATTCGAATGCGCCCATAACTAGGTATGACTGAACGGTCGAGACATTCGAACTCTAGCAGCGGGCAAATTTGCCATGAGCTGTTGCATTTCACATGCCTTTTGCCGATAGCAAGAAGGACACCTATGCAGCTGATATTTTACGCTTCGCCTTATTTGTCCAATCCAGTATTTCTGCCGAATGAAAGTGATCATTTGTTGAATTCCACCATGCAAGGTGGCTTTGTGAGCATCTCTGACAACCAGACTTGTAAAGTGGTGGTTACCTTGCAACAAAATTGGGTGTTGCGCATCGTTAGATAGGAGTGAATTCTCCAAACACCCACCAACACGTAATACTCCATTGACATCGATAAATGCGTTTAGCGAACGAAGGTTTTTTGGTATCTTGGAGTTTTCTAAGATTTGTTGTATCTCCGTCTGGAACATTTCCTTCTGTGCTGCTTTGACGACGATCAGATGAGCTGCTTCTAATTCTTTGGAGGTAAGTGGGCCAACGATAGGCTCCAATTTCGGTTGACATCTAATTATAAATCGAGAACAGTAAGCGAGGATTCGTACAACTTTGAGTAGACTCGAACAGTTGTAAATAGCTTGCAAGATACAGTCGCTATTGCTTATGTTGCTAATATTTATGGTCAACACATTCACAGTCCGCTTTTCTTCCTCAGTGTCGATTTCAATGGGCTGATGCGGAACATCGAACTCCCATTTCAGCCGAAGGAACTCTGGACCGGTCCACAACACGTCTAATGACTCCAATTCCGACGGAAACACACCCCTGGACGCCAGATCGGCTGGGTTATGACGCGTTGCGACATGGCCCCAGCAATCGATCCCCACAAGTCGCTGTATTTCCGAAACGCGATTGGAAACGAAAGTGCTCCATTTGGCAGGAACGGCTTGTATCCAGGCCAGTGCGATCGTGGAATCCGTCCACGCATACGTCTTGACATCGGGAATATCTAAGACTTCCTTGGTGTATTGTAATAACTGTGCCAGAACTACTGCACCACAGAGCTCAAGACGAGGCAGTGTTATCGTCCGTTGATTTGGTGCCACTTTCGTTTCCGATAATAACAGGTTGACGTGGATGTTGCCGTCGCTGTCTTGAGTACGGAGGTAGATTGCTGCACCGTAAGCCTTCATCGAAGCGTCACAGAACCCGTGCAGTTCGATCGCCTTATTGGTTTTGCTGAATTGTATCCACCGTGGAATGTGAAGTCGCTCAATGAGTGGGAGTTCTCGTTGAAAAGCATCCCAATCTTTGCGCAAAGCTGGTGGAATTGGCTCATCTCAGTCACACCCAAGCTCCCAAAGTCGCTGCATCATCAATTTTGCCGTGATGATACAAGGCGAAATCCATCCAAGTGGGTCAAACAACTTAGCTATTGTTCATAGCATCGACCTTTTGGTGGTTGCCTCAGTTGAAGATTGCAGATTTTGGTATGAGAAGCAGTCATCCACAGGAAACCACTTTATACCCAGTGTCTTGACAAATTGAAAGGCAGTTCAAAGTCTAGCTCCCGATCTTGAAGCAGGCGCGGATACAGGGGGGGGGCAATGGGTGCAATTGCCCCCCCCTGGACAAGAACGAATAACGCATAAAATATGAATTTAATAAAATGTTCTAAAAGAAAAGTGATTTCGTTATACTTTTATAAAAAAATTTCTTGGCAGCGTTGAGCAATGAGTAGTTGTGCGTTGTCCGCTGGCTGACCAGGTTCAGCTAACAAAAGTTCCGCTATGCACAAATAGCCTTCAAATCGACTGAGTGGAAAGCTTATAACTTCGGTTTTAGATGCCCCATCTTCAATTTATTTCATACTAGAGAGCAGATTGAATCCCAAATCGATTTGATTTTCACTTTTCAAAATGCTGTGAAGGAAGAATTTCACAATAATGTTTCAAAAAGTTATTGCTCCACCTCCAACCCTATCCTCTACAAATTTATTAGTGGTTCTTTATAGTTAAATGTTACGGGAGAGGCGGTAGGGGCACTTTTCTAAATTTTCAACCTTAAAGTTGATTTTAATAAAAAAAAAATAAAATCTTTAAAATACGTCGATTTAATTAGTTTCAAAAATGTCTAGTGCTTCGATCTACAGGATAAAGATATCTAATTAAAATTAATATAATAAAACTATACATTTCTGTATAAAAGTTATTGAGAAATACCAAAAAATTTCATACTAAATGGATGATAAATATTTAAATGTGCGTTTCCATTGAGGGAGTATACTTTCACTAGAAAACTCTCGAGAGCGACTCCCGAATATCTGACATGCTGCACATCTGATTTAGCCAAAAGATACGTTTTTGATGTATGTTAGTATTCCAGAGGATTTTGCCACTTTCGTGGATGCGTTGTAGGAACTTTCCGTGTTCCATATTATTAAACTGGCGAGGAGTACGAATCCAACGAAGAAGATTGGAGAGAAACCAGGAAACGACTATACAGCAGTCACTGCCGAAGAGAAGTTGGAACTTTTACACCTAAAGATAGTTGTTTATTGGGCATTTTTGAAAACGTCAAGTCAACGTCAATTCAATTTTCAAATGATCGTCATCTTTCAATGCGAATATTGCTATTGTATTAAACTGCATGAATCTGGCAACTCTGCATTCGATGTTTTGAAGTTATGTATATGAAAAATTTATATTAAAACTTAACGAAGGCTTAGTATATTGTAAATGAAATGTATAACGAAAGTTAAGGTGGAACTAAAATAGGTGGAAGCTGTCGGAAGTTTATGTCAAAACCGACCGAAAAGTAGCTTTCCGAAACGTCAATTTCACAAATTACCCATAGTACACTTAAGTGGTTAAAAGTGAAAAAACGTAAATAATAATTTCTTCAATGTTAATTTTCTTATACTTATTCACAGCACGATAGGCTTTTAATTATTTACTCGTGAAACCACGAAAATTCGACGTGGTACTAATTAATTAAAAGAAAAATTAAGATTTTACTACACTCATACATCAAACGGAAAAAAAAGTGTTGAAAACTATTCACCAAGCGCCAAATTCCTTTTAGTTTGCTTCTACCATTTTGATTTTTGTCCGTCCACTTACGAAAGAGTGTTTTATTTCAATGTCGGAAAGTTTGGTTTTGTATCGATGGACGAAGGCATCTGAGCAAATGATACGGTTCATCTCGGTTTTGATTTACAATTTTAGTTTAGCTAAAATACAGCTATATATTGTCAAATTAATGCAATGGTTTTGTTTGCACAAAATCTTTTATATCAACGTCCTTCAATTTTCTTGCAAACGCATTTAACGTTTATGAACGCGTTCCCCAGCTTCTCAATATTTTTGTCGCCAACTCGATTTGTTAACTGAATAATTGCAATACACATGATGTTTTCGAACATGTGACTTTAGCAAACTGCATTATCGAAAACAATGCTTATGCAGTAAAACTTGTATTTGCTTTTTTGAACAGAAGACTTGAAGTTCGCATTTGAGAACATTCTGCAAAATGCATTTTTGACGCTGATGACGTTATCGAAAATGGCCTTTTACTGGCAAGGTAAAGTTAGGTTGCCCCAGCTTAAGAAAAGGCTGGAAATTTCACTCGAACTCGAACGTCATGTGTCTGTCTAGGCACATACCACTGTGCCATTATGTTTTCTGAAAATAATATTGTATTGTTACGCAGATCCAGAGGGAACTCAAGAACGTTGTAAAGACACCATCTTTTAGCTTTAAACTGCAAAACTTCATTTCACAAAGCTCAAAGTACCCGCTGTTCGAGACACTGTGGCAGTAATGAAAGAGTTAATTGCTTTCTTAAAATTTCAAACTCATCAACTCACATTGCTTGAGTGTGCAGGCGTGTAGTGCGGAATTAAGTGTACTCAAATTTTTTTGTAGACCCCATCAAGATTTTGGAAACTCACGAAAATTGCCCCCCCCTGAACGAAATCCTGGATCCGCGCCTGTCTTGAAGTGGTATATCTTCTATGAGTTCCCTTTTGTTGCTCGTCCACTTTCGTAGATTGAAGCCTGCTTATGATGAAGCTCCTCGTACTCTCGAATACACTTTGTATAATCCGCACAAAGCTTAAGATTTTCATCAAATCTCTTTTCGAGATGCAAAAATCTTCGAAACGCGCTCTGCCTACTCGATGCCATCGCTGGTCGATCTTCACCTATGAACGGCAGCCTCACTTGATAACGCCCGTCAGGTAAGCGTGTTGTGTGTTTCTCAAAATGGACCTCGCAAGCGATATTCTCTTCGGTGTCAAGTGCCTGGAACGGCATTTCTTCCATTTCCCAAAATTTTTCTAGTTGGGAGCTCAAGTCCGTAACTTGAAGAAAACTCCGAATTTGCCGGGGAACTTCCTCAGGAATTTTCCCTTACACTATCCACCCGAGTTCTGTCTTTTGAGCAATCGGTCCAGGACGTTTAATTTCCGGAAGGAGTATTTGTGCACAAATGTCACTTCCCAAAAGAATATTTATTGGTGCATGCCGGTTCAAATAGATGGGGATCGGCTAAATCAAGTCGCTTGAGGTAATGCCAATTGCCGGGTATCACTCGTTGGGTCGGGAGATGCCCAGTCAGCGACTTGTAAACCAAAGCCTGTACGGCCGTCTCAAAAGTCGAGTGGCGAGATGCAAAACGAACCTCGACGGAGTGTTGTGAAGTGCCACTGCTGACCAACCCTAGCCCAGATACCTCGGCAATGGTACGTCGCTTTTCTAGCTTCAAAAGTTGTGCGACAGCTTCGGTAATAAATGATGTCTCTGACCCAGTGTCGATGAGAGCACGTAAAAGTCGTAGTCTGCCATCTGCTGCTCTTGCCTTCACAACTGCTGTCGCCAGAAGCACCTGGTGTGCACGTTGATGATCACCATGCGACGTGTGGTAGTTTAAGGTTTGTCCGTTTGACTGGAAATTTTGTTCACTTGGTTGAAACTCAAATGCATCTGGATTAACGGTTGCCTAAAAATGATGATGATTTTGGATGATTTTTCATCGCCTGAGCAGACGTACCTGCTCCAGATTGTTGTTGTGTGTGTTGTTGTTGTTGTGTGTGTTGTTGTTGTTGTGTGTGTTGTTGTGTGTATGGTTGGCTATATTGCTGATTATTGAAATGCAGCAATGAATGGTGTCTTTGCTGACAAAAATAACAGCTGCTGTAGCTAAAACAGTTTTGCACGAGATGTCCATAAGATAGACAGTTCTCGCAAACTTTCAACCTACGAACCGTCTCTTTTCGTTCCATGTTTAGAAAACGTTGACATCTTCGCAATGTGTGTTTGCCTTGGTTGCACAGTTGGCATGAAACTTGCTCTACGGGATTTGTCTTTGAAGCTTGTTTGAACGGCTGCTTTGTGACCTGCTTGGCGTGCAAAGCTTTCGGCTTTGTTTGGACACGTGGCCTTGTGTTGACGGGTGGCTCATCTTTAGTCCGAAACGCTGCAGCGCGCTGCTCCCAGTTCTTGCTGACCCACAACCTCCAAAGTACGGAATCTTAACTCCAGAAAGTCAGTAAACTCCTTTAAATTTGGTAAATCTTTCCTGTTATCTAACTTTTCTCCCCACAGTTTTTGGCTAGTTGAAGGAAGCTTCTGGAGAAGGAACCAAATTAGTACTGTATCCCAGTCAGATACCGGTACTTCCATGCTCTCCAACGCAAGCAGGCATTCCCTGGTGGTATAAAGGAGGTCTCGAAGCCCAGTTGCCGTTCCCCGAGACAAGGATGGTTGACCAAAACGATTTTTCATCTGGATGTGTACCAGGATGCGTTTATGGTCATATCTTTCGTTTAAAAGCTCCCAAGCCTTCTCATAGCTTGCAGCTTCTATTGAAAGATTTTGTGAAAATCGATTGGCATCGCTCACTAGACATAACTGCAAAAAATGTAACTTGTCGATGTCCTCAAGGCTCTTATTGTTGTGAACGAGAGCTTGAAACCTGTCGTGAAAGGCGCGCCAGGTGGTATAAGAACCGTCAAATTTAGGAAGTTCTATCCGAGGAAGACGTATCCTCGAATGTGAAGGTGTTGCAGCTGTAAAAAGGAGCGGAGCACCCGTATTTGTTGGAGCCGCAATAACTGGAGATGCTTTCTCCATCGCGTCGACCAACTCAGCACGATACTCTAGGTAAAGTTCATTAATCTGTTCGTACACCACCAATAACTCATCCTGCTTTAAATTGTCTTCTAGCATACCTGCTCCAATAATGGCTTCGTGATAGGACTTTGAAGTCTGCATCTCTTCTTCCAGTTTGCATAAACGCCCAGAAGTACACGCTTTTCCTTTGCGTTCCTTTGGCGCTTTCTTGAAATTGGTAAGATCTTTTATAATCTTACTTAAAATCCCTTTTTGTAGCTCACCGTATTTATAATTTTTGTTTTCAGACATATTTTGTTTGGTTTTAATCAACAGGTATGAAAAAAAGACGAGTTTAAAACACACAAAAAGCAAACTTACTGCTTATGCCGCTACTGCCACCGTCTGTGCTGATGAAAGGCTGCTTCCTTGAAAACTACTGTCTATTGTTTATAAAAAAGTTATAGTTTTGTATAAAAACTGATTCTATTTAAAGGCTCGAAGGACCAAATCTTAACTTCTGAAATTTTTATTGTAAAAAACTTAGCCAAAAAAGATGAATTTTCACAAGCAAAATAAAACGCAACCAAATTGTATGAAAGAACTTAAAAAAAAAAAAGTATTTTAAATCGTCATGTGCCTCGATGTATAGTCGATTTGTATACGAACGTCATTAATTATTTGACATTTTATTGAAATAGTTTTATTGTAGCTCATTTGTGGAATGTATTCTGAAGTTTAAGGTGAGTGTATATATATTTCAAATATTTAGTTTCGGAGTTTTCTGGTACTTTCTGCTCGTACTTTCGTACAGTCACATTAACATCGCATACAAGATCTTTTCTGTTGTATTTTGTGAACACCTGAAGCCATTCGTCAACAACCTGATAGGTTCATATCAGTGTGGCTTTAGATCTTGGAAAAAACCCATGAGTTTCAAGAACGGCAAAGGCCTCACCGATTAGGTTTTAGACAAGACGGGGCGCTATCATGCAACAACGGATACAACATTGAACTGAATGGGCTGTACAGCAACTCCGACATGGCCACAAAATGAAACCCCAACGACTGAGGTGGATGGATCACCTAGAGCGAATGGACATCAATGTTCTCTTCCGAAAAGTAATTGAACCAGCGTAATAGGTAGCGCATGCAAGTAAAAAAGGAACTCAACCAACTTGGCGTGCGGAACTGAAGAAGAAGCTTGAAACCGAACCAGCTGGAAGAGGCTTGTTGGCTGAGACTCTGTTCCACCCCGGACTGTAGCGCCACACCTTTAGTAAGTAGTAACCTCACATAATATCAGAAATTGGCCTTAATGCTTTACTTTCTTACTTACTTAAGAGTCTCACCGGCAGCTTTTCATGTTCGTCGCACGCTGCTTCCAGTCATCCAATTTCAGACAAAACTTCCTGTCCTGGCATCCATGATGCCTTTGGTCTCTTAAACGGGCTTTCGGCTTAACTTGTCGTGTCGAGCTTAGGGCTGGGATTCGAAGATTTTCTTTGTTAAAACTCACGATGATCAGCTCTCTCCTGTTACTTATTATCCAAAACTCGGCGAAAAACTGGCGACATGAAGGTTTTGTAGAGCGTGTACTTCGTCGGACGCATAAAGAGCTCTGATCTGAGCCAATTTGTCTTGACAAACCCAAATTGCAGTGGTTTATAGGATAATTTTTCGCCTCATATCCGCTAAGCAAGATGTTATTTTTCGTTAAACTACTGTTTACTCCATCAAGCTAAGTGAACTCCCTAAACTAGTTTTTTTCTTACTAAAAAAACCCATAAATCTATGTTTCTCAAATCTTTACTAGCCATAAGTTCCCAACCATGAGCTTCTTTGGTATGACAGTGGATTCCACCCTATAGTGCAGTAGTTTGTTATTTCGGTTACCCTGACCGACGCTGTAGCTTTTTACTGGTCTCACGTCTTGCCATAGCCATTGATGTTCTTAGATCGATGCATACACTCCATCTGGATCACCATAGTTTCGGCATAAGCGAATAATATGTGTGTTTATTTTGCAAGCCCAGGGGAATCGGACGAAAAAACGACATCGCGGCTTAACGACGGAAAATGTTCTGCGGCTTCAGCTTTTCGGTGGTCTTTTTGACGGTTTCATTATTTTTTTCTAAAATATTGTAGTTAAAAACTATATCTATGACCAGACTGCTCCCTTGGAGCCCAAGAGATATTATCTCATGGTTTATGGTTAGTGGTCGAAATGTTTTGAGAAGTCTTCCCCTTGTTCAGGATGATTTTGCTGCCTGCAAAAGATAATTTTTTGGATTTTGTTTTCTGTTTTATTTAGAAGACCCCTTGATGTTGACGGAAATTAACTTCAGCACCAATTAAAAGGACACAAAGTGGTATTAATAAAATAAATCGCAAATAATATCCAGAAATTAAACTCCAATTAACAGCAGAGATTGTTAAACTAAAGTTAAGTGATCATTGCAAATCTCTGAAAGTGAGATTGGTATTAAAAGGTACCTAGAACCTTCATTCACGAAAGACCTAATTTTAATTAAACTTACTACCATGCTGCAGACATTTTTTTCCATTTTTTTTTTTTGTTCATTTATAAATTGAGTTTTCATTCGAAAATATTGCCGCAACTTATCTTTCCATCTGCAGAGCTTTAAATCAAATTAATCACAACTCGCACAGGCAAAAATAAAAATGTTCTTCAGTTTCTATTGCCTTTATATGAACAAAAAAAAAATCTATTCTTCCTTTTTTTCTATTTTGCCGTCCACTTTTGCCCTTACCTAGCACCCCATCATTTAATTTTACACAAAATCCAGACAGGCAATATATTTGAAGCTCAAGTCTTTATCCTTTTATTTAAGTTAAACTATGATATTCCCTTGCAAGGATTCATTATCACTCACAAAATCCTTCTAAGCTTGAAATTAAATTACCTTCCGCAAATTTGCAACGAGAGTATATGAAAGCACAAGCAAAAAAAAAAGCACAAAAATGAAGAAACAAGAAAAGAGTTTAAGGAATAGCAGAGGTTCCTATCCTATAGCTCTTTCTCTTTGCAAAGGTCTATGACAGGCGTGATGAATAGGAAAACATGAAAGACTTTAATAAAAAAGAAGATATCTTCTCGCACTCTTTGTGCTAGTATCTACTATAGGAGGACAAAAATACGACATGGTAGGTACCTATAGAACGCAGCTCGTTCGTTCAAGGAAATAATATATGTACGAGTATATTGTACATAGTTTCCCTCCTTACTGACTAGGAGACTCTATCCTTTTGTCTTGTGCCCCATTATCATTATAGTAAGTAATTCATCTTCATCGGTGGAAGGACGAAGTGACGCAACGTTAATCCATGACATAACTTACGTGAAAGTTTGACACTAAGACTTTTGTAATACAGGTGAAGGTCCTCTAACTCCAAGCATACAAAGAGATATTTCTTTTCTTTTTTATAGCTTCAGCTTATCACTGCAGGTTTGATTAATATAGGTATAACCAGGGAAAGATAGAATCTAGGGTGAAGAAAAAAACTAATTTCTAAAATAAATTAAGATTGGTTTCTTATCAGATTATCAAAATTCTTCAAAAAGCTCGTATCGGTATGTAATGGTCTTTGAAAATACTCGATACAATTTGTAAATAGGGAAAAGCTCCTCAAAACTATGTCAAAAATTGCACATAGGGTTTCAGCAAAGAGATGCGCTGTCATGTTATTTCTTCAATTTCGTTCTCAAGCGAATGGTGCGCAGGGCAGGCGTTGACACTAAAGGAGCTATTTTCAATAGATCTGTCCAACATCTAGGGTATGCCAATGATATAGGCCACTCCCAGCAGGCCGTTATAGAGCCTTTCACTGCAATTGAAAGAACAGGCAAAACTGGTAGGTCTTAAAGTAAACGAGGACAAGACCAGATACATTATGTCAACAACCAGTTAAAGATCTGTCAACTAGCTAGGACCAAACGTCACTGTAGATAGCAAGAATTTCGAAGTAGTTAAGGAGTTCATCTACCTCGGAGTAATATTAATAAACCGGAGTTACTTCGGCTTGGCGCAACAGATGGGTTCAAAGCTCCTGAGACGAAAGACGAGGTACATATGCTCTATAAAACCTTTAAACTGTCAGTCCGGCTTTATGGCGCCAAGCGTTGGGCAGTAAGCAGAAAGGGAGAGCTGACACGGGGGTCCTTCGAATTCTTTAATGATATTTGGTCCTGTGTGCGAGGGTGGGATGACATAACGTCCGCGGCCATAATGTTTATAGACCTTAAGTCCGTACAAACGGACATAAAGTCCATGGACATTATGTCAAAAAATAATGTCCAATATCAAACGGTCATTAGGTCCATGGACATTTTGACCGCATCAAAGTGCAGATAGACTTTTTGTCCGTTTGAAGAAGACATACCATCCATTTGGACAATATGTCCGTTCAAAAAAGACATAATGTTCATTTGGACATATTTTCTTTTTAAAAATAATATTTCCGTTTAAAATAGACTTATAGTCCATTTGAAACAGACATAAAGTCCAGATGGACATTATGTCTGTTTTAGAAAAAACATAGAAACGTATTGTCCAAACTGCAAAGAATGGACTTTATGTCCGTTTGGTTTTTTTTTTCAAACTGACATAATGTCCATAAGCTTCAAAAGTGAGTATCTTCAAATGGACATTATATCCGGTAATTTTTTTTTTAACTGACTTAATGTCCAATGTATGATAAGTGGCTTATCTTCGCAGCATGACCTGAAAAATTTAATCAGGCCATAATTCCGTAAAATATCACCTCATAACTATGTTGCTGTAAAAAAACAGGCTATATTCCTGTAAAATTTGTTAGTTTATCTTATTAGCTAAAGAATTTGCAGAATTTTGCTAGCAATTGTTTAGTCTTGCGGTAAACTTCGTTGTGTAAGCAATAAAAATGGAAAACTTAGAAACCGTAGAAGAAGAACTAAGCTTCGAATTTATTACCGGGCTTATTAAAAATAGTAAGGGTATTCATACAACAGCGTAAACTCGTCGTTAACATCGTAAAGTTGTAAACTTCGTAAATCTGTCAAATTTTCCATACAAATTGTGACAGAATTACGAAGTTTAAAAGTTTACAACGATTACGACGACTTTACGATGTTGTATGAATAACTTTAGTGTTTTGCTTCACGTTCCAGCGGAGAAAAAAGTTTACAGACAAAAACAAATATACGCTGATCGTACGCGTTATATTTGCTATTTCTCGGAATGTAGTGTTAGTGTCATTCTTTATAAAGAAGGAAACAAGTGTGTTAAAGTAAAAAAAGATGCAACCCATTGCCATGAATCGCAAGAGGAATTAATTCAAAAAATGGCACTAACGAATACAATTAAATCGGAGTGCAGTTAAGTATCCCTTAAAAGAAGTGCGACGAGGGAATTTTTTTAAAAACAATGCATCGAAAACAAGGAAAGTGCTGGATTAGTTCTCTATGGAAAAATGGCAAGAAATTAGTCAAGAATTAAAAATGAAAGTTTGCCAAAGAACCCTTCATCTCCAAAGCAAATTCAAAAAATGTTGGCGGATGAAGATGTTTTAAAAAGTTTTAGGACCTCAAAATATGCAAGTGGGGAAAAGTTTTATGCGGGAACAATAATTGAAAAAAAGTTTTCATATACAGTATTCGTTTCACCCACCATATCAAAACTCATAACGACTTCTCCTCAAATGTCAGAAAGGAAATATGTGCTCGATGGTACCTTCTCCGTTGTGCCTGCTTGTGGATATAAGCAGCTTTTGATTATATACATCCAATATCAAGATCATGTAAGTATCTTATCATAAAAATTTTGTTTCATAGCTGCATTTGTTACTCGCGAATTGAAGTAGATACATAGAAATAAAGTATAAATTTGCCGCACCGCGCCGCGACCCGCCGCGCTACGTCCGGGTTCGCAGCGGGTCGCAGCGTGGTGCGACGCGAGGTCGCCGCGCTGCGCCAAACTCCACCGCGCCGCACCGCGTTCGCTGTCGTGCTCACCACCGCGCCGCCGCACTATGGGCCCAACTGGGCTTTTGCGTCTCATAAATCTGTAACTTTTTAGTCTTTTGAAATAATTCGCTGAAATTTGGCACACATCATCTTGAAGATACTCCCAAAAAAATAAAAAAAAAATGTTTGAAGTGAAATTGATTTTATTCACGCTAAAAAAATTTCAAAGATGTGCATCCATACCAATTATGAACAAAACACAATTTTTGATAATTTTTTAATTGTTTATTTTATTTGAAATATGTTTTTTGTTCAATTACAATCATACTTATGTACATATTTGAATAATTGTTTGTTATAAACTTATAAAAGTATATATGTATTATTATATTTTAAAGTACAAATTAAGTACAAAAACTTAACAAAAATGAAACAGAAACTGAATGTAGATAGTTGTAGGTAATATGTTATACTTCAATATTAATTTTCAGTATCTCACATAATCAGAAAACAACAGACATATTAAATATAGAGGACCTATACATTTCACTTGCAAAAGGTTTTAAGGGCTTAGGTGTATTGAAGAAATTGAAGGATCTTCTTTTCAACTCAAGAGGCTATTAATATACTTATTTATTGATATAGACCTCTTTAAACATCAATATATGTAAATAAGTATGTAAGGATTTGCTTTGCAAGAAAAACTAAGCTATGTTATTCCTACATACCTTATCGGATATTAGCACGAACGAAACTTTTGATTCTCAAGTTCAACTTCATGATTTGTTGAACCTGTCACTCTGCTATACTTAATGGAGATGTAATGGGCCTTCTTCGGGACATGGGGAATATAAACAGATATTATTATTGAGGTAAAAATGAGTTAATCTTTGTTGCAAGCTTATTTATAGCATCACTTGTTCCAATCAAACTAGTTAACGAGGAAACTAACATGATCTTATGGCAAAATGGAACATGTTCTACTATACGTTTTTGCCGACCAATACTGATAGAGTTTTCAAAAGAAACTCCTGAGAAAACAAGAGCGGTTGTGGATGGTATTCAAAAGCAGATCGATCAACTAATATTTACTCAACTGATTAAAAGTGACGAAGAAGTAAAAATCAAACATGAGTTGTTCCTAACAATGATCGATGGGAAAGTTAGCCAAGTTTTGACAGAAACTAGATCGAGTGCTGTCTGTACAATATGTGGAGCCAAACCAAAGGAAATGAATGATCTGGAAAAAGTGACATCTAAGCCAGAAAATGTAAATGCCTTCAAGCATGGACTTTAGACACTACACGCCTGGATTAGATTTATGGAATTGCTATTTCATATTTCATACAATCTTTCTTTTGAAAAATGGTCTGCAAATACCTTAGAGCTTAGACAGCAAAAAGAGCAAAGAAGAAAAGGAAAATAAATGCTCTGAAAAGTGTGTCCAAATGAAAAAATGAAATTCGGATCATTTCGCACTGCAAACCTGGGGCTAAGAAATCAATGACACTATAGCATTGTATATAAATTCTATAGTATTCTCATGAAGAAAAAAAGCTCGTGGCCATCTATGCGTCCAAATGTAATACTAATTTTTGTTAAGGGATCTCGGTAAGGCGATCACAGCGAACCTATCGACCAAATGTCTACCTACAAATCGTGTTTCATGAGAATACTATAGATTGGATATACAATGACTATAGGCAAAATTTAAAATGAATTTTGAAAGATAAGATAAGGACGTACTGAAAACTTCTAAATCCGAAGTTTGTTGAAACAATATAATTTAATTTCTATAACAAACAAAATTTAAAGCTTTATCTATCTTCCAATAGTTGCAAACCTTCGTCGCAAAGCCCTTTCGATAGATAAGTTTGACCTTTTTTTACTTGAAACTAGTGGATCTGATGTCAAAAGTAGACGATAAAATACATCCTCATTGGTTGCTTCTCTGAAACATTTTCTGGAATGTGACAATCTAATTTTTGTATAGTCCTTGTTTCGAGACTCTTGGACATCCTCTGACGTTTGACCAATTGGCAATATCGCAAAATATTTGATAATTGCTTCACCATGTACCAATATTTTGTGAACGGATGATGGCATGTAGTACCATTTGTATTTACTTACAAATAGCTGAGCTCTGTCGATGCTATACCTACCAAATTTCTCCGCATTAACAGGCAACCCTGATGAAAATGTTTGAAAAATTGTGTAGAATCTCAAAATAAGTTCTTCGTTCACTCCTGTTATCTCCGCTGTTGATTGATAATGTTGAAAAAATCTGCGAGCTGTGTTGCCATCATTGCTACTTCCTGTCCTTTGTCTAGGTTTATCAACATGTAAACCATGTTCGGTTCGAAAGCGACTTTGAACATGTTTCTTCTTTTCTTCTTTGCTCTTTTTGCTGTCTAAGGTATTTGCAGACCATTTTTCAAAAGAAAGATTGTATGAAATATGTAATACCAATTCCATAAATCTAATCCAGGCGTGTACTGTCGAAAGTCCATACTTGAAGGCATTTTCATTTTCTGACTTAGATGTCACTTTTTAAAGATCATTCATATCATTTCCACTCGAAATAGTTTCTGTCAAAACTTGGCTAACTTTCCCATCGATCATTGTTAGGAACAACTCATGTTTGATTTTTACTTCTTAATCACTTTTAATCAGTTGAGTAAATGTTAGTGTTAGTTGATCGATCTGCTTTTGAATACCATCCACAACCGCTCTTGTTTTCTCAGGAGTTTCTTTTGAAAACTCTATCAGTATTGGTCGGCAAAAACGTACAGAAGAACACGTTCGATTTTGCCATAAGATCATGTTAGTTTCCTCGTTAACTAGTTTGATTGAAACAAGTGATGCTATAAATAAGTTTGCATCAGATATTACTTCATTTTCTCCTAATAATATCTGCTTATATTCACTTTGCCCCGAAGATCCATCGCAGCCCCATTTAGTGTACAATTTCAGGTTGCGAGATCCTGACTGGTAGATCGATGCGATTTCCAAAATTCTACTGACAGTATGGTCCAATAGATCTTGGAGCTGAACTGGAGCACCAATTTTTGTTATGGTAATGCTTGATTCAGGTGGGTAGCACAGTTGTTTCGAGCGTGTTAATATCTGATAAGATGGAAATATCGCACAGTTTTTTTCTGCCAAGCAAATCCTTAAATACTTATATTGATTTTTAGATAGGTCTAAATCAATAAATATACTAATCGCCTCTTGAGTTGAAAAAGGATCATTGGGGTTGAGTGTCATGAGTTAAATATTTCAAAAATTTTCTTTTTTCTTCCTTACTACAATTTCGCATATGGGACACAATTGCAGCTTCTTCAATTTCTCCAATAGACCTAAGTCCTTGTATATACGCGTTCTGCATAATGGTCTAAACCATATTCGTGGTGCATTTGCATATTTTTTATTTTTTTCGTTTTTTCTGAAGAGTAATTATATGTTTTAGATGGTCTTCCTCTACTTCGTTCTCTAGGTAAGGACTGTTGTTCCTCGTCAAATACAACTTTAAATGTAGTATCCAACCAATCTTTATTATTTTTTGCGAAGCGATTTATTGATCTACCCACATTTGTCCATTGAGTATTAAATTTTGATAAGAAGCTTTTGCCAATACTTGCTACAGCAATTTCAAGTCTAAAACCTGTTTTTCAAGAAGAACAAAAATAGATACCCTATATAATAGTCTAGTTTACATTTTGAGGAAGTGAGTGCAAAAATGGTCTTTAATCAATGTTAAATACTATTTTTTAATATGAAGCTGAAGAATACAGGCAACGAATTTTGTTTTTCCTTTAGAGTAGAATACTTCGATAAGTATCAATGATATTGAAAAATCTTCAACACCAAAAAAGTTTGGGAGCAAATTTTTCTAGTAGCAATGCCCGTTAAGCCGGATTTACACGATTGAAAAGCTGCCAGTATAATGACGAAAGCAACAACAAAAGAATGGACAAATTCATTCTTTTTGTCATTATACTGGCAGCTTTTCATTGTGTAAATCCGGCATTACTTTATTTAAATTGTACCTCGTTATATTATTTGTAATGATCACTAAAACTTTATAATTTAAATATTTTGTATGAGAGGATATAGGCTACAATAATTTGTTTATAAAAAAAATAAAAATTACCCTATGTAGAACAAACTTTTCTCTAGAGGCGATGTTCCTTATTTTTTTTTTGTTTTTTTATTATTGAGCTTTTCTAACCATGAAAAGAAAGAAATACAAAAAAGTTTAGACGCTTATAACTTTGGATCAATAAATGGTAGGTAAAATCAAAGTAGGTACAAAATTCATTGTGTGTAATCTTCATCTTCACTTTTTAATTTAAGATTATAGGGGAAAAAGTCACATTTTTGGAAAGCTTAGATATTTCAGAATAAAGAATTTTGATCTAGATGGGCAAAAAATGGGTGACACCACTTTTGCACTCGCGGACTCATTTAAGTGTTTAACATTTTACAATAGCAATAATTTTTACTATCGAGCATTTTTTTTTTGAGTTTTTTTTTTTGTTTAAATATCGTGATTTGATTTGAGATATTTTAAAAATAGCGTACCTGTCAAGTGATATTTTTCTTGTGTAAGCTTCTGGAGATCTACACAGTTTTTCCCATTTTTAATGAAAAAGGTACATAAATCAGACTTAGAAAATTCAATTTCACTCATTTTTAACTTTATTTGAATGATTTATTTTATATTTTTGAACATTTTAAATTGCTTGGTTATAACTTTCTTGGGCACACAACAATTGAGGAAACATAAGAATCTTAAAATAATGGCCGCCTGCAATATCAATACAAAAAAGATGGCCGAATGCAGCTATTGTCGCGAAATTTCAAATATTTTTAGACACACTTTATGAATTCATAAGAATATAAATGAAAGCTGACTTTTTGTTTTTTTCACGATCTTATTTCAGTTTTAAAATTGATTTAAAACCGTTTTAAATTGATGGAACAATAATTTGCACAAAAAAAAAATAAAAAAAGAGATTTTTTGTATTCTAGACTCTACAGAATTCTTATCGTTCTAGATCAAAGAAAAGCAATTAAAAGCATAAAGACTTTCTTGTATTTTCAAGTTTAGGAACCAAGGAATCAATTGCAATACATATCTAAACAGCGGAAGTTGGCGGAAATATTTAAAAGTCCATTTAACTTTAAAGAACACTTAAATTAACGTGTTTAAAAAAAATTTTATTTTATTTTTTTATATTTTATTTTATTTTATTTATTTTATTTAATTTTTTTAAAATTTTATTTTATTTTACACTCATATAAGAAAAACTCGCTTATAAGAAACAAAATCAAAAACCCCGTGCCTTTTCTTTATATTTCTTTTTGAAAGTATTTGTATATAAGAAACTCGCCTATAAGAAAAACATTCTTATAAGAAACTCATTTTTTCGTGACAATATCAATTTTTAGAAAAAAAAAGAACTGCTTAAAGAAAATTACTTCATCAAAAAACTTTTGTCAAAACTTTTTCTTTACGCATCCTTCTGATACCACCCTTAATGACAGCGCCACAGTTTTGGAAAGAGTGTGAACTCTCTGTAAATATCTTGACATTTCGATTAAAATTTGACTTTTGCTTATTTTTGTGTTTTTTTTTATCGAAGTCTCTTAAAAAATATGCCCTTGAAGATGTATTTAACAATGACGAGACTGATTTGATGTATAAAGCACTCCCTGATGGAACATATGTTTCAGGAAACCAGACGGTGAGCGGTCATAAGATCCCCAAAGACAGAATAACAGGATTTTTAAGACATGAAAAATATCTCGTTGTGTAGATTGAAATCTTCCTTCTTATATCCGTGTCTCTCATATAAGAAATTTCCTTTCTTATATCCGAAGTTTTATATAAGAAAAACTCAGATATAAGAAAGAAATTTCTTGGATTGTAAGACTTTCTTATAACCGTGTTGCACTGTATACAACACTTGTGATTTTACATCACCAATAGTTTTTAATAAATCCTTCAAAAGATACTTGCACAATGATTACTAAAGTTGATACTTTGGAAGGGGTTAATTGGGAGAAGGGGTCACTTTGAAAATAAAATTTTTATGGAAACGTAAAATTTGACTTTTCCTAATTTCATTTTCACACAGAAATCACCCTTTTAACCAATTTTAAAAATGCATTTATGAGACGCGAATCGTCATTAAATTGTCTATCAAATGTATACTTTATTTCTATGTATCTACTTCAAATCGCGAGTAACAAATGCAGCTATGAAATTCGTTCTTAAATTTTCCCATTTCCGCTTTAAACTCAAACAAAGTATTTCCAACCTTCGCTTTAAACTCAAACAAAGTATTTCCATTTTACTCTGGCAGATTTATCCATTTATTTATATACTGCTTTCAAATAAAAATCAAGCGGGGTATGAACCAGAACATGTCCTGCAATACATAAATACAAACATCCTTAAGTTGGAACCCGTGTCTTTCATGACAGATTATGAAAGAGCTTTGCGGAATGCAATCAAAAAAGTATTCCCAATAGCAAAGGTCAAAGGATGTTGGTTCCACTACTGCCAGGCTCTTCACAGAAACGCCAGCAAAATCACAAATTTTTTAAAAAGTTGTAATAACAACAAAACGATGAAAAGGCTTTATCGAAAGTTCATGGCATTACCACTTTTAAAGCCAAACCATATTTATGAGGCATTCGAACTGTTGAAAACCCAAGGAAATACAAGTTTTTTGATGTCGGAAAACTATGCTGTTGTATATAAAAGGTTTTTAACCTATTTTGAAAAACAGTGGATGTTAAAGGTAAATTTCTTAAAATTTACGTTACACTGTAAATATCTAATTGGTTTTTTTTTTTTTTTTTTATGGCAGGAGGGTCCTTCATCGTCCACCGTATACAAAGAAGCCGTGAGAACGATGAGTGCAGCTGAAGGCTACAACTCTTTTTTGAGTTCGAAAATACCAAAACATGGTAGTTTTTGCAAATTTTTGGATGTTATTCTTAACGAAGATTTTAAGAAAGCCGTTGAACTGACGAACAGTTTAGATGGAACTTTTAGTGTTTTTACACGCCCGAAAACACTAACGTATAAAAAGCGTTCTTTGCTTATTGAAAAATCCATTTCCAAATTGGATAAAGAACTAATAAGTTTGGACGATTTCCTTAACGAAATGTCAAACTTTAAAAATAACATTTTTTCAGAACTGCCAGATATGTGAAACGGAAGATGATGACAACAAAGAAGATGAAGATGATAAAGACGATGAACTTGACGAAGAAAGCAACTCTTCAATGTTAAGGTAGAACTAGAATAGGCGGAAGCTGTCGGAAGCTTATGTCAAAACCGACCGAAAAGTAGCTTTCCAAAACGTCAGTTTCACAAGTGACCCATAATGAACTACAGTGGTTGGAAGTGAAAAAAATAAATAAATAATTGTTTATTCAATATTTACTTTCTCATACTTATTCACAGCACAAAGTGATATGCTTTTATTTATTTATTTTGCGAAACCACTAAAATTCGATGTGATATAAATTAATTAAAAGAAAATTGATTTGACTTCACTCATTCATTCATCAAACAGAAAATAAGAAGTTGAAAACTATGCACCAAGCGCCAAGTTCTTGGTAGTTTGCTTCCACCATTTTGATTTTGCATTCGCCCACTTACGAAAGAGCGGTCGTTGAGCGCTCTCACGTCCGACCGCAAAAGTTAACGAAAACTAAACGAAAAGTTCCACTTCGCAATTATGTGTGCCTCATATAAATTTCTTGTTTTCGCTCGGTTTCGTACGACCACTTAAGTTGACTTCTGACTATTCTAGTTCTACCTTTACTCTCTAGTCAAGAGCTTTTATGCATAATATGCTGTGTACAACAGAGAGATACGTTGCTGCTGCCTCATGGCAGCATCTAAAAATATGTTGTAGCTGCTATGCAAATATATGCCAACAAGCTGCAGAAAGAAACAGCAACGGCGAGAACAACATTTTGTGTTCATACTGCAGACAAGTAGTATCAAACTCCTCCAAAGTTTTTCTTTAAATTTTTGCTTATCCTTTTGTAAGATACGTATTTATGATGAATTAAAAGAAACTGAATTTTGATAAAAAAGGATAACTGTTTTCTTATATTTGAGCACACATAGACTTTAAACTGGTGGACATTATGTCTGTTTTAACGGACATAATGTTCATTTAGGATTTAACTAGCAAAATAAGACATTATGTCCATGGACATTTTGTCTGCACACAATGTACATATCGTCCATGGACATAATGTCTTGTTGAAACAGATATAATGTCCATGGACATTACCTATGTCTGTAAGAAGCAGTCATTAAGTTCATGGACATAAAGTGGGAGGAGTTTTGTGTAATTTTTTTTTTCTTTTTAGAAAGATATAAAGTCCATGGACTTTATGGAGAAGACATAATGTCCATGGACCTTAAGTCCGTTTGTGCAGACTTAAGGTTCATGGACATAATGGCCGCGGACGTTAAGTCATCCCACCGTGTGCGAGGTTGGTGAATTGATGAGAAGATACAAAAGCTAACTTTTTTAGCTTTTATCAAGAATTGGATGTAGTCCAAAAAATCAAAACACGTTGACTAGATTGGCTCTGCCACATCAAGCGAATAGACAGGGTTTCAGCCAATAGCTTGCATTCCAGCCGCGAGGTTCATAAGGACGAAAAAGGCTTAGCCTCCGGTTTAAAGACCAAGCCTTTGTGAATGCTAGAAAGCTTAATCTGGATGACTGGAAGCAGCGAGATTGGGATCGTAAGGTAGAGGGTAATGTCACTACTTTAACTTTGACATTATACTACGGAAGTGATTTTATCCGTATAGGTTCTGTTCTGGAGGTTAAAAACCTTTTTGGTAGGATATCCCGCTTCAGTGGAAATGGTATGATTATATTTAGTGGATCGTGGCATAATGATTAGTGCGTTGGACTGTCACCTTAAACAAAGAAGAGAGCTGCAAAGTCCTTTTTTTAAATCCATATCCAAAACTTGACTTGCTGTTTAAGACATCGAAAATATTGGTCACAGTTCTCACAAACAAAATTGTTCCCTGGCAGCCCATAAACTCTCTCACTCCACTTTCCAAGAGGAACGCCAAGGAATCTTTCATAATCTTTGAATAGCAGATTAAATCGTAAGCATTCAATTTACTGACGAAATGGAGTCCTAATTTATACTTGGTATTCAGTCAGTTTTGCAATTAATTCCCATTTAATTTGGTCTCCATTTTGGTCAAAAACAATTTTTTTGTGCCCGCAGTGTTACGAATCAGCTTTAGACAGTCACATGCGTCCAATAAAATTGATATATTTGTATATTTTTACCTCTAAGGATTTCAAGAATTTTTGAAGCACTCCAGCTGACACTTCAGTTTCCGAGTAGCATCCTCTTAATTTGCTTGGTGCTGGCAAATAAGTTTTGTACAAGCTTCTTGCATAGATGTAAGCACGTGCGCTATAAAAATGAAGCGTTGAGGAAAATGACCCTAGATCAACCGGAAAATAGCCGCAAATTTGTTCACACGATTTGCTATCATCAGTCTGATAAGTCTGGAAAAATATAAAGTGAATGATACAAATCTAAGAAAATAAAAATGTTTTTTCTGAGGTGGAATTCACATTAGCCGCGTTTTATTATAGCTCATAACCCATAAGGTTCATCTCATGAAAATGAAACGATGCGGGTTAGTGCAAAAGCAGTCATCATCATTGTTTCCTGTAGTCCCGTTTGGGGCATATGGCGTCAACAAAACATCTCCATGCTTCACTGTCTGCAGCAAGGTGTTTTAACTGTGGGCACGTCTTTGTCTGGAATTCTGCGTCTGCTAAGACGGTTGATTTCCATGTTGTTCTTGGTCTTCCAACCCGCCGTGCACTCTGAGGATTCCATTCAAAGGACTGCTTTGCAATTTCATCGTTTAGTTTCCTCAGTGTGTGACCAATCCATTGCCATTTACACTTTCTTATGTCGACGTCAAGTCGTTCTTGACTTGTTCTGCACCACAATTCCTTATTTGATGTAATTTGTAGCCAGCAAATCTTTACTGGCGTAGACAGCGATTCACAAAAGCCTGAAATTTCCACGACTTGACGTGACATTAACGACTTTCCAGGTGATATTTGTGTCTTTTTGCAAATTATTCTTAGACCACTAAACTTTGCCTGCATTTACAGTGTTTGGCACATCCCGTTCAACCCACAGATATTATTTTTCCAGTAGACATAATGTCACCGGCATAGTCTGAAGACTGAGCCTTTCAAACTGTCTCCATTGAATTCCCTGTCACCCAGCTGTACGAATACTGGCCGTTACTACGTGCGTCATCCATCGCCAGCTGGAAGAGAATTGGCGATAGAACATCCCCTTGTCTCACAACACCCTGTTGCACTACGAAGTCGCATAGCTGCCCATTGTGTAAAACAAAACACTCTGGGTTGTTCTAGGACTCTTTAATAATGGCAACAATTTTTGGGGGAATTCCTATGCGAAGCAACGATCTCCATATAAATACATTTTCGCTTAACTTCTCAAAATTCACGAGCATGAAGTAAGGCTGTGATTGAAATTCCGTCGTCTGACTGCAAGATACGCAAGGTGTCAATATGGTTGACACAAGATCGATCACTGCCAGCTTGTTGCCTCTTGAGTGTAGACTCGACTCTCGGACAAAACGTTTATACCACGCCAATTGTTGCAATGATTGAGGTCAGCTTTGGTAGCTTAACAATCACACCATCCTTCCAGTTCTTGGGATAGCTTTCATGTTCCCAAACGATTTGTACCAATGGATGTAGAATACCAGCCGCTGCTACGGGATCGGCTTTCAGGAATTCAGCTGTTATTCCGTCAAGTAAATCTATTTTCGGTTTTGAACAGACAAAAAGGATTGTATTCCATGCACAAAATTATTAGTTTGAAGAAAACAGTTAGTTTTGACACCTGAACATAAATTTCAAATTTCCTTCATCCAAATGATCGATTTTGTTCGCATATTATAACAGCAGGATTTCTTAATCTGCGGAGTTCTGCAACAGACTGTTGCTGGAAGCTTAAGCCCAAATCCTCAACAACATCACTTGGAAGCTGTTAACTCGGTCTAGATTGGCTAGGAGAGCAAAATGAGTAAGCGGCTGGGTAAAAACATTATTCTTTATTAGATTTATGAGTTCAGTCACAGTCTCAGTCAAAGTTGAGAGATTTTCCAGCTTTTCTTTTTTTTTTGGTTTTAAATTCTGGAAGTAAAACGAAGTTATTTATATGTTTTTTAATTATTTGCAGCAATGTTAGACTTCGAATTCATCAGTGCTTGAAAACGTTCTATAAAATGTGAAAATATATATGAACTTTCCTTTTTTATTTTTATTTCAAATTTCAATTCAAAAATGAACTTGAGTATTTATTGGTGTGCGAATGTACATGCAACATTTAAATAAATAAAATAAATAAAATTATTATTAATGTAATTTATTGTTATTGAAAGAAAATGTAATCTATTACAAATAATTAAACTAAAATTTTATGATAACTCGCCTTTATGTCAGTTTTGCCAACTGTTATAGTTAAAATTATTAAACTTATCGAAAAATGTAAAAGTAAAAGTCAAATTAAGGTCAAGAATAATGAGTGTAATATACACTTTGATTGTACTCTAAAATTATTATAATAAATACTTCCGAAGAAATATCACCAAATTTTGATTTCTCAAGACTTTCTTTTTTCTTAATTTTTTATATAAAATTCAAGTACAAATTATACAATTGGTTATATCTAATTTTTCATACAACTTACCTGTGTTTTTCGGATATTGGTATCAGAAACGACAAGGAATCCGAGAATTCTCAATCAATGCTACTCTCCTCGGATAGATATTCATATGGGCTGTAAACTGTAATCTAATGCAGCGTTTCCTGACTTCCTTTTTTTCTTTCAAACGATGTGGTAGCACAGACTATGACGAAGTGATTTCCATGCAGCTTTGCAGTCGAACACTGGAAAAGTATAACATTATACGAATTTATTTTGCTTTCCTAGGTTTGTTATCCCCACTTGAGCTTCCAGTATGTCAGTATGACCTTCACTATCTTCACTTTTATCAAGTTACCTGAAGCAGATCCTCAAATATCTCTCGTACTTGACAATTTAATAAAACTCGTGACTGTAATTGATCAAAAATACCAAATCTTTATTTCATATACTAACTGGACAGTCCAAGTAACCGCACAGTTAAACTCGTGACTAAAAAGTGCCGATATTGAAACCAACACCGCTTGTTGTCAACCGCAAAGCCTCGCCAGTTGTTACGGAGTTTTTTTTATATAGCATCTGGTCCATTTACATAAAGAGATAACCCCATAATATGTACAAGATGTTGAGCACATAATAAAGCACAGATACTGTGACGTAGGTTGATCGGGAGTGTTTTGAGGCTTACATGTTTTTTTCTAATAACCTGTTTTATCCTTGTCTTTAGCTTTGTAGTGCTACTTTGAGTTCACTTCTTCCAGACTGCTGTACCCTTTGTTGCCAAGATTCCATATTGCAGGGTTTACCTCCACCAGCCTAGTCTACTTTTTCTTCTCTTCCGATTCCGAGGAAAATATTTGTTTTTTAGTAGATACTTTTTTTTGGATTTACTTCGCCTTCGAGGTATTCACTATGTAATCCATTAAACTAATTTAATTTCCCCACTGTCAAAAATAGAAACAAATATTAATTTCAATTCGCGGCTATATCACACACAAAGCTTCCCAAATGTCAACATTTATCTGCGAAAGAATAGGCGTGTTCCATGCCGACTTTCAAACAGTTTGAAACCGCCAGATTTAGTCCGAAGTCGTTCCACACTTGAAAATTTGTACTGTTTCGGACCAAAAAGAGCTGTCATAAAATTTCCCCTCCTAACCAGATTTGGTCCGAGAAATTTCTGGTGGCTGTTTTGTACTAGCTGTCAAATATGCCAAGTTGACGTAATTTAGACGTTTGTTGCATTCAAATAAAAAAACCAAATCTTTATTAAGGGTTACCCAAGTGCAACTTTTATTTCTATTTTTATTTTCATTTTGATAAGTGTGTATATTCTTCAATTTTGTTTTTCTTTAAAATAATCAAATGATATTCATAAAATTATTGCACTCAGCAAAACTGTTTGAAAGAACACATTTGTAGTACTTTTTGGCAATTTAGTATTTCTTGTATATTTCAGTATTATTTCTTAAAAAGAGAAGAGATTTAAGCATTATGATTTACCACAGTGTAGGTAAGTATTTAGCACGCTACTTTTTTAAGCGAAGATAAAAATGCACTAAAAAACAGGGCTAAAGTAAGTATGCTCATTTTATACACTCAACATCTTGGGGTTTTGTGACGTCACAATCTTTTTTAACCAACTTTTATTATTAATCAAACGATTGGTTTAAAAGGAGCAATCAAATTACTTTATTTTTTTGCTATTTTCCGAACAAAATCAGAGAAGATTATGACGTCACACATCGTGACAAAAGCAAAAAACCATTGAATGTTTGCTTAAAAGAGAGAAAGCGAAGCAATTTGATGCAGCATAATTATGAAAAATGAAAAGGTAGGCATAAATTAATTGTAAAAGATATAAAACAAAACTCCATTTTGGTTTGTGGTGCTCTTATGTTTTAAATGCAGAAATTTGTTCGTTTCATTAATATCCACGCCAGTGGTTTTGATGAATCATATTACAACTCCATTTAAAAATCACAAATTTTTCCTTCGAACTAAGGTAATTTAAGAATATTTTTTGTTTCTTATTTTAATAAACTTGATATTTTTAATAACTTTTAATTTTTGAGTTGTTATTCTTGAAAATGTTGATTGAGATTTATGATTAATGTACGGCAACTCTAGCCGAGTATGTCGTTTGACGTTTAGTCCGAATTAGTGCCCAGGCCGTTCCACACATTTTGACAGTTTTTCTCCTCTCTGAGAGAAGAATGTCAAAATTTGACATTTAGTCCGAAACAGTGCGAAGAATCCAAGGAACAAACCTATTATTTCACGCGCTAAAGTAGTAGATTACAATTTATTTGAGTTTAGTGTGTGAACTGCGTACTGTTCAGCTAAAAATCCCCGCTAAAATTTGTCTTGGGATGAAATTTGTATGAAGGATAAATTTTAGCTAATATGTTGATTGGTTTTGGGCTTTAGGTCAAACATAAATAGATAAATTTTAGCGTTATCAAAGTACTATACTTTATATTCGAAAGAAAAAAGAATAAAATAAAATAAATTTTCTGCTTAGAGAAAGAATTAGCTTGATTATCAATGACTGTGTTTGAAATTTCGAAAGATAAATGTTAAAAGCAGTTCTATATTCTATTTTCAAAATATTTATTATCGAGGAGAAAAAAAAGAGTACAAACATGACTCTCCCAAATAGGATTGCCAGAATTTTTTAGCAGCTCGACGGGACCAATGGCTTAAATAAAGGAAAATCCCGGGAATTCAAAATTTGCCCGGGACAAAATAAATAAAAACAAAATCATTTTATGAAAAATACCAACATATCTACAAAAATTCTTATATTTAATTAAAAATTGCAATGAGCTCTACTCCAAAATGCGTCTCGTCCTGTTACGATAGTGGGCCTGGGGCTCATCAGTTAAGTCAAGAAATTTGATCACTGTTTAGTGACTCATAAAAATCATAGTATTAATAAGGCTCTCCTAAACCAACACGAAATATTCGGAACAAGGTGACGGGTAAAAATTTTGCTTTGTTGTTGTGTTGCTATTAATTTTGTACCGCGTCGTCAATATTTCATTTATCATTGCATCACCTTGGAATTTTCACTAGGAAAGCTTCAAACACTGTTTTTAGAGTAAAATAAGAAAAACAAGTATTTATATTGGGACGTATTTCTAAATTAATATGGAATGCACGGTGCATTTGTGTTAAAAACTGTTTTTTTTTTTTGTTTCTAATTGATCTGAAATCATGGAACTAACACAAAGATGTCCAAAACGTGTTTTAAGACTAAAATTATTTTTTTCGTTGCTAATCGATCAAAAATTACGGAGTTCCAAAATATGTTTTTCGACTCAAAAAAGTCAAAGAAATGTTTGAAGGGTAGAGTTATAAAAATGTTTTTTGCTGCTTATTCGCAAAAAATGAAAATACAAAATGCTTCCATTTGGTATTTTTTTGTGAATTAAGATCAAAACCCCGGAAAAACCTGTGAAATCGTAACAAAAATTCAAAACGGTAAAAAGATACAAAATTTTTAATAACAACAAAAAACATTCTTCACGGAATGTTTTGGGTCAGTTCGGGAGTGCTTGGGCTTAGTTTTTCAAAAACAAACGAAAAATCATAACTCTTAAAAACAAAACGCTGTACAAATTTTAATCCGTGGTTCAGATATTTTAACTCATTGATTTCGGTAGATTAGGTTACTGAGGTACAACGGTGGTTCAAGAATGTTAAATTAAGCCAATTAAATGCTTGAACCACCGTTGATTCTCAATTTAATCGCCGAAATCGGTGAGTTAAAATTGTTGAACCACTTATTATTATTATTGTATTCTTCGAGTATCTGTTTAATTTTTGTATAAAGCAATTTTGAAGCCAGAAATATAAGATATCCATTCATCAAAACGTTGAAAATTTTCAACATAGTTTTCACTGCAAAGTCCTTTTTTAAATCCGTATCCGAATCTTGACTTGCTATTTAGGACATGGAAAATACTGTTGATAGTTCTTACAAACAAAATTGTTGCCTCACAGCCCTTAAACTCTTTCACTTCACTTTCCAAAAGGACTGCCAAAAAATTAGCTGTACTTTCACTAAAAGTTTGAGCAGCTATCACTTTACATTCATAATCTTTGACTGCTAGTTTAAATGGTAAGCATTCAATTTATTGGCGAAATGGAGTCTTATTTTATCTTGGTATTCAATCAGTTTTGTAATAAATTTCCATCTTATGGCAAAAATTATGTTTTTCGTTTCCCAAGTGTTACGAATAAGCTTTAGAGACAATCCCATGCGTCCAAGGAAATTGATATAGTTATACTATTTTCATTTTGGAACCGTGGCTTAAGTTCTTTTATGCTGGCTCCCAAATGTTCAATCATGCCTATGTTTGCTGGATGGTCATCAAATATCAGTCCAACTATTTCAACATTTGTATTTTCGAAGAACTAAAGCACTTCTTTTGTCAAATTACCCCTTTTATTTGAGCTCAAGCCATTAAGGAAAAAAATACTACCAGTAACTTCCGCACTCCATTCAGACCAACCAACAAATACATAAGTGCCTCTTTTGCTGGTGGTAGATCTTCGGTCGATGATTTGTTGGTTTCGAAGTCAATAGTACCAACATACTTCTTTTAAATTATCATCCCATTCGATTTGTTGTCTAATGATCATATCATTCATCATCAGATAAGCAACTAATTTCCTGTTTAGTTTTTCGGAGGAAATGCTCTTTAGTTGCAAAATCTCTAAAGACTTCAATGATTTTTGAATCAATCCAGCTGATACTTCAGTTTTTGAGTACCATCCTCTACCTCTTAGTGTGATTCTTTCTGGCAAATTAGTTTTGTACAAGCTGCTTACATAGTTGTAAGCACGTTTTCTACAAATGAAGCGTCAAGGAAAATGACCTTAGATCAACCAGAAACTAGTTCACTCGGCAAACTTGTTGTCATATAAGTCTGGAAAAATATACATTAATTATAAAATAGTAAAAATCTTAGAAAATAAAAATGTTTTTTTGTTAAGTGCGATTCACATTATCAATCATGTTTGACAAATCTATTTTTTTTTTTCATTTTAATTCTTTTTTTTCCATTCACTTATAAATAACAAAAATTCATAAGAAGTAGCCTACTTATCAATATCTTACCAGTACTTACTGGTCCCATGCGGGCGCTCTAAGTTAAACTACATATAATAACTTAATTAAGTGGAGTTTTTGTGTGTAAATAGAAATCCACACAAGTGCAGTGCATGCAACGAATTATACATCAATTTATATTGAATAATTTTGAATGAACAACAACAACTTGTGTGTGTTACCACCAAGTATATAAGCTGGAGTTATAGCTATTTCACGAGAGCCACCTCGATCATCAGACTCCTTTAGTGGTGCTTAGTCTGGTTATGCTCGTATTAATTAAAAAACTCTTTGCCGTCATCTGGGAGGGAAATTATTAATGGTTGAGGATTTGCATTGGGGTAAGTCCGGAACGGTAAGTAAATAGAAAATTAATGGAAAAAAGATGATTGTGTAGAAAGGTAAATGTACAGAATTGGACCGCCAAAAGAGAGGAAACTAGGAAGAATAGAAAGAACCTGAACGGGGGACAGGAATGTCTCAACTCGGGAGTTGGCATGCTTGCCCGGTGCGGCTTAGCTTACGGGGTATGGACCAGCAAACAAAATACATAAATCGGGCTAGTAGAAAAAAAAAACGAAAAAAACAAGTAATGCCACCACCACACTAACGCTAGTTTCGCTTACCATGATGATATCCTATCACACACACCCCTGTTGATTAATGTGCGATGAAGCTGCCCTGCTGTCCTGCAGCCCGGACCCTCCAATTACGGAAACAGAAGTCTACTTCAGACCATCTTTATTCGAAGAACTTAAGCAAGCCCCTAACTTCCCCGTAAATAATGGATTTATAATGCCATCAAACTTTGGGAAATCAACGGCGGGCAGTTTATTTAAAATTTGTCGCATTTTATTTAATTTCAAACCGCACTGCCTGTGATAAAATAGGGCTTTTTTCTCTAACCGACAAGACTTTTTCGATTTCGCACTGATCACTGGGAGAACTTTCAACTATCTCGTCCGCTTCCCATACCGCTTCTCCTTCTCCTTTACCAATGTCACCCACACATGCCTCATCTACCGCTCCTCACCTGGAACCATTTATAGCTAGGCAATCCCACAATAAATACCTATTCGCTTAGCGTACTTTCCTGCTCAATCTCACCCCCACCCAACAGCCAACAATTTACCAAACGTCGAAGTGTAGACTATATGCTTTTTGATAAGCTGAATTTTATCCGACGGCGCACCCTGTTCCCAAAATCTACTTTACCTTCCTTCCTCGTAATTTATCCGGGCTGATTTACCTATTTTGATAGCGTAAAAACTTTTATCTGTTCGTTTTAGATAAACGAGTACCGATCTAGCATATCGCTCGCTCTGTACCTCTCGCTCTAGGCGAATAGTAGATAGCTTAAGGTCCAGCGAAGAAGTATACATATAAGGAAATTGGCTTGATTGAAGCAAAATGTCGCTTAATTCAAATGGTTCACTTTCCCAGTCTCAATAAATGAAAAAATATCAAAGATTAAAAATACAAAAATATAGCTGATGATGTTTTTATTTTTCCAATGTCCAGTATTCCATCTACACATATTTCATATTTATTAGAATTTTGATAAAATGCAGGAAAAATGCATTTTGCGGCTGGTCCTTTATCGAATTTTGAACAAACTTCACATAAAGACCATCCTAAATAGGATGCCTAACTTTATTAAAAAAGTTGAAAAAAAACGAACATAAGGCACGTTATTTTTATATATTAGAAGATGATATTATTTAAAGTGATAACTCACCACAGAAATTACAACCATTCCGATAACGGTAGTAAAAATGACGTTGAGGATCATCATTCATCACGCAAGTATCGGAGTGGCCACAGCAGTACATCATCGTGGGTTTGCTGAGGCAGTGGCCCGTTCATCTAGAAGAAGCAGCCCTCCACCATCACTTTAGACATAGAGAAGGGTTAGCCTTATTCCATGGATTAAGTGCAAAATGTTACTAATAAAACAAAATTTCTGCTATGTGACGTTTACTTTGCTAAACCACCGAAGCAGATGGTTTAGCGAAAGAAAAAGCAGCCAGACTATTTTTTTTATTGGTGTTGGTATCAGAAGATTTACCTTTTCAATAACATTCTTTTTTCTATGCACAATGTTTTCGCTATGTTCTGAAGAATATAAAGCAAAAGGTTATTTATAAATGGTTTAGTTTATTTTTATAAGCTTACTTTATCTTTGGTGCTCCAACTCTCGCTTCTTTTTCTTTTTTAATTAAATTTACTATAATACCTACTAATAATTTAGATAGACATAAACAAGAAAAATCTTAGGTGTGTTTGGTTACTTTAAATTTTAAGATGTTAAAACCCATACGGAAAAAACCCAAGCTTCCGAAACTTGGAACAAATTTCAAGATACTTAACAGGCCTCGCACGGTAAACGTCACTTTACTATTCCACGAATATAAATTTTTTTTAATGAGAAATTTTAAACCGTGGCTTAACTCTTATGCCGTGGTTTAGTAAAATCGTGGAATAAAGGTAGAATAAGCGTTTTTTGTTGATAGCGCTGTAGCATTTTAACTGCTTTGATGTTCACGCCACGCTTCTCAATTCTAAATTCCAACATTTTAAACAACAAAATCCCAAGATCCATCATTGAATGAATACCTACTCTGTTGCCATTTTATTAACTAACGCGAATTTAATAAATTAAACTATTCTTTGGTAGCCCTTCTCTTTTTACTTCAGATAATTTTTGATGAGAACATAAGGGAAAGACCGCGATTTTAGATATTCCTATCCACCAATTATTTAATAAAAAAAATGCAGACAAAAATAAAAAATAATGCACAAAAACCAGTGTGCGTCGCTTTGGTAAAATTTGGAGACTGTACCAAAGAGAAGAAAAGAAAAAGAAATGAAGATCTGTCAGTAAGGGTCGCGTTCAATAAAAAAAAGCAACAGGCAGAAATTAAAGGTGCTACCATCGGTTTTGCTCAGCGAAGTAGGGCTGCCAGATAAAATTTGTTTAATATCGGGACATCAGGATCCAAAAATCGGGACAAATCGGGACTTTCAAAAAAGGCATGGAATGTTGAACATACAACACAGAAAAATATTTACTGGAAAATAATTAGCGACAATATGGCCAATTATGAGTTAAAATTGAAAATGATTCGATTTTTATTTCCACTCGATGTCTTGCCAACATGTCTGGTGCGGTGCTTCTTCTGTCTGTAAGCAAAATAGGCAATTGCCTAGGTTGCAACTTTGAAAAGGGTGGCAAAACCGATGAAAATTCAATTTTTAAAGCAACACAACAAGGTTTGCAAAAATTAAATCACGCAGCACTTTCGTTTTAAAATTTTATAAAACTGTCGATAACCTTTAGACAATATCAATACCTTCCCGTAAGAATGTATTGGGCGACATTCTCAACATTTTAAATTAAAATTTTAAAAAGCATCTTGATAAATTATTTATTTGTGTATTTTGTAGTAATGAACTGATTTTCTAAGAGATTTTGGGTTGAAAATTCCGTTTCCCTTTAGTAAGTACCTACATAAATAAATAACTGAACAGGAGTTTTTTCGATGCCTTTAAATTTTTTGAAATGTGGCTAAATACATTCTTACGGGAAGGTATCGGTAATTAAAACCGTAGCTTAATGTTAATTTGTTTGGTTTTCTTCTTTAAAATTTTTTTGCGGCAAAATAAGAATTTTCCCAAGGTGTCAAAAACTCCTTTAGCACAAAACGACTCACATATTTTTTATAAATTTGCGAAATCATTTTAATAAAAAGGCTAATTCCTTTTGGTTTTCTTCTTTAAACATTTTCTGCAGTAAAATAAGAATTTTCCCAAGGTGTCAAAAACTCCTTTCGCTCAAACGACTTACATACTTTTTTCTAAATTCGCGAAATCAACTTAATTAAAAGGAGAATTCCTTCTTTGACAAATGAAAGTTATTTTTCAACTGTAAGAAAAAGGAAAGTCGGGACAAAATCGGGACATTTTCAATATCGGGACAGGTATCGGGACAGGGTTCAAATAACGGGATTGTCCCGCCAAAATCGGGACGTCTGGCAGGCCTACGGCGAAGGGTGGGCTCGTAAGAACATAAATGTTTTATAAACAAACGTCAACAAAACGTCTCCATCCTTCACGGTCTGCTGCAAGGTATTTTAGCTGTGGCCACGTCATTCTCTGGGATTCTGCTTCCGCTAAGACGTGCACCCTGAGGATTCCATTCAAAGGACTGCTTTACAATTTCATCGTTTGGTTTCCTCAGTGTGTGACCAATCCAACGCCATTTACGCTTTCTTATGTCGACGTCCAGCCGCTCTTGACTTGTCCTGCGCCACAATTCCTCATTTGATATTATTTGTGGCCAGCGAATCTTTAGGATGTGGCGAAGACAGTGATTCACAAAAGCCTGCAATTTCTTCGAAATGGTAGACATGACTTTCTAGGTTTCACAAGCATATAAAAGCACGGATTTGACATTGAATTCTAAGAATCTCAACTTAGTGCGTAAGGAGATTTGACTTGATTTCCAGATTGGGGACAGAGTACCGAAGGCAGCACGAGGTTTATTTATTCTACTTTTAACGTCCAGATCCGTACCACCGTTCGCAGAAACAATACTGCCAAGGTAGTTAAACCGTTCCACTACTTCAACTGGCGTCTCCTGTAGAATAATACGCTGCTGTGTGGAGCGGCCTGTGAGCATTATTTTTGTCTTTTTGCTGTTTATTCTTAGACCACTCGACTCTCCCTTCACTTGCAGTGTTTGGCACATCCCGTTCAGTGCACTGATGTTATTTGCCAGTAGACATATGTCATCGGCTTAGTCTAAATGACTGAGCCTTTCGAACGGTCTCCATTGAATGCCATTTCGCTCGGCTGTACCAACACTGGCCGTCAATACGTCGTCCATCGCCAGCAGGAAGAGAATTGGCGATAGAAGATCCCCTTGTCTCACCCCCTGTTGCACTACGAAGGAGTCGGATAGCTGCCCATTATGCAAAACAAAACACCTTGCGTTGTTGTAGGACTCTTTAATAATGGCAACAATTTTTTGTGGAATTCCTCTACCAAGCAACGATCTCCATATACATTCTCGGTTAACTCGATCAAAGGTCTTCTCAAAATCCACGAACATGAGGTAAAGCGGTTATGATTAATTTCCAATAGGAATTTTTAATTATTTATTAGGGAAACTTTTGTAGGTGCATATAGGTAGAAAGCCTTAAATATTGTCTACAATAAGATTTTAATAAGAGTTATGTGCAATGTGCAACAATTTGAAATTAAAAAAATGAAAATTATTGTGTCACAAAACGCAATCCTCGAGGAAGTTGATTTTGGGAAAGATTCCCGAACAAAGAAAATAAAAAAGAAAATGGGGGTTTTAGAAGTCCCGTATTTTCGGAAAACAATTAGAAAAAAAATAAAGGCTTAGCGAAATAATATTTTGCCCAATCTGGGAAGCGGAAAAACAACGAATTTAACTATTAACAATTAAAAAAGAATACTTAGCTATTTCTCCGAACGACAAACTAAATTGAATTTTCGCTGAGTTTTCTGGCCCGCTTGCACCTTGCCCTAACTCCTGAAATCACTCCGCTCAAAGAATATTTTCACTGCTCACCAAAACAATTACTCTGAATTTCCCTCACTGGAAATTCCTAATACTTTTTTTCGATGATCTCACAAATTTGCAATTACCTAATTGAAATTAAGAATTTTCGCTCATTTGCTTTTCCTTTTTTATCTTTTCCACTATTATCTGCCTTGAACAGAATCTAACTAAAAAGTGCCAAAATGGCGGCCTGCCTCGTTGTTGAACCCAATCCACTCTCTCATTTTAAGTATCCCTAGTTAAAGGGATCATTCACAATGGGGAGTAGCTCAATGAAAGCATCCAGTCCATCTCCGTCAATTATCCGACGACAAAAAATAAAAATAAACGTCAAATGTACACGATCAAAATCCCTGTCCAATACCGACCCAGACTAGGATCGAGAAAAATATTCTTGACGAATGCACTCCCACTATTTATCAATCTTAAATGGTGAGGTAGAATTCGATTTCAACACGAAGTTAAAATTTTGCTAACACCGTAGACCTTTGTGCACAGATGATTGACACAATCATCTTACTTTTTCTTACAACGACACGCTACGTTGGGCCCCGTTGCCATCGTTAGGTGCCAGTTATAGCTATCATTGAAACTCATCATTGAAAATTCTAATGATTGATTTTGAAACATTTAGGAATTAAAATCATTTATTATTTTGATGGAAAAATAAAACTAAAGACTTAATTAATATTTCTAGCCAAACAAAATTGTTCAAATAGGCCCAACTGTTCACATAAAAAGACTTTTCTTATTTCAATAATTGAACTACCTTATCAATGATCATTGAAAAATTAAAAGTCAATATTTGTGGAAAGTTGGGCCTATTTGAATTTTTTTTTTTGACTAGAAATATTAATTAAGTCTTGAACTATGATCGTTCATCAAAATAATAAATGATTTTGCCTCCTAAACGTCTCAAAATCAATCATAAAATTTCCAATGATGAGTTTCAATGAAAGCTATAACTGGCTTTAGTGTGGACCACATGTGACACACATCGTAGGACCATCTGTCACGTGCCTTAAGGAAAATTCTACCTTCCTTCTCGCTTGGTGTTTTTGTGATGTTCGTGGACCACCTGTTACACGATTATTCTTCAAACACCTTTTGGAGTTGTTTTTCCAAGATGTTTTAAGATAGAAGCTGATGGCCTCTGGCTGATGGACTAGGTTTGCACTGAACTCTTCCGGCAGTTTGGAGCCACAACAGAAAAAGAAGCGTGTAAAGTATAAAAAGTGAAAGTAATGAGTAGGTGCAACTTGTTGTGATTAAATTTACCGCAACAACACTTGTACTCGATGATTTCGGACTAATATCAAGAACGCCATCTCTCTTTCTTAATATTTTATCCTCTAGTAGAAGATCTTTGGATACTAGGTACATTGCCTGATTTGATGATATCTTTGACCACAAAGCTTTTGGGAGCTTAAATATTTTGCCTGGAAATGAGTTATGTTTCCTTTCTGGGAAATGTTTCAGCCATTTGGTTGGAGTTTGGAGTTTAAATGTGTCAATGGGCCCTATCGTGAATCTCCCTGGGAGTTTTATTTCCCTGGAAATATTTTATTCCCTCGAATAATTTTCTGCGATCGTGAATGTCCTTTAGAACTAATTCCCCCCGAAAAAAGTAGTGCCAACAGAATAAAAATTATAATTTTTTCGAAATATATCTTCGAATTGTTTGTAGTGCTATGAGGTTTCAATAACACTAAATACTCTCGATAAGTGAAAAAAACCCTTGTTATTACCAAATTTTAAAAAATATCCCAACAAAAATGTTATGTTATAACAAAGGAATCTTTAAATCATAGGAATTTTTGTAGCTGCTATAAAAGCATTCTTACTCTCAAATTTCACGCACGCGGTGTCTTATAAGAGTTCTCACACTACACAGCAAAAAAGAGCAGCGTGTTTTATATAAAAACCGTTCAGCAGTATTTTCAAGACCGTCAGAATCATTAAAGCCTTGCTACTTTCTTGTTTTACATCCCAGATTGTATAACTCCGATGTTTTCTTCCGGATTACCAAACGAAAACGCTATTATAACCTTGTCATTCTACATTTCAATATGGACTAAATTCTAACATCTATTAACACTGTTTTCAAAGAACACTTCACATGAAATTAAATAACTATTTGTGAATTGATCCAAAAACTTTGATGAAAAATTCAAAATGCTGGGAATGAGAATACTTTTACTAATAGAAGAAGAAAATCGAAGGAAGAAAAATGAAGTAAGATGTATGAGAAGAAATTTAAGGGATAGATCAAATCCTTTGGAGCTACCTCAAGAATTGTAAGTAAAAGTAAACAACGAAGTCAAATTTTGCACCTTTTTCATATTTTTTTTTCTTTTTGAGATTTATAAAAAACTACAGAGTGAATAAGTATTTATTCATGTACCTACTCGATACGCTTTCTGCTAACATAACGCAACCAAAAAAATAATTCGGTGTTCCCAATATTGTCAAACTAAGTGCATGCTTGCGCTTTTTTGCCGAGGGAGGCTATCAGAGGGGTGTGGGCAAAGACCATGAAGCGGGCCTTGCTCAGTCTTCTTTTTCTGAAGTTTTATCGTCCTTTTTAAACATCATGGAAGAAACAATTTGCCCAAATTGGATAAAAATCCAAACAGCAGAAGAAAGGAGGAAAACGAAGTTATATTTTTTACAACAAATATAAACTACCGGGGTAATCGGGTGCATTGACGGAACCCACGTCAAAATAATCTTACCGCAAAATGCAAAACATCTCTATTTCAACAGAAAAGTATTTTATAGCCTTAATGTTTTGCTAGTGAGAAGTTTTAACCGTTGTATGCATTCAAGTTTATTCATCATTTATTCATTCTTGTTTTAGGTTTGCGATGAGGAAATGCGAATTCGTTTCGTCGATGCCTCGCATCCAGGAGCCTGCCATGACTCACTGGTTTGTAATGTATCGGAAATGATAGCTCACTTGGAGCAAAAATATTTGGACGGCGAAAGAAATTTTTGGCTTTCAGGTATGTATATTCATATGTAATTAAGTCTTGAAACAATACCTAATATTTTTGTATTACTTTTAAGGAGATGCTGGGTATCCATTGGCACCATGGCTTATGACTCCCCACAGAACGTGCGAGGAAGGAACTGGTGAAAGCAAATTCAATAAAGCTCACAAAGCAGGACGTAAAATAATCGAACAAGTGAATGGAGTCCTTAAAGCAAGGTGGAGGTGTCTCTTAGGTGCAAGAGAACTGCACTATAATCCCCAAAAAGCCATTCAAATAATTAATGTTTGCTGCGCTTTGCACAATATGTGCATTCACTTTAAAAGTGATTTGCCAATCGAATATGAACCAACAGTCATTAATGATGATGTAGAAGTTACCAACACATTAGAAAATGATGATGTTAATTCAAGCGATGCAGAATACTTAGCTGCAGCTCAATGTAAACGAAGAGAAATTGGTGCTGTTACTAAAATGCATTTCACTTCCTTGATCATAATTAAACACCTATGCAATGTACATTATGTAAATAACTTACATTTAGTTTTATTAATAAAAGATCACATTTCTGTTGCAGTTATAAAAAAATCACATTTCACTTGCAATCGTAAAAAAAAAACAAAAGAAAACAAATAATTCACTTTAAAAAATAAATAAATAAACTGAATAAAAAACAAATATTTCACTTCAAAACAAAAATAAAAGAACTGACTACATTTTTTTTAAGTTTTTCTTCCTCAATTTTTAGTAGATCCTGTTTAAATTTTGATTTGATTTCAATTTCTCTGATCCTCCAATTTTCCATCCTTTTGTTGTGGAGTTTAATTTCTTCAATTTTTTCCTGCTCTTGTTGTTCAGATTGGATATTGTGTCGTTTTATTTCTTGTAAAATGTGATTTTGCTTATCGTAGAGACTATCCAAAGAGCTATACATTTTTTTAAAGCTTTGGGATAGTTCTTGGTGATAATTTTCCAGAAAATCGACAGCTTTTTGAACATTGAGTTCTTTTTCCCAGACTGTGGGCCTTACTAATAATCAAATTTAGCAACGAGTTAAATATTTCAGTGAAATGAACCATAATGTTATGGTTCCCAAATAATGAACCATACATGGAATGTTAATTTTTTTGGAGTTCATGCCACCTATAGTTCATTGTTAAGAGTTCAATTCAATATTAAGGTCCATACCATTTATGGTTTATTATTTAGAGCCCATTTCATTATGGTCCATTTCAATGAAATATTTAAGTCTTCACTAAATTTGATTATTAGTAGGGCCCTGTATAATCTGGTGTCGTTGTCTTAACTTTCCTTTTTTCCCTTGTCGTTTTATTTGGATTGAGATAGTCATCAGCGGCAGGCTGGGATTCAGTTGGTTGACCTCCCTGCGGAGACTTAGTACTTTCATCGAGACCAACAGTTTCCAAAGTATCTTCAAGAGATAGAGAGTTTTCTTTTCCTTGGTTCTCTATTCGTCGTTTTTTGTTGCAAGAAGATAATCCAAAAGTAGATGCATTTGGATAGCCTTCCACCGACTCTCTCATGGAGCAAAGAGTGATGATTGCTTCTTCCAATTTTGAAAACTTGAATTCCTTAAAAGGACCTCCTCCGGTTGCCCTTTTTCTTCTTCATGTTTTCGGCGATCATACCTCTGACGTATTTTTTTTTATCAAGCCAAACCTATGTACATATTTTATAAATATTTTTAGAACTAGGAAGAATATAATTTAAGAATAAAATGAATGTACTTTTTTCCACTCAAAAGTTGATTTTGTCGGTGGCCCCTGGCTATTTAGTTCCTTCTCAAGTTCCTTCCAAAATGTTTGTATTTCTTCTTTTTCCCTTTTTGACGTGCAACCATTGGCAATGTCGGGGTTCTCTTCCATTGTACTAATTAATAGTTCTAGCTAACGTAGATTAGTGAAGTTTGACCTAATGTACATATGTGACAAAATCAAAACAATTTTTAGATAGTATTATTTTATTAATTTTAATTATAGGCACTTACATTGCTGCTTTTATCTTAAAGTTCCCTGCAAAAGTAAAGGCGGACAAAATCTTATTAAATGACAGATACATTTCCAGGGAAATTGTATTCACGATACCAATAATTTGAGCGGGAAAATTTCGAACTTCATTCACGATACCAAATTTATAAAGAAGGGAACAGTTCCCTGGGAAATTTTATTCACGATAGCCCCCAATAAATATCATAACTATCAATTTTCTCTGTCCACCGCACGCTTACGAGTGGAGTGTGCAAGTTATATATTTTGCCATTAAAAAAATCTTAAATTTAATAAGAGTACTGACAAAATGAATAACTAATAAATAAAAATCATCTTTTGCAGATAGGTATGCGGTGCCTAACAAACTAAAACACAAACATTATTTGTTTACCTGAAGTTGACGTCCTGAACAAAAATAAGAGAAGTTGATTTCACTCAGCGTTTCGCTCGATTTGCTCGGTCATTTTACTATGAGCTAAATTAGTAAGCTCTGAGCTCCGATGAACAAATCAAATTCTGAGATGAAATTCTTGCATATCGCATTGTTACTGGAGAATTCTCTCAAGGTGGAGTCTTGGGCTTGTATGCAGCTCTTGAATGGATGCAATTAAAATAATTCTTGTTAACTTAATAAATTAGTTAGGTTGAATTTAAAAACGTGCGAACTTTTCGAGGTGCAAACTTAGACTCTGACCACTTCCTGTTGTGATAAAGTTCAAAGCCCGACTGTCCAACGAAAAGAAAACATAGACCACCCAAAGGAAGATATTGAACATTAAATAGCTTAGCACATTTGAGAAAGCCAGAGACTACAGTGAGCAATTGACTGGAAAACTCTCCCCCAGCCACAAGCGCCAGCAACGAGTGGAACCTGTATCGCGACATCATTAAGGAGATAGTCGAGACAACCACCTAGCAACCTAGAACCCGTGGTATGAAGCAGGAGACGGAAAATGCACGAATGCAAATGCTGCAATGGAAAACAAGAGCAGCAAGAGAGGAGTACCATGGAAAGAGAAAGGAAAATGAAAAAACCCAGCGCAGAAAAAAAGCATCTGCAGCCTCTCAGCTCAGGTATCTCAAGGAGTCTAGCACCGCCACCAACACCCGCTGGTTCTACAAAACAGCCAAGCAACTGGTATCTGGTTACAGGACGACCGGCACGTCTTCGAAACAGCGTAAGTAACCGAATTACAGGAAATTGTAGACGTGTTTAAGCAGCATTTCCCAGCAACTGCTTGATGGGTACTATGTAGAGGAAGCAACAGGAGAACAAAGAAGAATGAGACCAGTCAATGAAGATACAGTCCCAGCGCCCAGTACTAAAGAGATTAAGAAAGCCATCCACAAGCTTAACAATAACAAATCCGCCGGCTTGGTTGGCCTACCTGCGGAACTCTTCAAGTATGGATGAAAAATGTCCTGGTAGGGTACAAGCACCACCTCAACAACCAAGTGTGGGAGGAGGAAAATATGCCCGACGACTGGTCTAATAGCATCATATGCCCAATCTACAAAAAAGGTGATCCTATGTCCTGCAAAATCTACAGAGGCATATCACTGCTTAATGTTGCCTACAAGATCCTATCTAAAGTATAATGTGAGCGTCTAAAACCTTTTTGGAACGCTATGATCGGCACATACCAGTGTGGCCTTAGGCCAGGCAGATCAACGATTGACAAAATCTTCACATTGCAAATCCTGGAAAAGACCAACGACACGCACCATATTTTTATCGACCTCAAAGTCGCATATGATAGCATAAGTCGCCAAGAGCTTCTATTGGCGATGTTAACTCGGGATCCCGAAAAAATTACCCAGCTATGACGAATGACGTTTAACAATACGCGGTGCAACAGGCAAATGGGTAACAGCTCATCCAAGCTATTATTTCAAACAAGTACAGGGCTCAGACAAGGAGATCATGTGATTTCTTCAACCTAGTCCTGGAGCAGATAGTGCGCAAGGGTAGTGTTAACCTGGAAGCCACTATCCTCAATATGTCTTCTGAACTGCTTGGCTATGCGGACGATATCGACATCTTCGGCCACTCCAAGCGAGCTGCACTTGAAGCATTTCTTTTGATGAACGGGCGAAACGCGTTGGTCTTGAAGTGAATGATAGCCTCATCTGTTCATCGCCTATCTTTTTTTCTCCACCCTGAAAATACTTACTAACCTAAGCTCTGAGTATATGCCTAGCTGATGTAAGGTCTCTATCCTCCAGGCCATGCTGTTGGGGACACCGTCGATTCACTCTATTAATCCTCCATGCACCATGCATCATCCTTTGGAAGGCCCCATATATATATAGTTCCTTCGATTCATTCAACCATATCAACGGTTTTAAACAAAGATTTGTAGCCCATCAGAATTCAGAAAACCTCCCCAATGCCTTTCTTTTCTATTTTTATTATTCCCCGAAAAGAATATATTTATACATTTTACACTCCAATCCCATGTTCCTATAATATTCTCGTATTCAAACACATAAATATCAAGTCTTTTAAAATTTAATACCAAATGAAGTACCTACAACCAAAATTAAAATCTCATTTATTTAAGCTTTGTCTTCAAAATGTAGAAGAACACTTTGTGTGATTAAAATAACATAAAACAAAGTCATATGTACGTGATGAGCAACTCTTATAGAGAGTCAGATAATACAATTTAAAATATTACTGCCGACCCTTGGCCACTGGCTCTGATGGCCCTTGCCTCGGCTCACTTTTGAAAATGGCTGCGCTTGCATCGCAGTATGACTTCATTTTGTTCTTCAATGCTCGTAAAATATTCAGCTCGTATCTACGTGTAAGGCATCCGAAAACAGGAGTTCCTTTTCCTATAAATTCAGCTTTCAAATGTATAATGTATACGAGTACAATAAACGCAAAGCAACTCCTCTTTTATTTCCTTGTCGTTGTAAAATTCCAACTTTGAGTTCTAAGTAGGTACAAGTTCAGTCAGTAATGCACATCAGGACAGGCGGCAGGGACAACAAAGTAAAATGATATTTTAAGCATTTTATAGTGCAATTCTAGAGAGAGGATTTCTTTGTTCCATGATATCTCTTTAGAATATAGGGATCTTACAAAAAAAACTACTTCCTATTGTAAACTGGGTTCATTCAATAAAGTTTTGACTGTATATTTACTACTTCCACAATAATAATAAACAGCGGCGACTTAAGCAATAAAGTTCCTTATTTGAACAAATACAATATTAAATATGGATTTTTATTTCAAAATCAACTTTTGAAATATTTATAAAATTTTTAATTTTATTTTCTTCCTTTATAACGTGACTTTTGTTGCATATTGAAATAAGGCGGGCTCAGATACGAAATACTTATTGTGCGCTTAAAATTATATGAAAGGTAAAGTCACCTCAGGCTTTATGTATGTGCTAATACTTGGTGATTCCAAAGGTATTAAGTTGGATTGAGACAGAAATAATAACGTTAGCTTAGGTTAGGTAGAAGTGGCTGACGCACTTAGACCAAAGTTGGTCCATTGTGAAACCACATGAATTTAGAAAACTCCTTTCCTTACTCGTTAAACAACTTAGAGCTCCTGATGAAGCGTACGAGACTATTAATGTCTGTGTTTGCCAGATCACTAGGATCGTTATAGAAGTAGTCTCCTAAGTGAAGCCTATGTCTGTGGAAAAGAGCAGGACATGTACAAGTACATAGATGGTGAGGAATCGTTTCTTGCTCCTCCTCGTCCATACAGCTTCTGCTGCATTCAAAAATTCTATTGGCAAATGTAGACCACCTACAGTCCGTCATTTTCCCTGGATTTCTGTTGAAGAGATATAGGTACCTTTTGTCTAAGACTGTGGTATGCTCACCGGTTTCCCAGTATTCCTTTTAAAAATTTACAAAACTTTAGTTTTAAGTCTTTCTTTATTAAGTTATTTAACCCAAAACACCTTTTCCAATAACTAGATTTACATAATTGTTAACAACTGCTATAGCTATTAATATTGTATGCCTTTCCGTTGCTGCACACGACGGTTTCGTTATGGTGGCGTAGCTGGTTGCCCTCCAGACTTTTTTTTCTTCTACGAAAACTCGTATTATATAAAGTTATAAGTCCGGTTAGGAAACCGAATCCCGTGCGGTTGTATGACTGGAATTCCGAGGTTTTTCGCCATTTTGATAAATGGAGCCCAATCCAATCAGGAAACCAAAATCCCTGCACTTTTTGTGCGGGTACCTTGTTTTTATATTTGTAATTTATTTTTGACATGCTAAGGATGTAATTTAGTTTGTCACTGTTGTAACTCTGTCGCTTCGGCGTCATTTTCAAAAATGGCGCCCAATCAGTGGGAAAATGTAAACTAAACAAAAACTCGTAAATTACCTGGAAAATTTCCATAATAAAAAAAAGGTTTATGTCTTAAAAGAAAAGTTTTGAGTAAACAAACCTTTTCGGGTAAAATTTCAGTGCAGCCACTTTTCAGGAACATACTTTTTTGTTATGTCAAAGTAAAACTGGTAAAAATGCAGTAAAAACAAAAAAAAACTGGTAAAAACTCAGTACAGCTGGTAAAAATCTCGGATGAATCCGGTAAAACTAGTAAAATAGTTGATAGTTGTAAGGCACTTGGTCCTGGTTCTCCGTGAGCTATTTATTGAGTAAAAGTCTCAGTACAGCTGGTAAAAAATTTCGGACGAATCGTACAAATCACAGTATTTAGACAGTATTTAGACAACTTCTAACATTCGCAAAAATTTGATGCAAAACTGGGTAGCCATTACAATCATGGCGTAAAAAGCCGATAAACGCACCAACAACAGAAAAAGAAAAACTATTCAATGGCATGCATATCAAAGCTAGGAATGTGACCGATTGGGCTTTTGGAGTTTTGAAATCTCGGTTACGGTGCTTATCAAAGGACAGAATGCTTCATTATATCCATGAAAAGGTTGCCGACATAACCAACGCATGTGCCGTTACATTATTCTCTACAACAAAACAGAATATTTTATGATGAAACGGAACCCATTATCCAAAAAGATGTGATAAGCACAGAAGCAATAGTTTTGGGTGAAAATCAAAGTGACTATAAATAAATTGCGTGGTGCAACAGCTCGTGGGGAACCAGGGCTTAGTAACTTACAACTCTCAACTATTCCTGTGTGCGTGTTGTTGGCAGGAATGGAGGGGACCTACAGTTTTTTGCCGAGTCCGAACGACTAAATGATAAGCACTTTTTCATGACAAGTATACTCTTGGAGGATTTGTCAATTCCTCGCAAGAGGCAGTACCTCGGATAAAACATTTCTGTTTCTAGGTGGCACGGCTGGGAATCAAACCCACACCTTCGGCAATGACAGTCCTACGCACTAACCATCATGCCACGAGGGACTACATCAAAGTGACTATTTGAGAGAAGTAACTTAAAAAAGTCAAAACTGAAAGAGAATCTAGTTTGATGTTCATTTTTTTTTAAATATTGCCTAAAATCAAAATGTAGTTAATACAGCTTTCTAGTTTATTCAGTATAGAAACAGGAAATGTACAAAGCATCTCCGTAGGTTGAACCATATGGAAATGGCATCACAAAATGTTCATAACTTAACTTAATAAAGTTTTTCGAAAAAAAGGAAAATTTGAAAGAAAAGATGAATTTTTTTGCTGCTGTTTTTAAACGGTTTGTCCAACCGAAATGCTTTAGTAAAATTCAAGGGAAAGGAATACATGTAAATATTTTTACCTGTGAAAGCATTGACAAGTCAATCGTTTCCTACCCCAAAGGCTTTAAGGGCTCTCTCTTCGAAATCCTTAAATTTAAGATTTGAAGGAGGGTCACCATCCGTTGTAATTCGGTGAACTTTTATGTTACCTTGCATTTTGTAAGTTTTAAATAAATTTGAATGATCGAAATTTAAATTATTCTTCGTTTTGAATAATCAGTTGTTCAAGTAATGACAAAAAATCTCACCATGCTGTGGTGAGTTTCTTTGTGAGTTTTCTTATGACGATTAGGAGGAGACCAAAACGTTATTGAATCACAACAATCCTAATTCCTAACAAAGAATAGAGCTCTTTAATAAATAGCAATATATCACTCTCTCTTTCATTTACAAACGTCAAAATCAGCACTATCAGCACTATGGCGAATTTATCATGTCGAAATTAGCTGTTTTTTTCGTTTGCACTTTGGAATTTGACACTTCCGCCTCATTAAAAGCTGTCACTCTTGAAGTTGACAGATTCGTAAAATTCGCTATAGGTAGTTAGAAGAGCTTGTGACTGGAGACTCCTCACAAGGGGGAGAATCGGGCTGTCAAAAAGCATATTAGCACACATGATAAACATAACAAAACAAAAAACAAAGGCTGTATTTATTTAAAAAAAAAGAGTTAATGGACGGAGCTGTCAAATGAGTGGGTATGCCATTTAAAAAAAAATGGCGTTGTGTTCAAAAGTGAATGAGTTCAGGTACAAATATATTGTAGGTCATGTGCACACCAGAAAATTTCTGAATTAGTGTTGAAAAAAGCTTTTTTGTAATTTTTTGATATTTAGTTGATGTTTTAAAAATATACCGGATATTTTTTCTTTAAAGCCTAGTACGCTGCTGATGCGAAACGAAAAATCCCATACAAAAATGACACAACGAAATCATAAACTAAAAATTTAGTTCTAATTTTCGTTCTGCAGTACGCTGCTCGATTAGCGAAATTGATAATTGTAGCAGATTATTTGGAGAAGCCTACACTCTTTTTTCGCACACAATTAATTAACCAGACCATTTATTGTGTGCGAAAAAATGACATTTGTGTTTTCATGTGTTTATTTTTGTTGTTTCTTTCAGTACAGAATGGATGCTTGTGATTTTGTTGCATTTGCATTTGTTTTAATTTTTTGAATTTGTGCAACTGTCAAGGAATATTTTTCCGCTTCGTTTTCGTTAGCATTTCGTTGTGTTGTTGGAGACCAACTAAAAATTTCGTTTCGCATCAGCAGCGTACTAGGCTTTAGACAAAAAGAGGACATTTCCCCTTGAAGGGGACGTCAGCCTAAATATGCAAGATGGCAGGTCACATCAATTGAACTTTTTAGTATTATTCGGTTTCTTCATTACATTTACTAATTGAAAGCAAACGATACGGATCATTCGAAACCATTGGACTTCCGCCCTTATCCCATATAAATTTGTCGTCTGTACACTGTTCCGTTAACGAAACTCCGGTACTTGCTCCGATTAGGTTATTTTTCAGTCACTAGGCAGGCACCTGGATTTGATCTCCCTTTTTGGGCCCCCTTAACCGCCTTTGTTGCGTTAGGAAGATGACGCAGTTGTAGCAGTAGTTGTCGTCATAGCCACCGCCGACCACCTTTGTGGCCTTAATCCTGGTTGCCCTCAATGTCACGGTTGTCGCCGGCCGTCGTCATATACCCCCACCAATCCAGAATCTCCATGACCACATGCGTCTACCGACTTCCGAGTTTTGAAAAGAGCTGAAATATTTCGGATTCGGAATTTTTCGAAAAAAAAAGTTTTCGAAAGAGTATATGCAGCAAATAATATTTTTATCGAAGATACCTACTAAAAAGTACTTTTTTAAGAAACCCACCAGATAAAACCTGAACATTGGCGGGATTTCAACCTAAGAGATTTTGATTGGTGGTATTTTTAACTTGTGGCTTTTAAATGGAATTCTGTTGTTGTTTGCAACGAGAATTAAACTTGAACACTTGAACTTGCGTGTACCTCATGCTTATGCGCCGCGATTTTAAAAGCAATCAGGAAGCTCGTTGTCGTTTTTCACAATAATTGGCAAATTTTTAGTGCAGGAGGGGGACTTTCTTCCTAGTTGGATCTTTTGTTTTTTGATTATTAAATCGAACCTAGAAACAATATTTCACCTTCGAAGATATATCATTTTAAGGCGTTTAGAAGGCGAAGGCTTCTTGTTTGCCATTTCACAAACGCCACACATTTTTTGTCATTTAAGATATAGGGCTAGTTTGTTTCCAATGGATTAAGCGGAGCTAATCAACCAATATCGGCCGATTATCGATTTCGATAATTATTAACAAATCAAACTATTGATTCCGTAACAAAAATTGTGGTTAACAAGCACATTGGCTGATTTATCAGTCACAATAATCACTGATTAATGGTGATTAGCTGTGAACAAACTGGCAGTTAATATTGCATATATGTGCCTATAATTAACATCACAAATGGCTGCCTTTATTCTTATAAATAACTTTATAATGACACCATTGGAAATTCTTGTTTCATGAGTCCATTATTGGAATCTTCTTTCAAAATTCTTTTGAAACTATTTTCATTTCATGAATGCAAATCTATTTTAACTCCACACGATTAAAAAGAAACTATATACAGTACATGTATAATGTACAAGTTACATGTATGTACATTTATACATCCTAGCATCATCGTTACTTCGAAATTCAATATAAAATAAGTAAACCGAGATAAATTAAGCTCCAGTGAGAGTACCAGAAATACTCATCAAAGCATTCCCAAATAGAGCTCTCTATGGCATTCAACCATTGAAAGCACGTTCTTTGAGGTTTTGTGTTACGTTGGAGTCGGTTTTTTTTGTCTACGCTCACTGACCATGAGCATGACCATGGTCGGTTCAGATATACAGAATCACAGAGAAATGTGAACAGGAACCACTAAGTCCTGACGAGACTTCGCTTTCCTTTCTACCACCTTCGTTGGTCGTCGTCATTGCGGATTAAGGACTTGGTTTGTGCGGACTGCGGACATGGATTCAATGGAATTTTTCGTTGCCCAATGATGATGATGGTGAAGCCCTACTCTGTGTTGAATGTTATCTGAGTCTGCACTCTTTGAAGGTAAATTTACTGTAGTTGGCAAAAAGTGCGGTGCCATGCAATTATTTCGCGCTTGTTAATTGAATAAGGCACTCGTCATGAAACCGCCTACGGAAAAACTTTTAATGGATCCTTGTGTTATGTTTTCTATCTCTCTTTCTCTCTCAGTTTCTCTCACCTGCCTGCCACCTACTCTATTACTGTGGATGTGGACTGTCCGAGTTGATTAAAAACTGAGTGTGAAGTAAATTAAATTCCAGCGACACGAGACATGGATACTTTGTTTTAACAGGGATGTTCTAACGAATTTACTGCAAACAAAAGGACTCGGGTTCTTAGCACCTAATTTGTGGTATATCATTTGAAAGGTTTCCAAATAGTGATAAATGATAAAATTGATTTATTAATTGGTTTGGCAATTGAAAATTTGTTATGAAGTGTTCAAAATAAAATTCCGGCAATGACAAATTAAAAGTCTTTTATGTAGTTAAAAAGCTAGAAATTTATATACCTGATCAATTAATGATACAAACTGAGCTTGTGTGACCTTAAAGCTTGATTCACACTATAGTTCTAATACTGATACAGTCTCAGTACGTGCTCACTACATTAAAATATTCTTAAACGAGAAACAATGTTTCAATCCACACAACCGTTATCGCTCCAAACCCGATACGCTCTCGCTCCGATTTCGATTTGTTTGAAAGAATATTTTATCGAAGTGAGAACTCATTTTTCAATTTTCTATTTATTTTGATGTGACAAATCGATGACAAAAAAAAATATATGAAAAAAAGAATACATAAAAATATGGGAGCTGTATCGATATCGGTATTGGAGCCGCAATGCGAATACTAGGGTTAAGTATCGGAGCGAGAACGTTTTTAGAATCTATCGATATTGGCACAGTAGTGTGAATCAAGCCTTAAGAGAGTTAAATTTTTTTTTTTTAATTTCACATATATGAGCTGCTTAGGTCCCGGACGGAATCCGATAGTTTTATTGATTTGTTCGGCTGAAGACATTTCCTCAATCAAATGGACAGCATTCCGAACGCAGCCTTTGCGTTCCCGATTTGACAGATTATTTGTACTTATTACCAACAGGAAGAGTATTTGGTGACAGTAAATAAATAATTAAATTAATTGGGTGGCGCAACAGCTCGTAGAGAACCAGGGCCTAGTAACTTACAACTCTCAACCATTTCTGTGTGCGTGTTGTTGGCAGAAATGGAAGGGACCTACAATTTTATGCCGAGTCAGAACAGCTAGACGAGAAGCACTTTTTCATGACACGTATACTCTTGGAGGATTTGTCAGTTCCTCGCAAGAGGCAGTACCACGGATAAAACGTTTAGGTGGCACGGCGGGGAATCTAACCCAAACCTACGGATTGACAGTCCTACGCACTAACCATCATGCCACGAGGTACTACATTGGTGACAATATACAAACTTGTCTTACGCTACTTTGGATTTAAAGCTCCTCTGACAACCTTCCTTTATGCAGAGCGTGACAAATGGATCATATCATGTAGTCATAATAATAGCAATCAATTTCTGCGGAATGTCCCTCCTGCGCAAAGCGAGCCAGATAAATTCTCTATTGGAACTGTAAAATGCCTTTTCAAAGTCGATTAACAGCATGTGAAGTGTTCAACGCACTGTTGGATGATGATCCACGAGGTGTTGATATGGTCCACACAGAAAGATCCAGTGCGTAATCCTGCTTGTTTGGCATCAACCATGTCTTCGAGGGTGGGTTTTTATTCGCTCAAGGACTATTTTTTCTATGACCATGGCAACAGCAGGCAGCACGCGAATGGCTCTCCAGTTTTCGCACTCCGTGAGGTCTCCTACCCTTGGAAGCTTTACAATCATTCCCTTTTTTCAGGAGAACTCTCTGATTCCCAAGCTCTCTCAATAAGTGGGTGGGAGTACAGGAGCTAACTCTATGTTGTTGGCGCTGCTCCTAAGAGCTCAGTTGGAATACCATCAAATACAACCACTTTGTTATTGTTGTTCTTCAGTTCTCTTATTGAGGTTTAGATTTCTTCTCTACGGGAGGGTACAGTGCGTATTCGGGAACTCGTTGACACGGACGGGTTATTAGGTGTTGGGCTCGCTTCACTGGCGATAACATGGTTTAAGACCGCAAAAAAGTGCTCCCTCCACCTCTAGTTCTAATTATGCAGCCAATGCGTTGATAATGATACGATTATCACGTCACACGCTACGGTGAACTTCTCTCATTTCATGTGATACGCAAACTCTAGCTAGTTTCTCCCTACAGTTTGAGTAGCTGCAATGGGAGCTTATTTTTACATAAGATGGCACTCACAGTCCTGGGTGGACTATGGCTTTAACCAACAAGCCCCTCCACCCAGCTTGATCCCCAGCTAGCTGCCTCCGGTTACGCACTCCAAGTTGGTTGAGGTAGTTCTCCTATTGTGTGTGCCACCTAAGGTGTGGTCTTTCTCTGCTACTCAGTGCCCAGACCATCAGGGGTAGATTCGAAGACTCGTCGAGCTGGTTCGTCGGTGTCCATACTCTCCAACTGTCCCAGCCATCTGAGCCGCTGTATTTTTAGCTTTTTGACTAGGTTGACGCCGCTGGAAAGCCCGTAAGGCTCGTTGTTAGATCTTCTCCTTCACACTCCATCGATACAAACTGGACCAAAGATCACCCGAAGAATTTTCTTTTCAAAGTACCCAAGCTAATTATCATACATTTTGACTGGGTCCATGCCAAGTTATCCTTGGTTATTTGAGAGAGAGCTTTACCAATCAAATGCCTTCTTAGCCTGAAGAAACAGTGGTTGGCATAAGTAATTCTTCATTTGTACTCTGCATTTTTTTCACTAGTTAGAAAGAGTAGGAGGAAAGGAAAGATTTGACACAGTGGATTGAGATCAAGGTGTTTACTATCTCATTCAATCTCACGGGTGGCGTCCAGTTAAGCTGGGAGAATATAGAAAAGAATGCTGCCTAGAATGGGGCTCGAACCCACACCTCTAAGTTAGCAGTCAAGCACTACATCCACTGCACCATTACCACCCGCATTGATGTCATTGTTCGATGTAATAGTGGAGCCTTGGTAGACAAAGTCCTTGACGACTTCAAAGTTGTACCTATCCATCGTGACGTTTTGCCCAAGTCGACGATGTTGAGATTCCTTTCTCAACTATACCATATACTCCATCTTGTCCTCATTAGCGGCCAAACCCATTTTCGCAAGTCCACCGCAGTACTTGCAAACGCGCCGGTAACAGCTCGCTTCGGAATTTTTGCCATATTCGCCATTTAGAAGTCTAGAAAAGTGTTGTTTCCAAATCCTCAGCACGGACTATGTGTATACCAGACCAGACCATATTCCCATCACTCTCATCTCGGCAGGCTTCTGTTCTGGCCGTGTAGCACTGAGTAGATTGCCTCACCCTTTGGTATAACTTTCGAACATCCCCCCTCTGCCACTACAGTCTTCAGTAGAATCGACCGATCGCTTCGCATTCTCTTTCTTTTTCCTCTCGGCGTTACTCACTGGATAGATTGCCCCACCCTTCGGTAGAACTTACGAACATCCCCCCTGCCACTACAGTCTTCAGTAGACTCGACCGCCCGCTTCGCATTCTCTCTTTCTCCTCCAGGGAAGTCGGCGTTCCTCAGTTCGTTTTTGCCCGTAGTGCTCCCGTGCTGCACCCTCAGCAGCTCTGGTTCTAGTCTGCAGCATTTATTGGTAGGCCTCATCCTTTGCTGCATGCGCCAGTCTGCATTCTTCATTGAACCTAGGGTTTCGTTAAGGTGGCCTAGTGACACTCAGCAGTGCTTTCTCTGGTCCTCTTCAGATGATGCTGGTGGCGCGTTTGCTGAGAGATTAAGAGACGTGGTCTGGAAAAGTCCTGGCCATCCCTTGCGATTTTAGCTTTGAGACGTTAAATCTTTTCACAGCATCCGCTTGTCTTTTTGGGGTCATAGAAATCCGCATTCGTACTTGGGCTATCACTTTTAGGTGGTAGCAATGGGGGCTTTGAGCTGTTTTATTTCTTCGATCCTTGCCCAAGTTTCTTCGGAAAACCAGGTAATTTTTCTTCCTTGCGACCGATGAACTAGAATTATTCTCAGAAGTGGATATGAAAACATTTTGGGTTCCATGCCACTGATTGCTGTCAATTCTTGGTGATTGGTGATTTCTTGAAATCTCCAAACTTCAGCTTTGCGTATCGTTACTACGTTAGCAACCATCAGATGGTTGTCCCGGGCCATTCGCATGCCTACGAACCTCTTGGAGACTTCTTCTTATTCACCAACTGATCGCGAAGTGATCAATTTTCCTCGTGTCTGTCAATTGAAGCCTATCTGACTTTGTTGCACATCTTGTGGTCAAACAAGGTCCATTCTATTAAAGGGCGTTTGGCGTGACATAAATTGATAATACGTTCGCCCTTATCGTTGCTTTCAAATAACATGCCAGAGCCCATCATTGCCAACCTTATGGCATTCAAGTCTTCCATTAACATGATGATGTATCCACGTGGTGTACTATCATTAACAGCACAAAAGCCTCCTTTTCCTCGACAGAATAGAGCTCCGTTTGCGCCCTTTTTAAAGAGAAAAGCCTTCAACCCCGAAAATCCCTATACTTACTATTACACACGAAGCTTACTGACTAAAGATTAAGATATTACGAAAGTCATTTTACTAAAACGCCAGTAAAACGACATGGCTCTAAAAGTGACATTTGGCGTTTCAGTTAAACAACTACTGTAAAAGCGGTGAGAATAGTGAAGAGCGGAGAGAAGGCTTAACTTTTAGTTTCATTCAAACACCAATTGCCGTTTCTGGAGCCTTGTCGTTTCTCTGGCGTTTCAGTAAAACCACTATCGTAATATGGGTGAATGGTTAGTCTAAAAATGAGTTTGGTCATAAGTGCATCTTTGTGTACTCTCCTTTTAACCTGTTAAATGGTAAAATACAACGACAGTGACACTTTCATGACTCAAATAGTAAACAGCATTTCATATAACATCCCTGGACTTGAACGTTAATTAAAAATTTCTAATCACTATGGCACTATGGGAGGGTTATAAAAAAAAAAAGAAATACGGAAAGGGAAGTTTGTCGGAAAGAAACAATTACAAAAAAAAATTGACACTTCTAAGCGTAATCTCTTGGTAATATTTTAATTATTTGAATCACCTGTTAGTTTAGTTAGCCCCGGATGTGAATCATGCCCACAACCCACAACGTTGTCACTTTGAGGCTAAAATTCCTCAATTGACTCTTTACATTTTTGTTAAAAGAATATGCAACTTTAAAGTACCTGCATGTAGGTGGTTACAAAAGAGAACCTATAAGGCAGTTCCAGAAGCATTATTGATGTTGTGTTGATGTTGGTCGTCCGTTGTGTCGCGTCGTACGTTGGGCGTTCGTCGTCTTCTTCGTCGTTCCTTGATTTAACTAAACTACAATTTATATTCAGTTCGTGACTGAAATTAATGGACTTTATATAGCTGCTGCAGGTATGCCTTAAATTCCCAGAAGGCAGGTATAAGTTGTAAATCCCAAGGAGACTTTAATATTGCTTCCTTGGTTTTCAGCACGAATCGGATGAAGTTGTCATGTTGACTAGTGTCTTGAATTGAACCTTGACTTTAATATGGCACATCAACTCAACATATAGAAGAAAACCAGGAACTTTACCTATATCGAAACAATATTATTCTTAAGAAATATTTTATGTCAGGGTCTTTGCTGTGTTACATGCTATGTTCTTCTAATATGGAATCAATTGGGAATTTAAATTGAATTCGAACACAATAATCCCTTGTAAATGTCAGTATTGAGAAATGCGTTCAATAAAAGCTTTTTACCTTACCGTGAGTGTAAAGATAGGAAACAACACACAAGAGATTTGTATCAGGATTTCAAATTTGATAAATAGCTAGGTAAGGAAAATTAAAAGATGTTGCTTACTGTAAATATGTACAAATAATTGAATGTTTAAAATGATTCAACACACTGCGGGCGTAAGGAAAATAGCGAAGCATTTAAAAGTAGATACAGATGCAGATTAGCTTTGAAGTTCTGAATATCAAAATGGAAGGAAAAAAAGGCGTGTAAGGCATTCAACATTCGTGTAGTTCGGCTAAAGAAAGAGTTTCTGTACTTGACAGTTCGTCCGAAATTTATCTGAAGAGAAACTAATGTGCATTCCTGGGGCCTGTTGGTGGTCGTGTGGCGACCATATCAACACCATGCGTATCGTTCTTGAGCAGTCTGTGGAGTTTCAATCCCCGCTTTACCTCACGTTCGTGGATTTTGACAAGGCCTTTGACCGAGTCAACCGTGAATGTATATGAAGATCACTTCGGTAAGGGAATACCCCCAGAAATTATTGCTATTATAAGAGAGTCCTATAACAATGCAAGGGCAGCTATCCGACTCTTTCGAAGTGCGGTAGGGTGTGAGACAGGGGGATGTTATATCGCCAATTTTTTTTAACTGGCGATAGACGATGTTTTGACGGCCAGCGTTGGAACAGCGGAGAGAAAGGGCATTCAATGGAGACCGTTTGAAAAGCTTAGTCACTTAGACTATGCCTTTGATATATGTCTCTTGGCAAATAACATCAGCGGGATGAACGGGATGTGTCAAGCGCTGAGTGTGAAAGGAGTCGAGTGGTCTAAAAATACGTAAATAGCAAAAAGATACAAATAATGCTCGCAGGCCGCTCCACTCATCAGCGTATTTTTTATACAGGAGACGTCAGTTGAAGTGGTTGAACAATTTAACTACCTTGGAATTGGAAATATTGTTTCTGAAAATTGTGGTATGGATCTGGACGTTAAAAGTAGAATAAATAAAGCTCGCGAAGTCTTCGGTTCCTTGTCCCAAATTTGGAAATCCAGTCAAATCTCCGTTCGCACTAAGTTGAGATTCTTCGAATCCAATGTCAAATCCATGCTTATATATGCTTGCAAAACCTGGAAAGTCACAATTCCCATCTCGAGGAAATTGCATACTTTTGTGAACTGCTGTCTATGCCATATTCTAAAGATTCGCTGGCCACAAATTATATCAAACGAAGAATTGTGGCGCAGGACAAGTCAAGAGGGGCTGGACGTTGACCTAAGAAAGCGTAAATGGCAATGGATTGGTCATACACTGAGGAAACCAAGCGATGAAATTGCAAAACAATCTGTTGAATGGAATAATCAGGGTGCACAGCGGTGGGTTGGAAGAACAAGAACAGCGTAGAAATCAACAGTTCTAGCAGAACCAGACTCCCAGAGAAAGACGAGGCCACAGTTAAAATATCTAGCTGTAGACCGTGAAGGATGGAAACGATTTGTTGGGGCCATATGCCCCAATCGGGGTTACAGGAGTTGATTATGATGAGCTGAGCCCGCAATTTTATTTTTCGGCTGTTTATGCTTCTAGACCTACAAACTGCATGGCTGGTCTGAATAATGTAAGGCACAAGGTGCAAAAACTGCCAAAACTTCAAACCAAACCAAACATATTGAAAAGTTGCCAGTGTGGCCATTCTCTCAGAATCACACGAGTAAATTTACTAGTAATTTCAGTTCTTACCCCAATCAAACATATTCAATAATAAAACGTAGTTGTTTCTTTATACTCCTCACCTCATTTTCCGGTATATTGAAAAGCCTATCAGGACTGAGGAGCAATATACCGAATCAATGTTAAAATTAAATTTTAACTATTCCTGACAAATTCCAATACAAACAAAAATGCAAGAATTCTCATCTAAGAAGAAAAAATTCTGGGTCCATATAGCCAATCTATTTTCAAAGGTATTTTTGATTTTAATTTAAAAGCCTTCAGAATAGGTTTAATTAAATGCCAATCAAGCTTCCTATAGTTCACACAACCACTGAAATTAAAAGTCCTTTAGTTGAGCATTTTACGTATTTTTTTTTCTTTAACTCGGTACCTAAGGGCATACCAACCTATGTACCTATTAGAACTGTGTATCAATAGATTGTCAAATGGTATACTGTTTTCTACATCTGTATTGATATCAAACGTGTTGGTATTTTCAGAGTTGTTTGAGGCATTGGAAAATAGAGGATAGTAAAAGGCGCTAAATTTTTGGGGCACTTTTGTGGAAAAAAAAATTATTTTTAGAAAATAACTCTTTAAAAGTTCATTATTCTTCAATTATTTTATAATTGTGAAAAATTATAAATTGTACATTTTAGAAACAAATTTTTCAACAATAATTTTTTGACCCACCCTAAGGCTCAATGTTTATTCTACAGAACACGCTTCCCATCATCATCATCGTGTCCTGATGTAACCCTAGCTGGGGCATAGGGCGTCAACAAAACGTCTCCATCCTTCACGGTCTGCTGCAAGGTACTTAAGCTGTGGCCACGTCTTTTTCTGGGATTCTGCTTCCGCTAAGACAGTTGATTTCCATGTTGTTCTTGGTCTTCCAAGTTCCAACCCGCCGTGCACCCTGAGGATTCCATTCAAGGGACTGCTTTTAAATTTCATCGTTTGGTTTCCTCAGTGTGTGACCAATCCAACGCTATTTACGCTTTCTTATGTCGACGTCCAGCCGCTCTTGACTTGTCCTGCCCCACAATTCCTCATTTCATTGATATTATTTGTGGCCAGCGAATTTTTAGGATGCGGCGACTACAGCGATTCACAAAAGCCTACAATTTCTTCCAAATGGTAGACGTGACTTTCCAGGTTTCACAAGCATATAACAGCACGGATTTGACATTGGATTCGAAGAATCTCAACTTAGTGCGTAAGGAGATTTGACTTGATTTCCAGATTGGGGACAGAGTACCGAAGGCAGCACGAGCTTTATTTATTCTACCTTTAACGTCCAGATCCGAGCCACCGTTTGCAGAAACAATACTGTCAAGGTAGTTGAACTGTTCCACTTCTTCAACTGGCGTCTCCTGTAGAATAATACGCTGCTGTGTGGAGCGGCCTGTGAGCATTATTTTTATCTTTTTGCTATTTATTGTTAGACCACTCGACTCTCCCTTCACTTGCAGTGTTCCATTGAATGCCCTGTCGCTCAGCTGTACCAACACTGGCCGTCAATACGTCGCGGTCGTCCATCGCCAGCAGGAAGAGTATTGGCGATAGAACATCCCCTTGTCTCACACCCTGTTGCACTACGAAGGGGTTGGATAGCTGCCCATTGTGTAAAACAAAACACCTTGCGTTGTTGTAGGACTCTTTAATAATGGCAACAATTTTTGGCGCAATTCCTCTACCAAGCAATGATCTCCATATAAATTCTCGGTTAACTCGATCAAAGGCCTTCTCAAAATCCACAAACATAAGGTAAAGCAGTAATTGACTGCTCGAGGACGATACGCAGGGTGTTTCCCAAGATCTTATTAATTAATTCCTCATAGTACCTCGTAGCACAATTTTTAGTGCGTTGGACTGCCATGTCGAAGGTCTGGGTTCGATTCCCAGCCGCTACCACCTGAAAAAACAAAAATATTTTTTCAAGGTACTGCCTCTTGCAAGGAACTGGCAGTATCTGTTATCATGATAAAGTGCTTCTCATATATCCGTTCGTGCTCGGCAAAAAATTGTAGGTTGAGTAAGTCACTAGGCCCTGGTTCTCCACGTGATGTTTCGCCACCAAAATTATTCCTATAGTATATTGAAAACTAAAATTCTTATCGAAATTTCTGATATTCGAAATTTTCGAATTCGTGTTAAAATTTACTTTTTCGAAACTGTACACATTAAATTTTAGTGTCTAAATATCCTTCGCAGATAGACTAGGCACTTTTTCTTCCCTAACACCATAGGTTGACTGAATACAACCCTGATGGGTTGCATCCAACGATGCGTATATTGCATTCTTATGCGTATATGGAAAATAATCGATTACATGTGAAGTCAAATGCTTTCACGAATCAATGCAGGTGAATGGAGATTGTAATCTCTATCGAAAACTATAGGTACTCAAATTGTGGTTATTGGTATAAAGGAGAGTTATTTTGTGTATAGATTCTGATACTTGAACTGATTGAAAGACTAAGAAAAGAGTTCTTGTAAGAGACAAGTGATTATGATATAGATGTATGTAATGTATACGCATTTATGTACCTCCTATATAATTTTAAAAAGGAAATGACACTATAGCCTAGGCTAAGGAGGGCTTTTACATGAGTGTTCAAATATTATCTATTTTCACTTTTGCAGTTCAGATTTTAGGCCTTCTTTACCTATAGCAATTACAGTAGGTGGCCACTCAATTATGACCGATAAATATTTTCATTAATTCTTGACTTTGCCCTCTCTTAATATAACGTTATAATACTTTTTATATATAATATTAATTTTGACGTATTCGCCACAAAATCCTGTATTGTTAAGTGTATTTCGTCGTCAGTTTGTTGCTTCCTTTTAAATTTTTTTTTTTAAATCTAGAATGATAAAACTCTTCCAAAATAGTGTTTAGTGGCCTTTAGTCTTACGAATTGGCGTTACGTCCGGTGGCCTCACTTGGGCTCAATAATGACACAGTGAGGGCCATTTAAAGCAATTTTGAATCAATAAATTCAACAGAAGAAAAGCCAGAGGCCATCAGAGATGCCGCCTCTGACGTGCTGGACCTCGCACGACCACCACAGCGACACCCCTGGTTCGATGAAGAATCCCGGCAAGAATATGCAGCCATACAACAGGCATACAAAGCGGCGCTGTTAGAGGGACCAGAACTGCTCACGAGCTCTACGAGCAGAAAAGGAGGGGAACACCGGCTTTTCAGAAGGAAAAGGAAAAAGCATGAGAAGCGCACGATCGAGGAAATATAGGGATCCCATTGCAGGAATGAAGTTCGGAAGTTTTACAAAAAAGTTAAAAAAAAAAACATCCCAGGGTAAAAAGTCCCGAACCGAAGCCCGCAAGGACAAGGAAGATCAGGGGAATATTGCAGTAGAATCGCTGTCGGTGCTGAAGATATAGAAAAATCATTTCTGCAAATTATATAACGGGATTACGAACCGAATTTCGCTGCCATGTAGATTGCACCATACAACTTTGGTGAGGCAAACAATTCCGTCCACCTGATTTCGGCGAAGTGAAGATATATACATATATCAAGACTTAAGTTCAAAAAAGCTGCTGGAGATCAGCTCCAGGCCTTGCGACGAGATATTCAAAGTAGCCGTCGATGACTTGGTTAGGAGTATGCGCTAGCTCATCTGCAAAATATACATAGTCAGAGGAAAGCATGCGGAATGAAACTCAGCATTGTTCGCTCGATCCTGAAGAAAGGTGATCCTCTGGACTACACCAACTACAGAAGCATCAGTCTCTTCAACATGGCATACAAGATCTTTCCTGATAGGTCCATATCAGTGCGGCCTTAGCCCAGGAACGTTCAACATCGACCAAATATTCGCACTACGGCTTGGAAAAATCCCCAGGGGTTTCAAATCGATACCCACCACCCTTTCATCGATTTCAAGGCCGTGTGTGACGGCATCTATTGAGACGAGCTATATAGAGCAATGTCCCTCCCAAACTCGTTTGTTTGTGTAGGATGACGATGGTGAATGCACGCTGCTACGTCACGGTCGGCAAAGATCTCACCGATACTATTCATGTCAAGAAAGTTTTAGACAAGGCGACGACGGGCTATCATGCGACTTCTTAAACATCATTCTTGAAAGAAAAGTGCGAAGCTCTCACGTCAACATTAGAGGCGCAATCTTTCAAAAGTGCGTCCAATTACTCGCTAACGCGAACGCGGACGATATTGACATAATCGGACGAACAAAGCGTGTTGTCAGTGGTGCTTTTATGAATATTCAGGAGGAAGCCAGGAATATGGGTTCAAGGGTAAATGAAGACAAGGCCAACTATATGCTGTCTACAAGAAATGATACCCAACACCGACTTCTCAAACAGAACGTCACTATAGACATCTATAATTATTGAGGTGGTCGGAGACTTTGTCTACCAAGGGGCTCCGATATCATCTCAGCGAATGATACTAGCGCTGAGACCAAACGAAGAATTACTGTTGCCAATCGCTGTTTTTTAGGGCTAAAAAGGAAATCAAGAAGCAAAAAGACCTCTCTCAAACAACTAAAGTGTCCCTGTGTACGACGCTTCTCAGCCCAGTCCTGATGTATATGGTGCAGAGGCATGGACACTGTTAATGGTGGATGAGAACGCTCTAGGCTGTTTTTAGAGAAAATCTTCCGGGTGATTTATGATCTGCATAGATGTTAAATGCAGAAGTAGATACAACAACTAACTGTACGGGCTGTACAGCTTCACTCACCTAGCCAGAAAAGTGAAAAGGAAACGACTGAGATGGTTGGATCACCTTGAGAGAGGGCACATCAATGCTCCGGCTCGGAAAGTCTTTGAATCCAATTCCGTGGGACAGCGCGGCGCAGTAGCGGTGGACAGCGTAACAGATGGCACACGCAAGTGGAAGAGGACCTCAACCTACTTGGCAGGTGAAACTGGAGACATGTAGCTAGAAACCGAACCAGCTGGGGGTTCTGGTCCACCCCGGACTGTAGCGTCACCTAAAGTAAGTATCTAAATTTTGAAAAATACCTTTTAACCAATATCTCGAGAATGGTTTATACTTTCAACGCCTGAAAGTACATACATGTTTTTTTTTCATTTTTGTTTCTCCTTATCTCTCCTTGACAGTGGCTGTTATGCTAAAAATATGTGCAGTTTCTGGTAGAAACATAATGACTCAATAATATAGTTTGGATAATAAAATACCTACATTATTATTATTATTATTATTATTATTATTTTTATTATTATTATTATTATTATCGAGTTCTTACACTTTCTCAGCTGTTAGCTGGAAAACATTTACCGATCATTCTTGATTCGGCTCGGACGTTGTTGAGGAGGGAGTTCACCCTATCTCACCAAAACCTTATATGTAGCGCATTTGTTGTTGTTGTTGTTTTTTTTTTTTTTTTTTTTTTTTGGATTAGATGTTTAGAAATTTTCTTACTATGTGGCAGGTTTGCAGCAGAACTGCCTTCTGCCCCTCTGTTGAGACTAGTTTTGCATTAACGCCTATTTGTTCAAGGTTTTTCTTCAATTTTTTGGACATAAGCCCTTCTGCGGATATAACAATAGGGTAGATGTTAACCCTTTCCAACTGCCATACTGCTTTTATTTCAATAGCTAAGTTCTCATATTTTGTTGACTTTTCTGCTTCGGTTTTTTGGATATTGCTGGTCAATGGGACTGCAATGTCTACAATCATTGCCGTTTTAGATCTTTTATCAATAAGAACTATATCTGGCCGGTTATAGTCAACGGTCCGATCCGTTAGTATTGGACGATCCCAGTACAAAATATAGCTGGTTGACTCTAGAACTTCCGATGGCTTGTATTTGTAGAAAGCTACCAGGTTATCTATCAATCCACATTTTTTGGCTAATTCCTGGTGGACAATTTTTGCCAGTTGATTGTGTCTACCTAAATAGGCCGAGTTTGATAGCACAGGGCATCCTGCTATTATATGTTCGATAGTTTCTCCAGGTTTGTCATATTTTCTACATCTGTAGACTACATCCGCACCAAGGCAATTTCTTTCGTAGTTCCTAGTTTTCATCACCTTGTCTTGTATCGCAATTGCGAATCCTTCGGTTTCTGGGAATAGGTATCCATTTGTGAGCCATTCTAGGGAGCTTGTTTTGTCGATGTGCTCCTCACGCAAGGCTCTCGGGAACTTTCCATGAAGACTCATATCTAGGTACCTTTCATCGTCCATTAAAATAATTTCCACCGGATCTTCAATATTCGCGTTTTTCATGTTCAAGGGCGTGTAGTTGTCGTCTAGGGCACGAGCATTTGACATTACTTCTTCAGATGAGCTAAGAAGTTTATTTTTTATTTTTGTTTCCAACATCCTGCACATTCTAAAGGGTGATTTTTTAGCTGGTTTGGTTTTGGCAACACTGGTTTTGACAGCTGACGTGTGTTTAGTACCTTGTGTCACTGTCAAACAGCTTCAATTTGGTTTGCAATTTAACCATGGATCGTCTTACAAATGAACAACGCTTGCAAATTATTGAATTTTACTATCAAAATTCGTGCTCGGTTCGAAATGTTCATCGCGCGCTGCTTCCATTTTATGGTCGGCATTCTCGACCTTCTGAGCAGTCTATTCGGAAGATTGTGACCAAATTTCGCACCAAATTTACTTTGTTGGACATTAAACCACCAACACGTTTACGTTCTGTGCGTAGTGAAGAAAATATTGTGGCCGTATCAGCTAGTGTGACAGAAGACCGCGAAATGTCGATTCGGCGCCGTTCCCAGCAGTTACTGTCAATGGTGAACGCTACCGAGCGATGATAACAAACTTTTTTTTGCCCGAAATGGAAGTTCTTGACTTGCATGATATGTGGTTTCAACAAGACGGTGCCACATGCCACACAGCACGCGAAACAATGGCGCAATTGCGAGGCGAGTTTGGTGAACAGTTAATTTCACGTTTCGGGCCGGTCAATTGGCCGCCTAGATCGTGCGATTTGACACCATTAGATTATTTTTTGTGGGGGTATGTCAAGGCTAATGTCTATAGGGACAAACCCGCTTCGATTGACGCACTGGAAGCCAACATCCATGCATTCATTCGTGAGATACCGGCCGATATGTGTGAAAGAGTATGCCAAAATTGGACTCAGGGGATGGGCTACCTGAGACGCAGCCGCGGTCAACATTTGCATGAAATTATCTTTAATCATTAAATTGCAAGGTTCAAACTATCGATTCAAATAAATATTTCATTCATTTTTTCGAATTTTTTGTGTTTTTTTTTTTTTTTAAAGTTCTAAACCTCTTGTTAAGAAGGCCTCTACCCCCTTCCTTTCTTGGGAGATATATGCGATGAACTGACGAATTCGGGTGAAGGCATCGGAATTTGGTCAGTAATCTCCTTGTTAGCCTATCCAGATCATTAAGATCAGTGTCTGACCATTTGAGAATACCGAACGAGTAGCTAAGCGATGGTATAGCCCAAGAGTTAATGCTTTCAATCAAGTTCTTTGCTGACAGTTTTGTGTTTAAAATCTTTGTAAGTCTTTTTCTGTATTTTTCAGTAAACTCAGCTTTAAGATTCGTGTGGTCGATTCGTGCGTTCTGCGTTATACCTAAGTACTTATAGAGGTCCTCCTTTTCCATCTCTTCTACTCCTTGGTAAGGCCCTTCGGTTGGAGCTATATTACCTTTGATGACTTTTAGCAAGGCACATTTGTCATATCCAAATGACATGTTTATGTCGTTGCTAAATATTTTGGTAATATCAATAAGGGACTGGAGTTTAGAACGGCTTTCTGCATACAGTTTGAGATCATCCATAAACAGCAGGTGAGAGATTCGTTGTGTTCCAGATGGGCTAAATTTGTATCCAAGGTTTGAACTTTTCAGCATATTTGATAGTGGGTTGAGCGCGAGGCAGAACCACAGTGGTGATAGAGAATCCCCTTGAAATATCCCCTTTCTTATATCAACGGAAGCAATTTCTCTCTGGCCCAGTCGCAGGTTTACTTTCCAACTTTGCATAAGTGAGCTTAATATATTTAAAATCCTCGGGCAAACTTTGTATATTCTAAGTGTTTGTAAAAGCCACTCATGGGGTACAGAATCGAAAGCTTTTTTGTAGTCTATATATCCCATGTGTAGGTTTCTTTTCTTTGTCTGGGCTTGTTTAAGGATAATAGCATCTATGGTTAGCTGGTGTTTACAACCAAGCGCATTTCTGATGCAGCCTTTTTGTTCTTCTTCCAAAATGTTGTTTTCTAAGCAGTGTTGGTAGATTTTGTTGCTCATGAGTGCAGTTAAAAGTTTGTATAGAACCGATAAGCATGTTATTGGCCTGTAGTTCTCTGGTTTGTTTGGATCTCCTTTTTTGAATATAAGGAAAGTTGTTCCCTTTGCCAGATGTCCAGGTATCACGCTTGGATTACTAAGAGCGTCGCTGAATAACTTAGCCAGTGGTTCATGGCTTGATGTTAGGTATTTCAGCCAGAAGTTTTGTATTTTGTCTGGACCTGGGGCCTTCCAGTTCATGGTTTTTTGGACAACTTCATTTACTTCTTCTTTTGTGAAGCCTTCAACTCTCATTTCCGGTGTTATTTGCTGCCGATTTTTCTCGTCTTCAATCCATTTCGCAGTCTTATTGAATGGTTTCGTTTCAGACCAGATTGAGCTCTAGAACTGTCGGAAGATTTCGTTATCGTTGTCATTCTGGGTTCTTTCCATATGAGTTTGGGTCTCATTGTTTGATTCCAGGCCTCTGAAAAAGTGTTTCCTGTTCTTGTAGAAGTCCTTGTTTTGTTTTTTCCTTTTATACATCTCATTGTATCTCCTTAGTCTTGAACCCTTTACTTTGATCCTTTGCCTAAGGTTATCTTTCAGGTTCAATAACTTTTGGTTACTTTCAGAATTCTGGAGATCAATGTGATATTTTTGCGCGATACCAGATAATTTTCTCTTAATTTTTCTTGAAATGTTTCCTTTCAGGTACTCAGAGATTTGGTCGTGCATCGCTCGCAGTGTTTCTATACTCCTTTCCAACCTTCTTTTCCATATCGGTACTCGTTCTCTGGTGTTTAATGAGTTCGTGTTTCGAGTTGGCATTTTTTGTCCATTGAGTTCGATTGCTGTTCTTGCTGCACAGTAGAGAGCAGTTTGGACATCTTCAAAGCTCCTTTGTTCCATAAAGAATTCAGAGAGGATTCTATTCACATTTTCCAAAATTTTTCTACCATTGTTAGGTTTATTAAGCTTGGGTATGTGTGGTCTTTCATCGGGTTCAATATCCTTGAACATTTCAAAACTGCTTAAGAATTTATCTCTCGTCTCTCTTGATGAAGCTTGTGCTATTTGTTCATTTTCTACCAATCTTAAACTTTCCGTAGAGTGGGTATCGATTATACTTTCGGGTTCTTCGGTGCCGTTTTCTACTGGTACTATTTGAGCCTCGGTTGATGATAGAATAGGTTGCAGCCGGTCGTTTGTTGTCGTGTTTTCCAATTCCATTTCTATTTGTACTTCCCGTTTTATGCTTTCCAGTTCTATATCAGTAAGATATCCTTTTCTTACTATAACCCTTTTTCGATCAACGATATTTTGTTCAGATATTCTGAGGTCGGGATATCTTCGGCAGAATTCCTGGTGCATTTTTTGTCTAAAGCCAGGGAGCGGATTACTTTCACAATTGTTGACACGGTAGTATATTTTTATGACTTCGATATTCATTTCACGTGTCCATTTGATTCTTTGCGAGCGCATTTCTCTTCGAGCAGTCCCCATAATAGTTGAGGACGAGCCAGAGGATAATGTGGCTTGTGGTGGTATTGCCATGTTGATCGCTTCATCCACTGAATTTGTTTGAGCTGTAGTTTGTTGGAAGATGGGGGCCCGCCTCCTCATCACCCCACCACCGGCTTCTCGCAAGCTGTCATGACCATCACCGGCTCTGGCCATGCCCTGGCGATCCCCAGGCAGCGATATTGGACTATTTATTATTTCTGTTGTGTTCTCCATTATGGGTTTTATGCACTACTTTATACCTGTTCGCATTGAGGTATGGTTTACGGTTTCCTTCAGGTATACATTTTACCACTGTTGCCTGCATACTAGGCCGTTTCGACGGTGGGATCATAGGGGCGTCAGTCCTAAAATTTGTACACAGATCCAAGTCGGATTTTAGTCGCCTTTTACGACAGGCATGCCTTACCTCGGGAATATTCTAACCCCTAACCCGCAGGGGGTTTATTATTATTATTATTATTATTATTATTATTATTATTATTATTATTATTATTATTATTATTTTTATTGCTTTTTAAATTTCTCCTTAATGGGTATAAAGATACATTTTGGAAGCCTTAGCTTAAAACAAAATATATTGCAGCAGTGTTTTCGTCATAAAATGTAGTTCATAAAATTTCTGGTGATATGACAGGTATCGATGATGACTGACTTCTGCATAGTATCGATGAGGTTTTGTCGGAATCCAAAGATGTTCATATTTGAACAGAGATTTTTGTCAATTACACCTTCAGCACTTATTATTATTGGAATGATCTTGATTTCCATAAGGTTCCAATTTCTTTTAGTTTCAACTGCTAGCTCAGCATATCTGCTTATTTTCTCTGCATATGTACGGCTCATGTTTCTGGTAGCCGGGATTGCAACATCAATGGGCGCGTTCAATGTTTGAATAGATAGCCTATCTAGGATAGCTTTGTATCCATGTATGTGTTTGAACGCAAGTCAGCTGTTGTTGACATTTCTCATAGGATAGCTTTGTATCCTTTAATTTTTAGGATAGCTTAGGATCTCTTTTCTGCCAACAGCTGTTTCGTCATCAGCTGTGTTTTAAAAAGGGATTACAACAACACAAACCTATCCAGATCGCTTTAGTTCGGTGTTTGAACGTGGCCAATGAAGAAGCATTTACGTTCATCCTTATCAAGAATTGTGATATCGGGGCGGTTATGGAGTCTCGTGTGGTCTGAGTAAATTGTTCGGTCGTAGTATATCTTGACGTATTCATTTTCCATAACTGGTTGTGGATTATATCTGTAGTAGGGTATTTCATCTCCTTGAAGTTTATATTTACTGAGCAGGTTCTTGTGGAGGATCTTCACGACGTTGTTATGTCTTCGTGTGTATTCTGTTTGGGCTAGATTCGTGCATCCTGATATTATATGGTCAATGGTTTCGGTTTGACTCATACATCTTCTGCAGGTATCATTGCTGACATTTGGATCTTTTATGACAGTCTCAGCATACAAGTTTCCATTCAGTAGCCATTTGTTTGGCATAAATTTATCAACATTATCAGCGTTAATGCACCTGTAGAATCGGCCGTGAATAGCTTTTATTGACCACTTTTGTTCCCTCGAAGTTTTGTCTTCAGCTTGTCGGTTGAAGCTTCCATTCAGGTTGAGAGGTGTTAAATTTGTATCTGCTTCAGTTATTATTTTTATAAGCCGAGATCTGTCTGATTTAAGCTGAAAGTACCGGCGAAGAGACTCTATTTGGTTGTCATGTAGAGTTTGGAGATCTACTAGCCCTCTTCCACCATCTTTCCTTGATGCTACCATTCTCTCACAGCATGATTTGGGATGATGAAATTTATAGCCTGTCAGCATTGTTCTTATTTTTCGTTGCAGCGATTGAATTTCAGTGACTGTCCATTTTATAATGCCGAAGCTGTATGAAAGGACAGGAACCGCGTATGTATTTATGGCTTTGATTAGATTTTTCCCATTTAGATTGGCTTTAGCTATTTTGTGTATCCGTGATGTAAACTCCCTTGTTAGATTATATTTTACAGTTTTTTTGTCAATGCGCCTATTTTCGACCATACCTAGGTATTTATACACATCTCTTTCTTCCATTTGTTCAATGTTTTCAATGTTTTGGTCTTCTTCATTTCTTGATATTTTTCCCTTATTGATATGTATTCTTTTGCATTTTTCTAGACCGAATTTCATGGTGATGTCCTTGCTAAACATTGATACGATTTGTATTAGGTGGTCTAAGCTTTGTCTTGTCGAGGTCATCCATGTACAAAAGATAACTCAGTATTTCTTGGTTAGAACCACCGTTTATTTTGTATCCGTATTTACTGTTTTTCAGGAGATTGTTAAGTGGATTGAGTGCAATGCAGAACCAAAGAGCAGAAAGGCAGTCTCCTTGAAAAATTCCACATTTTATGTTGATATCTGACGTTTTTATCATCCCTTTATCCGTAGAAATTTGGATACTTGTTCGCCATTGTTTCATAATGCAGGTTAAGAATTCAATTATATTTGAATTAATCTTATAAATCTTCAGAACCTCTATTAGCCAGCTATGTGGTACACTGTCAAATGCTTTTTGGTAATCTATATAGCATGCATTCAAATTTCTGGGCTGGCTGAATGTCTGTTCTAATATTGTTTGATCAATGGTAAGTTGTTCCTTACACCCCTTAGCATATTTACTGCATCCTTTTTGTTCTTCACAGATAATATTATTTTGCGTTAAGTGATTGTTTATTAGGTGGTTGAGAAAAGCTGTCATAATTTTGTAAATAGTAGGCAGACAGGTGATTGGCCGCCCATTTGAAGGGTCTCCTCTGAATCCCTTATCTTTCGGAAGAAGGTATGTAATACCACTAGTGAAGTCTTTTGGAAATCTCCTTGGGTCTTGAATGCAATCGTTAAGAAGTTCTGTAAGTTTTTGATGCAACGCAGGAAGTCTTTTGAACCAGAAGTTTTGAATTTTATCTGGTCCCGGTGATTTCCAGTTGTGCGTCTTCGATATAATTCCTTTAACTTCTTCGCATGTTAGGTAGTTTGCTGACATTTCCTCAAGCTGCTGGTATCTTCTTCTCTCTTCGTTGATCAAGTTTGCTTTAATGTTGTGGTTTTCTTGATTGGACCATATAGATGACCAGTAGCTTCAGTGTCTTCTTTATTAGGGTAAGTATCTTGTTCGGTGTTCGATTATGTTGTCTTTCTGAGACCTCTGTAGAAGAATTTTTCGTTTGTATTAAATTTTTTATTATTTTCACGTCTTTTATTGCATAATTTGTACTTTCTTTGCCTTGCTATTTGAACATTAAGTTTTTGTTTTATAGTATCTCTTGTTAATATTGCGATTGAGTTATTAACTTCGTATTTTGAGTGTCTATTGTGTTTTTGGTATATTTTTTGTATTTTATTTTTAAGTCTTCTAGTTTTATTGCCTGATATATAGCTATTCATTCTTTCAAGATCACTTCGTAGGTTTTTAATATTAGTTTCAATTCTTTGAATCGTTTTGTTTTTTATGGGTTCTTTACTTATTCTATTATTGCACATATATTTGATCTTATATCCCATTTTTATTGCAATTGTCACAGCTGCTGAATAGACAAGCGTGTGTAAATCTTCCAATTTATTAATTTGTGGAGCTCTTCTGGCAATAATTTCACTATCTACATAATTTATAACTAAGCTAAGCTTTTGACTAGAATTTATCTTTGGTATTGTAGGTCTCATCAGAGGGTTTATATTTGAATATATCTCAAATTGTTGTTGAAAAATGCTTTCGATATCTCTGAATTGGTTATCCTCTATTTCTGTTTGCTGTATCACATGTTCGGTTCCTTGGGTTTGGTAATTTGCTTCCACAGCGATGTCATCACTTGGTGTTGCATGGGATTCTGGATCTTGGGGGTGCGGGTGGCTTGTTGGTTGAACTATTATGGAGTCTTTAATAAAATTACGCCTAATCTCTGGGATAAGATTATTTCTGTGAATTGTACGAATTTGATCCGCCAGGCGTTGCTCTGATACATCGTAGTCGGGATGTTGTTCTACGAAAATTGTGCGAAGTTGTGTTCGATATCCTGTGAGATTAGTTTCTTGGTTGGTTACAATGTAATATGCGCGAAGTAGATTTTCGTTTACTTCGTTTGCCCATTTTCTGCGCTGTCGTGGTCTGCCAGCTGTTGTGAGAGCCACATTGATGTGTGCATGCTGTTCACTTACAAGCTGATTGTTGCTATTGCTTCTGTTCTGTGGCTCATTTATCACATTTGACCCAGGTACCAAGCCAAATGCGATCCTGACGCGGTGGGGTTATCCGAGGTCCCCGGGTTATTTGTTTGGTTTGTGCTTTGCATTTTGTTTTTTTTTTCATTTTATACCTCCTGGCAGGTTTGTTTTTAAGGCCGCTTCTAACATGAAGAACAGACGCCCACCTCTATGCTGCCTGGTTGCCAGTTTAGGATAAAGGGTTTTGATGTTGTTGTTTGGTCCGCGGGTGGTATTTTATTTCCCACCTACCCGATATATCTATCGAGCTCTCCCCTATCCGCCACCTGGGGACGCGCCCTCTAGGGATACAACACCCCCCGAGGATTATTATTATTATTATTATTTTTTTTTTTTTTTTAATAAATATAAAAACGGTTATTGAATAAGTTTGATCATCTTCCACATTCGTCAGTCTAAGGCCTCTCTCCAGTAGTTTGGAAAAAAAGTTCTTTTCTTATCTAGTGGAGTCCACTCTGTTGTTGTTTTGGTCTATCGATCATCTGACTTCCGAAATACGTGTCCAGCCCAATCCCATTTCAGTTTTCTTGTTTTGTGAAGAACATCTTCAAATTTGGTTTGACTTCTTAGACTTTCAAGGTTAATCCGTTGAGATAATCTTAACCTAAAATACCTATAGTCGCATTTATTAGATTTTCTTAGAACACGCTCGGGCAGTTGTACAGCTAGTCAATGACTAAATAGTTTAAACAACTTGGTATTTATAAACGTATTCCAACAATTGTCCAAATATGACCTCATTTATTCAGTGAAATACCTGTATTTATTCATTTTTGAATGAATTAATGAATTTTAGTACGCTTTGGGGCACGTTTAACTAGCTTTTCAATCATTACAAAACTAGAAAATTAGAAAACCAAAAATATTTGCCTACCTTATTCATTAAACATGTCTTCTTTGAAATAAGATTTGGACAACCAATTTCAGTGGCTAAGTTAGCCAATCGGTGCAAAATGTTTATAAATAACATTTTGGAGTTCGACAGGTGTCTTAAAATAGACATTGCTTGGAATGGGTTTATAAAAACCACCTTTACCCCCCCTCCCGCCTAAAGCTCGTGACCCTGGGCTGGGAACTTTTAATATGTTATACCTAGGGGTCGCCCCTACTACATAGAATAATAACCCAGAGAGCATGATTTATTGCACTTATTGAATAATTTTGATTCTTCATGGACTGGACTATTCCCTTCATTGTGAGATTTATACATTTTTTGAAGTTCTGGAAATGTGTGACCATTTTCGTTGCAATTTATATTGTTTCCCTACCCCAAATAAATTGCTAGAGAAAATAATTGCTTCAACGCAATTTTGTATTTAGGAAATTAATTAAAATGAGATAAGTAGGTTATGTAGCCAATGGCGGAGAAATGCTTTATTCTCCCCATCAGGGACGTATTTTTGGTGTTGACGGTGACCGTCCTCGTGTGTCAAACTCACCTTTCAAGAAGGCATGCGAGACTAAAACTTCTTTCTGCCCGAAGTTTTGCCTGCTGGAGAATTCCCATACTGACAGAATGGACAGCTGGACTGCTTTGCCGATCTCGCGGAGGAAGGCGTTGAAGTATCCATGTACAGTTCAAGAATGGTGGCCATAAAATTATCAATATCAAGTTCAAATCCCTCACTTGGATACCTAACCTATATACATAAACAAGTAGATATACCTATCAGAGTTCACATAAGGGAATAACATTGAATTATTTATGCTACCCTCTATGCGGATACTATAATTAAACTTTAGTTATTATAATAACCTATTGACCTAAAGCTCTGCTGAACTATTGAACTCTTCATTATTTATCATTATAATTACACTTTGATTAAACTAAGTGCAAATCGTTGTAGGTATACGATGAGCAATATTTTTACTTTTGCTTTATAAAGTCTGCGCTTTTATATGCACACCATATAGATTCATATTTCATACCCAACTACGTTCATATAGTTCTTTAGCTGTTTTATTTATATTCCACAACGAAAACATCCAATTAGGGAGTTCTCTCTCCCTGCATCGCATCGTTATCCTTGGCTTGGTTGTGTTTTATACAAGTTGGTTCAGTTGTCAGTATTTCACTCTAGTCAAGTGAATTTTCAAATTAGTTTCCGCAATAACAACTCACGAGAGTGGTATGCTTTCAGCCAAAATCTGTGTAACGCACGTAATAACGCCAGCAACAAACCCATCATACCGCACGTACGACTCGTGTAATAGCTACACATTATACCAACCATCATCGTTGTCGTTATAAATCCCTTCGGGGATGAATGTGTTTTTGAACAAATGAATTAAATTAATTTGAAAACGCACTTAGGTATCAACTATGTAGGAATAAACAACTATAAACTATGAACTGAATGAGTTTTTAATTTGAGCAATATATTTAAACAAAATAAATTAAAATTAACTAAAATAAATAAAGTGGCATTAGATTTTATAGCTAAAATTCATTTAGTATAATACATTACATGCATACAATAAAAATACCTTTCAAATGACCTATGTATGCTATTTCGACTGTTAATATGCAACTCATGCTTACGTGTTTGGCTCACTAACCCACTAGCATTTTTTATTTGTTCAGCATTAAAAAAAAAGAACTTACTTACTCCCTTTAGGTGGCGCTATAGTCCGGGGTGGACCAGAGCCTCAACCAACAAGCTTCTTCCAGCCAGCTTGGTTTCTAACTAGTTGTCTCCAGTTTCCAACGTCAAATTGTTTGAGATCCTCTTCCACTACCGTGCGGCACCTGTTGCGCTGTCCACCTCTACTGTGCCGCGCGCGCCGTGCCACGAGATTGGATTCAAAGACTTTCCAAGTCGGAGCATTGATGTGCACTCTCTCTAGGTGATTAAGCCATCTCAGTCTTTTCCTTTTCAATTTTTTGGCTGGGTCAGTGTCGCTGTACAGCCCGTACAGTTCATTGTTGTATCTACCTCTCCATTTCGCATCTTTGCAGACCATAAATCATCTATGCAGGGATTTTCCTCTCAAAACAGCCTAGAGCGTCCTCATCTCCCGTTCACGGTAAACATGCCTCTACACTCCACGATATATCGGGACTGGGAAGGTAAGCGTCTTATACTGGGACAGTTTAGTTGCTTTGGGGACTTTGCTTCTCAATTACCTTCTTAGCCCAAAGAAACAGTGATTGACTAGAGTAATTCTTCGTCTGATCTCAGCACTGGTATTGTTCACTGAGTTGGTAGCGGAGCCTAGGTAGAACAAATCTCTGAACACCTTAAAATTATAGCTGTCTATAGTGACGAATGGATGCCGGGATAAGCAGACAACCCAGCTTTGCTGGTCAGGGCACAAACTTGTCCTTGGGTTGGTTAAAAGCCCCCTTAAGACGGATGAACTGCAGGTGGCGGTCAACGGCATGATAGTCTGGTGGCGGAGGAGCTTTTTTTTCGTAAAAGGCCAACGGCAGCAACAGGTAGCGTCTGTAACCCATATTGGGCGGCTACAAAAGGCGTCTGTTTTCCCATAGTGGGCGGCCTCGAGCAGTTATGTGTTTGACCATACAAAAGGCGGGTGTGCCTGTCAAATCTGAGCTTATGTATGTTATTAATCGTATCTCGGAAAACACCATGGTGGAAGGATATATGCTATTACATGAAATATGACAACAATTGGAAATGAGTCCCCAAGAGGTAACCATTTTATGGAGAATCCTTCTGCAGCTTCGGCTGCTGTAAACCGCACATCGGATTTGGGGGTGCGGCATCTTTCGTGTACCAGCGTCAATCAAGACGCCATAACAATAAATGAATCGTTAACAAATAGAAGAAGTCTTTTAAGAAGAGCAAATGATACTTTTGGCTACCGCATACGTAAGAAAATCGGAGTATGGAACGTTCGATCCTTGTACGGCGAAGGTAGATACGAGCAGGTTGAGCGTGAAATGCTTCACCTTAAGATCAGTATCCTGGGCATCAGTGAAACTAGGTGGAGAGGAAGAGCCGAATACAGAGCTGACTCTGGGCAAACGAGAATGCTGTATTCCGGGGAGGATGAAAGAGAGGGTGGCCAAAGGCTGCATGGTGTCGGAATTATGTTGAACGAAGAAGCAAGGCGTAGTCTTATATCCTGGGCGCCCATTTCTGCAAGAATAATGACAGCAAGGTTCCGTTCAAAAATTCGCAACGTCACAATAATTCAGTGCTACGCCCCCACAAATGAAGCGACCGAGGAAGACAAAACCGCTTTCTACACTCATCTTAACTCAGTTTACAGTGGTGTTCCAAGAGCCGACATCATAATTGTCATGGGAGATCTCAATGCCCAAGTCGGATCAGACAACTACGGTCTGGAACGCGTCATGGGGAAAAATGGCTTGGGGTCACGAAATGAAAATGGCGATTTGCTGGTCGATTTTTGTAACGCTAATCGTCTTGTACTGGGTGGAACTGTGTTTAAACATAAGACTTGCAACAAAATCACCTGGGTACATCCGGATGGTCAAACTGAAAACCCAAATTGACCACATCATGATTCAGCAGCGATGGAGGCAGTCAATGTGCGATGTTCGGAGCATAAGAAATGCCGACATTGGAAGCGACCATCATTTGGTTCTCATGAGTCTCAAGCTACGAACGGCAGCTGTACAACGTCAAACACAGGGTGCAGCAAGGAATTCGAAGTTCAATACAAATGCTTTAAGTGATCCCAACATATGTCGTAACTATGTCACCAACCTTAACGACAGAGCTTCGTCATTAAACGGAATACAACATTCAACAATTGATGAGATGTGGGGTGATATGAAAAGTGTTTTTATGGATGCTGGATCCGAAACTGTACCCAAGCAGTCGAGAGTTAGAGACTCTTGGATATCCCAAGACACCTGGGATAAAATCGAGCTTCGCAAATCGTTGAAGATGCAAATAAATGCCGAAGCAGATGCTCAATGAAAGGCTGAATTGCGAAGAGAGTATCGCTTAGCACATAAGATGGTCTATCGCTGTGTGAGACGAGACAAGAGGGTGAGGTTAGACGGTCTCGCAGAAAATGCGGAAAACGCTGCAAGAAGTGGAGACATGAGGGAATTGTACCAAATATCCAAGGAAGTTGTCGGGAAGAAAACCAACACCAATCATCCTGTAATGGATGTGGATGGTACACTTTTGGTATCAATCGAGGATCAGCTGCGCAGGTGGAAGGAGCACTTTTGTGCCTTGCTTAATGAGGATTCTGTCGAGCAGAGTGCTGAAGTGCCCCAGCTTAACGAGATGCGTAGATCATATAGGGGTATTGACATCGAGCCCCCTACAGTACTGGAAATTCAATCTTCGATAAATCTTCTCAAAAACAACAAAGCAGCTGGACTTGATGGTATACCAGCCGAGTTCCTAAAAGCTGACCCTGTCAGAACGGCTAGTATTCTACACCCGTTGATACAAGCTGTGTGGGAAAATGAAATCTATCCCAGCGACTGGAAGGATGGTGTAATTGTTAAGTTGGCAAAGAAAGGTGATCTTAAGAATTGTTACAATTGGCGAGGTATTACAGTTTTGTCCGTTTTTCCAAAATTAATGGCAACCATCATTCTGGAGCGGATAAAGGTTAGAATCGAGTCTACACTCAAGAGGCATCAAGCTGGTTTCCGCAGTGGGCGGTCTTGTGTCGACCATATCAACACTCTGCGTATCGTTCTTGAGCAGTCTGCGGAGTTTCAATCACCGCTTTACCTCATGGTTGTGGATTTTGAGAAGGCCTTTGACCGAGTCAACCGTGAATGTATATGGAGATCACTTCTTGGTAGAGGAATTCCCCCAAAAATTGTTGCCATTATAAGAGAGTCCTATAACAACGCAAGATGCTTTGTTTTACACAATGGGCAGCTATCCGACTCTTTCGAAGTGCGGCAGGGTGTGAGACAGGGAGATGTTCTATCGCCAATTCTCTTTCTACTGGCGATTGACGATGTCTTGACGGCCAGCGTTGGAACATCAGAGAGGCAGGGCATTCAATGAAGACCGTTTGAAAGGCTTAGCCACTTAGACTATGCCGATGATATATGTCTCTTGGCAAATAACATCAGCGGGCTGAACGGGATCTGTCAAGCTCTGAAGGTAAAAGGAGAGGCGAGTGGTCTGAAAATAAATAGCAAAAAGACAAAAATAATGCTCACAGGCCGCTCCACACATCAGCGTATTTTAATACAGGAGACGCCAGTTGAAGAGGTTGAACAATTTAACTACCTTGGAAGTATTGTTTCAGCAAATGGTGGTACTGATCTGGACGTTCAAAGTAGAATAAATAAAGCTCGCGCAGCCTTCGGTTCTCTCTCCCAAATTTGGAAATCATGTCAAATCTCCTTGCGCACAAAGTTGAGATTCTTCGAATCCAATGTCAAATCCGTGCTGTTATATGCTTGCGAAACCTGGAAAGTCACGACTACCATCTCAAAGAAATTGCAGGCTTTTGTGAACCGTTGTCTACGCCATATTCTAAAAATTCGCTGGCCACAAATTATATCAAACGAGGAATTGTGGCGCAGGACAAGCCAGGAGCGGCTGGACGTTGACATAAGAAAGCGTAAATGGCAATGGATTGGTCACACACTGAGGAAACCAAACGATGAAATTGCAAAGCAGTCATTTGAATGGAATCCTCAGGGTGCATGGCGGGTTGGAAGACCAAGAACAACATGGAAATCAACAGTTCTAGCAGAAGCAGACTCCCAGAGAAAGACGTGGCCACAGTTAAAATATCTATCTGCAGACCGAGAAGGATGGAAACGATTTGTTGGCGCCCTATGCCCCAACCGGGGTTACAGGACTTGATGATGATGATAGTGACGTTCTGTCCGAGACGTCGGTCGGTGTTGGGTGTCGTTTCTTGTAGACTGTCTTGTCTTCATTCTCCGTTAAACCCATCTTCTTGGCTTCCAACTCAGTACTCACAAAAGCACCACTGACATCAAGCTTTGTTCGTCCGAATTTGTCAATATCGTCAGTGTGGATATGTGGGTAACTGGATGGACTTCTAAAAGATTGTCCCTCAAGTATTGCACAGAGAGTTTTGCACTATTATTTGAAGAACGATGTTGAAGAAGTCGCATGACAGCGCGTCATCTTATTTTAAACCTATTTTGAAATCAAAGGTAACACTGAGGTCTTTGCCGACCTTGATGGAGCAGCTAGCATTCTCCCTCCATATCCGAAATAAACAGACGAGTTTTGGAGGGACATTGCTCTATATAACTTATCTCTAGCTGTCATACGCGGTCTTGAAATCGAAGAAAAGGATGTGGGTATCGGTTTGAAACTCCTGGGTTTTTTCCAAGATGGTGGACTTTCCTGGCCTAAGGGAACACTGATAGGGACATCACCTATCAAGTTGTTGACGAATGTCTTCAGGTGTAAACAAAGTACGACAGGAAAAATCGTGTATGCAATGTTAAGGACACTAATGCCTCTGTAGTTGGAACAATTCAGTGAATCACCTTTCTTCAGGATCGGGAAAACATTGCTGTGGCTCCATTCATCGGATATACTTTCCTCCGACCATATTTTACAGATGAACTGGTGCATATTCCTAATCAATTCACCCCCCGCTGCTTTGAATAGCTCAGCTGCAAGGCATCAGCTCCAAGCTAGGGCAGCTTTATTTGTCTTAAGCTACGATATAGCTATGTTTACTTCGTCAAGATCGGGTGGACGGAATTGTTGACCTACGTCATCCAGGTTGAATGGTGCAATCTGCCGTTATACAATTTGCAGAAATGATTTTTCCATATCATCAGCACCGACTGTGATTCTACACCGATGATCTCCGATGATCGTCCCTGCAGGCTTCGGTTCAGGCCTTAAACCTTGGGAGGTTCTTTTTACATTTTGGTAGAACTTCCGAACTTCATTCCTGCAATAACATCCCCCTATTTCCTCGATCACACACTTCTCCTGATCCTTATTTTTCCTTCTGAAAAGCCGGTGTTCCTCTCTCCTCTCCTGATCCTAAAGCTTGCGAGCAGCTCTGGTCCTTTTATGCAGGGCCGCTTTTTATGCCTGTTGTTTGGCTGCATGTACTTGCCGGCATTCTTCGTCGAACCAGGGGTTTCGCTGTGTTGGTCGTGCAAGGCCCAGCACGTCAGAGGTGGCATCTTTGATGGCTTCCTGGCAGTTTTTCCACTGATTCTCGATACTTGCAGTTGGCGGCATAGGACTATTTAAAAGGGTGCGAGAGACTCAATCGGAAAAGCATCTGTGATTTCTTGCGATTGTAGTCGTCCGATGTCGAACTTTCTCACAGTATTTCCCTGTTTTGGCTTTTGTCTGGATATCTGTAGCATTACCCTTGCTTTGCTACAACGAGGTAGTGGTCCGAGTCAACGTTGGCTTTTTGGAACGTTCGAACATCCTTTATACTGGAGGAGTGCCTTGCGTCGAACGCAATGTGGTCAATCTAGTTGGCGGTTGATTGACCAGGATTTCGACATGTCCCCTCGTGTATATCGAGATGGAGGAACTACAAACTGGCTACCAAACATTTTGCCCCGCAGCAAAGTCAATTAACCTGAGTCCGTTCTCGGAAGTGGTGTCGTGCGAGCTATATATTCCGATTGTGTCACCAAAGACGTCTTCTCTCCCTAATTTGGCATTAAAATCACCCATGTCAATTTTAATGTCATAGCTAGGGCATTGCTCATATATCTTGTCCAGAAGCTCGTATAACTCGTCTTTGGTGTCGTCAACTTTCTCCTCTGTGGGGGCATACGCGCATATGAGGCTAATGTTGGCGAATTTAGCCTCGATGCGAATTGTCGAGAGGCGTTCGTTCACATAGTTAAAACTCAAGACTTCTTGCCTAAGTCTGCCTCTAACGACGAATCCACATCCAAAGAAACGCTGCCCTTGTGGCCGGTAACAGTCACCGTAGTAGATGTCGCTTCGATGTCTTTCAGTTTTCTTCTGCCCGGCCCATCGCACTTCTTGGATGACGGTGATGTCTGCTTTGTAGCAGTCTTGGACTTCCACTAAATGTTCGGCTCCATGTGGTCTTTATAGTCGCAGTTCGTTATCCTTATTTCGTTTGCTTGGGTAGTCAGCAGAAAATCCTTCCGTATCCGAGGCTTGTTGTTGCTTCGCAACCATAGTCGCTTTACGCGGCCGGGAAATCACCCCGACGCGACGGCACGATCCCCAACCTGGAGCACCAGACCCTTACAATATAACTTCAAGGGTGGGGAGCCGTATTATCCGCGCCTTATAGGCCTGAGCTCCAAATATGTCGTAGTAGCCCGTATAAGGCGTTCACTAAATAATTCAACCTAACTGGAACTATAGACGCCACCGTTGATTCCATCATCGGAGCGATTTGTTTGTTGGAACCACAAATTATGTTGCTACGGTGCTATTGGCCACAAAAAGTTATCAATTATTGTTCTGTAAGTATCCCTGAAAATCGTTCCTGGCGTTCATCCTTAATTCTCGAAGAAATATTGGCTAACTTTTTCGGCTATATAAACACATGCTGGAGTGTTGCCCTTGGATTTTCGGAGCTCCACAATCTACAGTTTTGTAAATACTCTTGGCCACTATAGACTTTTGAGAAATGCCGTTGGCTTACAAAGTGTTCTTCCGCCATACCTTTTCAGCAACCTAGTTGACCTAGTTTCCGGGAGCTAATTTATCAAATTCGACTCAGCCATTCTTGCTTAGAATCTATTTATAACAGAAAAGGGTAATTAACTCGAGTTGAAGAGCATATAAAATAGACGAGGAGAGGTTTGGTGGATATTTTACTTGACTATGATTATTCAGTTATGGACATAGTGATGGTACAAGGTAACGGTAGGTGGTTTTATTTACAGTTAAGTTTAATTGTCACAACAATACTCTACCTCCCCAATTTGTATTTATTTCCTTACAACACACAATAAAATATGATGACAAACAAACAATAAAAAACAAAACAAAAATAATATTTAAAAAACATACAAGCTACCTTAAAGTTCATGTTTCACAACAACAAAGTACATATTTTGCACAAGGTGTAAATTCAAAAACACTACAGACTACACCGACCTTCCTGAACTACACGGCACAGCAGCGGCGGCGGTGGCGGCGGTTGTGGTGTTCTCTATACGTTTTCTGCCTTCATCAGAGACAGAGTGCAGTTGCAGGAGTACGAATACGATGGCGATGAGGTGTTGTGGCAATGTGTGTGTGTAGCATGGTGGCAAGTTGGTAATTTTTCAACAACATAACGTCGTCAGGCTTTCAGTTTCAGAGGATATCCTTTGCACATTCACCGTTACTGGGGCATTTCAAGGAATGAAAATGAATTAAAAGAGGCAACAACTGTTGAGTGTTGTACACTTCAGTGTTGTGTCCTCCGACCTTCGTTGTGCTTGCAATCAGTCAATCCGTTGCAGTCTAGGTCTGATTTTATGTTGTTATTGTTTTTTGTTATTTAACCATTGTAGTTAAAGTGTGTATGGACTTTGTTCACTGTATCACTGTAGCATTGAAAGAAAAGCCCTTTCTTGTACTACCTAGAGAGAAAAAAGGGAGTGAAAGTGATGGCAGGCGGGTTTGTTTGCCTTGTGTAATATAAGTCATGTCATTTAATGTGGCCTCCCTACGAAAGGGTTGGAAGCAGCTAAAGAGAGTGCAGTTTTTGTAACAATGCATTTTTATAGAATTGGGTAAATCTATGAAGGTAGGTTTATAGCTGTGAAAAAGAGAAAGTATTCATTATTTTGAAGAGCGAAGCAAGTCAACGAGCATAATTATGCATCTTGAATTTGTTTAATGTATTTTGATAGTGTGTTCCTCAAGGATGCAGCCTCAGTCCAATACTTTTTTATATATTTCTGTTAATATCTTTTTTTACTTTGAATTATTCAAGATTTGTGCTTAAAAGTTGTATATCCAATGAAAAAGGGAGGAGGGGTGAATTCAATAATGTGGTTATATGGTTTTAATTGTGCTGAGATCAACGAATCACGTCATCGTTTGACATCTTATTCTTGAGCAATTTATTTAGAACTAAGAGGTCTTAACCAGGTAAGTTGCAACCCTCCTCTCGTGTTGCCACGATGGCAAGTTAAGGTTAAGTTAGAACATTAGCTATTAGTATACCAATGATTAATCCGTCAGGCTGAAATGACAAGTATGCCCTCATATCGTGCACTAACGACCCTCCTAAAAATAGGGTATATTCATAGTAGACATTGTTAAAGCTGTTGCTAGGTAGAAGGTAGAACTGGAAACATTTCCTTACATAAACTCTTGCTTTGCTTAGTTTTAGAATTCGAATGATTCTCCAAGTGGATGTATACCTGTCATAAGAGCGTCTATTGCAGCACGTCTGTATCTACATAGATGCAAATGGAGAAAATAACTTTGCTCTTCAATCTTATTATGTTCCCACATCCCACAACTGCTCAATTCCAGAAGTATTTGCTTTAATTCCTTAATGGAAGGTGGGACTTAATTTAAATAACACTGTTGGATATATTCACGTTGTTGGTATCCAGTTCCTTGTAATTTTGTTTGCATTCTCTTATAAATTAGGCTGTTGACTCTACAACTTTCGTTTTTTCGTCTGTCTTGAAGCAGAGTGTGCACAGTGAATACATTATGATCCCTGCATAAACATTACCACTGAAAAGTTGAGCGGCTAGCTTTATGGATAATTTTTCAAATTGAGCTGGTCAAATATGGGTCCTGGTAAGTATGAAAAAGAATTGAAAATTCACTTTGGAATCTTCTTGCAAAATCTTCTTCAGGATGCTGACATCATCTCCAATAATTGAAATCCAATATTTATACAGAATGCCCCACACCTTCTTGAATAAGAAAACTCTATGATTTTCGTTCGGTATCCACATAGGGGTTATTCTCCATAAAATGTTGTGGTCCTAGCAGCTTTTATGCCAAAATGTTTTTATAATACAAATTTTAAATACTACTGAAATAAATCAGTAGAAGACTTAGCATTAAGGATTGGACTTGTACAAATTGCGTATGACAAAGCCCTCACTATGTCACTGAAAAAACAAAAGTTTTTAAAAGATTTTATTTTTTTGGATTAAAATAAATTTTAAGGTGGAAAATTTAGACAAGTGGTCCTGCCGCCTCTCACGTTGCATTTAACTATAAAAAACTATTTACATGTTTGTAGAAGAGGATTGAGGCAATAACTTTTTGAACATAATTTTTCAAAATTATGTAATTTTTCATTCACATTTGCATTTTGAAAAGTGAAAATCAAACCGATGTATGACTCAATCTGCATTCTAGTGTTAAATAAATTAAACATTCTAAAAAAAAATTATTCAAAAATGTAGCCTGACATTTATCCTTTCCATAAAAGCCTAAACTTTGAAGATCGGACAATCTCAAAACCGAAGTTATATAATTTCCAATCGATCAACTTGAAAGCTATTTGTGCACAACGGAACTTTTCTCCACTGAACCTGGTCAGCGGTCCACGAACAATCACTTATTGCTGCGGAGCTGCGCAGCAAATTTAGAAATAGAGACATGGTGCAGCTCTGGGCTGCATGAAGCTCTTGATTTTTTCAGCTCCCATAAGAACCTGTGTTATTTTATTTCGCTGCATGAAAAAGGCTGCACGTGTGTTTAAGCCATAACTGCCTTTTCATTTCATTTGTGTGAAATTCCTAAAACATTAAACATGCGTCGAGGAAGGAAAAATAAAGTTACGAAGGAAAAATTATTTCAAGTTTTTTTTTAAATTATAGAAACGAAATTTGTAGTGACTCTAAAATAGTTTCTAAAAATGATATAGTGTGGTGCAAAATATCTGGCGATTTAAATAATTGTATTCAGCGGAACTCCTTGCACGCTCTAGCGTGTAACAGGAGCAGAGGCTTCCGAAGCCTTTTATTGGAGACCAGCAAAAACGAAAGCAATAACTCAGTGAAAAGCGATGAGAAACAATCAACAATAAATAATTCGGTAGGAGTTTTGCCAGGCTCCTACGCATGTGAAACAATGAAACAAATCAAAGTTTCATAATAACTAAATCGAAACGGGAGTTCGAAAATATTATAATACAAAAAACACAAAAAAATGGACACTTTGTAAATTTCAAAGTAGGGCGGGGCATGGGGTGACTTAATAGTGGAGAAAATTTGGACCCAAACCCCCATAGTATGCGGCTACAATTTTAAATCGCACTATTTAAATAAAGTTTAAATTCAGTTCTCACTGAGTCGTTGTGGGGTACACTTGTCCAGAGAGCTTTAATTTATTTTTTTTTTTTATTAAGATTTTTAAATAATTAAATATAAAATGTCTTGCACAATATGTAAAACTAAATTTACAAGAACTGAAGTTAAAATTAAGTGCGGGGACTGTGGAATCGTTTTTCATGGTAGCTGTGTGAAAATCACTGCCGTCGATCTCGATTTCCTTAAAAAAAGTAAATCTACTTGGAGGTGCCAACAATGTGCTAATCAACGGAGAGAATCTTTCTCTAAACCATCAAACAGCACAATACCATCAACCCAACGAACGACACCACCATCATCATCGTCTTCGTCATTGCCACCACCAACATCATCTCCCCCACCATCATCATCGTCATCGAAATTGCCACCACCAACATCATCGCCCTCACCAACGTCAACGCCACCACCACCGCCACAGCCACCTACTGCTGCTACAACTCAACCGAAACCCCTGATACCATCGGATCTTTTTCCATCAAATACCAGCCAACCTGATGCATCAATAACATTAGAGATGATATATGCAAAAGTTCTCTCAATTGAAGAAAATCAAAAACAACATCTCAATGCACTTCTTGCCAAAAATGATGAGTGCGAAAAAAGAATAAATTTTCTTGAGGCAAAGGTCAATAACCTCGAACAACAACTGCTATCAAATAGTATTGAAATATTGAACGTTCCTTGTATCAATTCCGCAATGCCATATACTGATGTGGCGCTTAAGGTGTTTCGTGAAGGTTTGAGCTAGGGCTGTGTCAATCAGGATCGATTCGATTTTTTTAATCCGATCATCGAGAAGTATTGATGATTGAAATCACAAATTTTCATTTCAATCGATCTCAATCTCAATCATTTCGATGATCCTCGATTTTCCATCCCAATTTCAATAATTTCAAAGATTCTCGATTGTACATCCCAATCTCAATCATTTCGATGATTCTCGATTTTCCATCCCAATCTCATTCTCAATCATTTCAATTATTCTCGATTTTCCATCCCAACCTCAATCTCAATCATTTCGATCAATCTCGATTTTCTCTTCAAAAACTTGTGATTTCTTAGATGTTTTTAATCCATCGACACCGTAGCCGTCCTTCAATTAAATTTGACAGTTGATTGCTTGTCAGATAGGGGATGATATATATTTTGACACAAAAGGTGTATTTTGATCTAAATTTCACCCAATTGCTTAAAAATCACCTTTTTCCGGAGCAGTAAAAATCATTCAAAAATTTCAGAGTTCTAAGAGGTTTTTTAATCCATTGACAACGTAGCCATCCGTCAATGGAATTTGACGATTGATGGCTTGGAAGATAGAAAATGAACTGTATTTTGAGAGAAAAGGTGTATTTTGATCCAAATGTCACCCAATTGCCCTAAAATCACCTTTTCCGGAGCAGTTAAAATTATTCAAAAATTTCAGATTTTTAAGAGGTTTTTTAATCCATTCACATCGTAGCCATCCGTCAATGGAATTTGACAGTTGATGTCTTGGCAGATAGGGGCCGAAATATATTTTCACATAAGATGTATACTTTGATCAAATTTCAACCAATTGGCTTAAAACCACCTTTTTCCTGAGCAGTAAAAAATTGTGGAAATTCCATATTTGTTGATATTTTTAGTCCATGAAAAGTGTATTGTTTCGGATTCGATCAAATGGGAAGAGTATTGAATTGAATTCGTTAAAATCGGAGAGATTTAATTCCATCGAAATCGAAATGAAAATTGAATCGATAATAAATTCAGTGAAATGAAAATGATCGAAAAATCGATTGATTGAAATGATCGAATCATTTTGGTGATCGATTCTTGAACGATTCGATCATTTAAAATGAACTATTTACACAGCTCTAGTTTGAGCTTGAACGTGCAAGAGGGAGACATAGATCAGTGTTACATGAAGAAAGTAAAGTTAGCCAAACCAACAACAAATGGTAACACAACCACCAAAAATATTCTTCACGTAAGACTGGTATCAAATCTATGTAAGGAGAAAATACTTAAAGCAAAGAGAGAGAAAAGAGAATCGTTAACCACGAACCTACTCAAGCCTGAAGCCTGATTCACAATGCGACGAGGAAACGAGACGTGAGCGTGACGAGATCCCGTCGTTGCTGTCAAACGAATTTCAAACAATGAAAGTATATGAGGATATACACAAGACGCGACGTGACGACGATTTTCTTTTTTGACAAGTTATTTACATAATGGAAGTATTTTTTTAAAGAAAAAAATACGATAACTTGAAATTAAAAGATAAAGTAATTCCTAATCTGTTGTCTTTAAAGCTTTTTTTGGATAATTTTTATTATTTTTATATTTAAGAAAACAGTTTTCGATATAAAGAATCTCGCCGCATTGTGAATTGGCAAACGATTTTATAACTAGAAAAAAATGACAGCGAATCACGTCACGCTCTCGTCTCGTTTTCCCGTCGCATTGTGAATCAGGCTTGATTCACAATGCGACGAGGAAACGAGACGTGAGCGTGACGAGATCCCGTCGTTGCTGTCAAACGAATTTCAAACAATGAAAGTATATGAGGATATACACAATGAAGCGTTTCTCGTCGTCACGTCACGCCAAGAATTCGAAAAATTGAAAAAAAGACGCGACGTGACGACGATTTTCTTTTTTGACAAGTTATTTACATAATGGAAGTATTTTTTTAAAGAAAAAAATACGATAACTTGAAATTAAAAGATAAAGTAATTCCTAATCTGTTGTCTTTAAAGCTTTTTTTGGATAATTTTTATTATTTTTATATTTAAGAAAACAGTTTTCGATATAAAGAATCTCGCCGCATTGTGAATTGGCAAACGATTTTATAACTAGAAAAAAATGACAGCGAATCACGTCACGCTCTCGTCTCGTTTTCCCGTCGCATTGTGAATCAGGCTTCAATGCCGATGCAACTATGGAGAAGATGTATGTCAACGAGTGCTTAACATATGAAACCAGACGTTTATTTAAAACTGCAACAACAATGAAGACAACGAAGAAGTATAAATATGTATGGACGAGAAATGGGACCGTTTACATGCGGAAAGAAGAGGGTGACAATTGTGTAAGAATTAATTGTACTGCTGATTTTCTTAAGCTATGAATGTAGTTAGATCTTATTCACCTTCTAATTTTTCTGTATGTGATAACCCAGTCGATCTCGTTAATGCTTTAGATTATTGTTTTTGTTTACATCAAAATATACGAAGCCTGAGAAAAAATTTTTCGATTTTTTTAGCTCATCTTGATTCGTTAATGAACTTACCTGCTGTAATAGTTTTAAGTGAAATTTGGATTTATAATAATGAATTAGATTTGTATAATATACAGGGTTATACTCTTTTTGGTAACTGTAACGATTCTTATTCTGCTGGAGGGGTAGCTGTATATGTGAAAAATGGATACATGTGTAATTGCTCTTGCCTTAATTTATCTAGCGCTGATGTACTAAAATTATCATTTGTTTTTGAGAATATTGATTATACTTTGTTGTGCATTTATCGTCTTCATGGTTTTTCTAAAAGTGTTTTCATTGATGAAATAAGCAACATTCTAAGTGCAACTTCAGCCAAAAATTTAATTGTTTTGGAGATATCAATATTGATATTCTAAATGAAATTGATAAAGATTCTGAAAGTTACTTGTTTACTATGGCTTCAAATGGTCTTAAGAGTTTAATAAACGAGCCTACCCGCTTGTCAGATTCTTCTAAGAGCTGTATTGACCACATTTTTTTAAGACGTCATAAAAACAATAAAAATATTTTCATTGGTAAAGTGTATGATTTAAAACTTTCCGATCATAACATGATTGCATTAAATTACTTATCTGTCAACCATTCTCAAAACATTAATGCCGCTTCAGTTCCAGTAAAATATTGTGCAAACTTTACATTATTAAAAGAATTATTGACATTCGAATGTTGGGACCAAGTTTATTCCGAAAATAATCCATCTATTGCATTTGACTTATTTGTGGAAACTTTTAAAAAACACATTAATTCAAGTACTTTCCAAAAAAAACTTTCGGGTAAAAAGAAACACCTTAAACCTTGGATGAATAACTATCTTCTGAATAAGATCAGAAAAAAGAAGAAATTGAGTTTAAAATGTAAAAAACATCAACACAATGACAAACTTAAAAAATACTATGAAACTTTGTGTAAAACGATTAATAAGGAAATTGATGATACTCGTAATAACTACTATGTTGATATGTTTTCTAGAGCTGAAGGTAATATTCGTGAAGAGTGGAGAGTGGTTGATAGCATTCTAGGTAAAAATAGAAATTCTGTTACAATTGACTCTATTGAAATTGAGGGAGCTACAGAGTCCGATTCGTTGAAAATTTCTAATAAATTTAATGAGTATTTTACTGAAATTTCAGATAAATTGAAACCTGCTATTGAACCTTGTTTAAATTGCGATTGTTCCATTTCTTCAAATATGTTTTTGGATAATATACAACCTAATAGTTTTGTTTTTGATAGAATAACATCAAGAGAAGTTTTCAAAGTTATTATGTCTTTAAAAAATAAAAACTCGTGCACTAGTGATGGTGTATCAAGTAATTTGTTGAAAAATGTTGCTTGGTATGTTGTTGACGTATTGACCTTTGTTTTTAACAAAAGTGTTGAAATTGGTTGTTTTCCTGACTATCTTAAATGTGCAGAAGTTATACCACTTTTCAAAAAAGGAAATAGGAAAATAATATCGAATTATAGGCCTATATCACTCCTTTCAACCTTTTCAAAAATTTTTGAGAAGTTATTTAAGGTTCGAATTGTTTCCTTCTTGGAAAAGTTTAATTTCTTCTGTAATAATCAGTTTGGTTTTAGAGCAGGTTTGTCAACAGAAGATGCTATCTTAAGGGTATGTAGTCAGCTTTATGGAAGTTTAAATAGCAACAAATCAACTATGGGTCTATTTATTGATATGACTAAAGCTTTAGATCTGGTGAACCACGATCTTTTGCTAAATAAACTTTATAATGCAGGTTTTCGCGGTAGTTTTTTCAATCTGCTGAATTCTTATTTAAAAAATAGAAAACAAAAAGTTAATAATAACGGATTCTTAAGTGAATCAAGACTCTTAAAGAACGGTGTTCCACAGGGATCTGTACTTGGCCCTTTGTTTTTCTTGATTTATATTAATTCTATTTTCAAACTCAAATTAAATGGTACTTCAACTGCTTTTGCTGACGACATAGTTTTTACATATTCATCTGGGACTATCTTTGAAAGTATTGTAAACATTGAAGAGGATCTTGAAGTATTAAGGTTGTGGTTTACTTATCATAAATTGATTATCAGCGAAAAAACTAAATTGATGTGTTTTAATGTATCTGGAAATAGTCTTTCTGATTTTAATTTACGGTTTCACGCTCACGATTGTAAACAATTTTCTTTACCTCTTCATAAGTGTGGTAAAAGTAATTTTATAACCAATTTACAATGCACAGATGGTTAGGTTAGGTTAGATGGCAATCTAAATTAGAAGAATCATATTCATATGATCAAAACATATATGTTATTGGTCACACGAAAAATGTATTTAATTAAACCTTTTTGCTCCCAAAAAGTTTTAAAAATTATATATTATGGGCTTGCAAACTCAAAGCTGCAATACGGCATAACAAGCTGGGGTGGTTCCTATGTTAATACTTTTCGACCTCTATTGATAGCACAGAAGCATTTAATACGGATTATTTTAAATAAAAATCGGTTGGCTGAAAGTTGGCCTTTATTTAAGGAATTGCAAATTCTACCAATGAGACATTTATGTTTTTAAAGTTTTGAGAGAATTTTTCAAACAAAGTGGAAATATTCCTAGTAGGAATTATCAAATGTACAACCTACGTGTAAACAATATGAGCTTAGTTAATGTACCTTTTGCTTATAGAACACATTTTTCTCATTTTTATACATATACAGCACCAAATATTTTCAATAAATTGCCCTTATCTATAAGAGAAACCCTTCGTTTTTCATGTTTTAGTAAAAAGGTTAAAGACTGGTTATTCACTTTGAATTTAAATTGTATTGAATCACTAATTTAGTATTTTTTCTGCAGCTCCAATAAAATTGATGTAAAATAAAATAGCTATAAGATGTATATTATTAATGAATTGTTAAGTATCTTATAATATTTCTTCTATACAGTTGCAAGCAAGCTTTTTCTTTTTCTTGTATTTCAATTTTCATTTTCTTTTATTTTAACTTACACTGATTGTCACCCCACATCAGATATCAATGGATTTTCAATTGATGTGTCATTCACCACTAACTTCCTAGTTATAGAATGAACACTATTATTCACCTTTCTTATTAAATAATTGTTATATAGTTTTAAGTTTAAATGAATGAATAAAAATACAATACAATACAATACAAATATGCTTCGTCTGGCACTATTGAGTGTAAGATCAAATTAACTTTCAATTTTGTTTATAATTATATATGTTTTTTATAAAAACCTTTGGTTTTTGTTATTCCATACATATATATTATTTATATAGTTATATTCAATTACAATAGCATTTTTACCATAAGCACAAAATAAAATTTTTCCATGTAGGTATCGTCGGTCCAAAGGCAATACCTACTCACTATAATAACAGAACAAAATGTAAAAGAAATGCATTTTTTTAATCCAAAAAGTCTCATTTTGCAAGATATTTATAGAAATTTTGAAAGGTATGCCCGGGAACTTTATTTTAACGAAATTTTCGTATCGTGACTTTTTAGTTTCAATCATATTTCCTTTAATAGTGTATTTTGTTGGTGAGTTTTACCATTTAACCGACGATATACCTACAGAATAAGTAGGTACATACAGTCAAACAAGTAGTTTAAGAGTGTTCCGGACTGAAATGGTGATTTCATGAAAAAGATTGTGAAGCGTGTACTTGTCCGATCAAAACGATTAAGGTGTCTATGGACAGATAAACTTATTCTCTATGCCATCATTGGAAAAAAAATTTAATTTTGTGCTCCAGATTTTGGTAAAAGCCTCTAAGAAATCGAGAAAATGGCTAAAATGGCCGTTTTTCAAAGAAAATGTAGCCTACACTATGACATTTTTTGCAAAAAAAAAGTTTAATAACATAAAATTCCATATTTTTAAAATGCCACTATTGGAGAAAATTTTTAATTTTGTACCTAATAAAAATTTTAGTAGTGCAAAATAAAAATGCTTGTGAATTTTGAAAAAAACGCCTTTTTGATAGTCAATTGACTGTCAAAAAGGCGTTTTTTTTATACCTAACGGTATTTTTTTCATATTTGTTTTTGCAGTGAATATAAATTCAATATATTTTTCACGATTTTCATTAATTATATGATCATAATTGTATCATTTGATATTGAAATTTTTAATTCTTAAAAGGCAGTTTTTCAAATTTATGTAAATTTGGAACTTAAAATCAGTTACTTTTAGAAAAAATTTTTTTTAGTATCATAATACGCCTACTAGTGACCAATTAGTAAAAATGCAAAGTTTTATAAAACAAAGTATCTGATGAAAGTGAAAAAAACCGGTCTTATATATGCAAAAAAAAAAGTTAGCAAATGACTGGTTTTGTTCAGTTCGGAACACTCTTAAGAGCCGGAAACAGATTTTGTGAGTAGGTGTAGGTACATATATGTATATGTATATAGAATACAACCTAGCAAGTTTTTATTCTCAGTCAGCAGTGAGACTTTAAAATAGTTATTCTTAAAACTTTTCCTGACGGGTAGCCACTTGAATTCATATATTAAAAATAATACTCTGTCTATTTCCCTCAGTCTTGGATCTCAATATTGACGATCCGTTGCATAGAATTGAAGATATAAGCTTTTAAAGCGAACAATATTATAGACTGAGAGCCCATAGCAGGGTGTGAGTGATAGCAAAAAAAAAAGAAGTACATATAGGCGTCGAAAGTTCCATTAAAGGCTATTCAAACAATTCAAACAATCGAAGTCTTGCAGTTCATAACTGGGGCCTTAATAGTAAAACAGTGCATCGAAAAAAAAATGAAACTTCGAGGCTAATCGTGTTAGCCGAAAATGGTTTTCACCAATCTCTAGATAAGCTCTTCTGATCCCATATCACGGAATCATTTGAGTATATAGTTTGCCCTGTCAGACTGTTTAAAAAAAACCGTTTTTCACTTAGAATTTTGAATTTTTTAAACGGTCTTGGCATGGCGAAGTATACACTCAAATGGTGATAACACGTATACTTTCGAAGATGCATTCATATTTTGTATGCACTGTTTAATCACTAAGGCCCCGGTTGTGGACTGCAAGACTATAATTTTTGAATAACCTTTAATGAAGCTTTCGACGCCTATATTTATTTTCTTGCTATCACTCATACCATTGAATAACTACAAATAGAAGGGACACCGGGCAAAACGTCCACTAGGTGGCCTGGTTTGGCAGGCTGTCGCTGCAATCGCTCTATCAAATACAACACCCCTTTAATAAATTTGTTCCTTAAAAGTTTGTTCCTTTTGGGAAATTTCCTTAATTGCCGAAGAAGAAAGGGAAGAAATGTTTTTTTTTTTTTTCACAGAGCATGAAAATGAACAACAACAACGAATTGAACAGCCGTTTTAGTTTTGCTTTTGAGGTATTTTTTTCAATGCCATTCGAGGACTCAAGGTTAATGAAAATATGGGGTAGAGATAAAAATTATATTTTCTTTTCTGGGTTGTGTGTGTGTTGTGTTGTCCAGTAAACGAAATTTGTTGTTAGTGTTTTGTTGCAATTTGGGATGTTAACGATGATGGCTTTGTTTTGTTTTTTTATATCTTGAGATCCATAGGCAAGGAATAATTTTTTTTTTTTAAATTTGAAAACATTAGTCTCAAGTGGTACATACACACAAGACAAGTGTGCACTCTTTGATTTTTGGTGTGGTGGGTCGATCGGTGGTATATGTGTGGCGGAGTGTGTGCACACTTATGTGCTGTGAATGGGTCGTTTTATAGGTATATGCAGGAAGGTACCTGTTCCATCTTCTTTTAAATTTTTCGTCGATTTTTGCGGATCCTTATCAATTAATATAGATCACAACAAAAACATAAATGTTAAAAAAAGAGCCAAGTTCTTATGTGTACAAGAAACCTGTACGTAAAAAGTCAGCCAAAAAAAGTAATGAGATCTAAAATATATGCCAAGTTTTAAGTTCATAAGGCTCAATATCAAATATCTTAAGTAGAGAAATATCAAAGCAATTCCAAACCATGACAGAAATTTGGTATTTAATGATTACTGATTAAAATTTGGTGGATTTACTTGGCAAGTTTTCATACATTTTAAAATTGTGATTTAGTAAGTAATTAAGAGAAAACTTGCCAAGTAAATCCACCAAATTTTAATCAGTAATCATTAAATACCAAATTTCTGTCATGGTTTGGAATTGCTTTGATATTTCTCTACTTAAGATATTTGATATTGAGCCTTATGAACTTAAAACTTGGCATATATTTTAGATCTCATTACTTTTTTTGGCTGACTTTTTACGTACAGGTTTCTTGTACACATAAGAACTTGGCTCTTTTTTTAACATTTATGTTTTTGTTGTGATTTCACTCCTTTTTGCAAAGAATTACTTTACCAGGTGAAAATCAAGCCTTAGGGCCTTACAAAGTTTCATAATTCTACAACAACCGAAAGCGCTCCATATAAATAATAGCAATTCTGATAAAGTGGGTGGATGGCGCGCCCCCGAATGCAAAATTCCAATTTTTCAATTTTTTTTTCTTTCTAAGTACTTCAAGTCCTACCGACCTACCAATTTTCATTGTTCTACAACAATCAGAAGTGCCCCATATAATTTATAAGAGTTTTTAATAATGTGGGTGGATGCCACGCCCCCTGAAGTGAAAATTCTAATTTTTCAATTTTTTTCTTTCTACGTACTTCAAGCCCAAACGACCTACCAATTTGTCTCGTTCTACAACAATCAGAAGTGCTCCATATAATTTATATACAAATCTAAGAATATGGGTGTATGCCACGCCCCCTGAATGGAAAATTCCAATTTTTCAATTTTTTTCTTTCTAAGTACTTGAAGCCCTACCGACCTACCAATTTTCATTGTTCTACAACAATCAGAAGTGCTCCATATAATTTATAACATTTTTTAACAAAGTGGGTGGATGCCACGCCCCCTGGATAGAAAATAGCATATTTTCGATTTTTTCCTTTGTATGCACCACAAGGTCTACCGTTTTGCGAAATTTCAAGTTTCTACGTTGTCTGGAAGTGCTCCATAATTTTGATGATCTGTCAGTGAGTCAGTGAGTCAGTGAGTCAGTGAGTCAGTCAGTGAGTTACGGTTTTTGCGATTTTTGAAGTCCTATATCTCAGGAATTACTAATGCTAAAGAGTTGAAATTTGGTGAGCCACCTGTGTTTGATCAGCTCAGCAAATACTGCGAATTTGAAGTTTCTGACTTTATTGGTACTGAAGTTAGAGGGGGGTTGAAAATCGCCTGAGTTTGTTCCTGTAAAAAGGGTGTAGTGCCGCGAACTTGGCTGGGCACTACCGTGCCCTTTGATTATCAAGTAGGTACTCATTATTACATAGGTACCTGCCATCTGTCACATAAAAATAATTAAATAATGGTTTATAATTTGTTCTCATTTATTGTTTTTTCAACGATTTTGGTATAAATGTAGGTACATACATACATTGTTATTTTTAAGATTAGAAAAATAAAAATTATAAGTATTATTATGTACTTAATAAATCAAAAAAGAAACTAAAGCAACCAGTGATAGTAAAGATGTAGTTTTTTTTAAATAAAGTTTTGTTTTTACTGTACCCAAATGAAAAATGTTTGAAATTTAAAACTAAAACCGTGAAACAGGGTGTAGAACACATTTGAAGGTATGTAGGTATGTAACTCCCTTTTTTTCGTAACTAAGCGATAAAAATCTTATGTTTTTCTTTTAAATAGAAGGATACACTTTAAGTGGACTTTTGAGAGGTAGATATTCTGATTTGAATTTGGCCATAATTTAATTTAAATTAAAAAATCGCATGTATGTACACTAGTTAAGAAAAATTCTAGGAACAAGATTTTGAATTTTTTTGTCAGTGGTTTTTGTTGTATGTGTGAGATGAGACAGAAAGCTTTTTTTTAATTTTTAAAGGTTGTAATTTTCTCGGAACTTTTATAAGTCAATCAAATCTATCGGTTATGACTTTATTCAACTATAAGTTACTAACCTTTTTGTTGTTGCCGTTGTTGTAAAATTTTGTTCTGCCTGCGATATCTGACTTTTAATCGAAAAACTTTGTTTTGATCACCAAAATCACACCTAATAATAAAAAAAAACGACTTTTTGTGATCCCTTCGTAGGTACATATATGTATATCTGTTGCTTCTTTGCAAATATTAATTGCATGGTAAATATTAGTATGCAAATTTGTAGATTAACATATTCTTAACATTGCTGAACATTTTTATATTGAAAAAAATTAAAAAAAAACTTTAAGTCTTTTTTCTTGTCCAAGTAGTGCGTGACCAATACAAAATTGTAAATAGTTGAAAAGAATTCGTTATTTTTGTTTTCATTTCGATGGTGATTACACAAATGTTTAGTAAAAACACAATTTGTTATTTTCAAAAATGTTAAGAACATGTTAGTCTTCAAATCTGCATACTTATATTAACCATGCAATAAATATTTGGAAGGAAGCAAAAGATATACATACCTACGAAGAGATCACAAAAAGCCGTTTGAACTTTTTTCTAAAATAACGGTGAAAAGCCACAAAAACAAATAGTTTCAACAAAGTCTAAAATGATCATTATAAGTTGGGATATTGGTGATAAAAAAATATTAATCAATGAAGCTTGAAGATCACATATCTCAGGTAAAACTAAATATTACAAAAAAAACAAGGTGACTTAAAGCTGAATACACAAGTCACCTAACTAAAGTTCCGAACAAAAAGTTCGGAGATTTTCTCACTTTGACAACCTTCAAAAATAAAAAAAATCGTGTTTCATCTTATACCACAACTTAGTACCATGAATACAAAACTAAAAACAAACATTTTGTTTTCCTTAAATTTGTTTGAATGGTTGAAGTTTGACGTCTGAGTCCGAACATTAGAATTGTATTTATTTAATTAATTAAAAAGAAAAAGTAGTTTTTAAATTATTTTATAGATTTAAAAGTTTAGTCTACACATAATAAAAAAAAATATAGAATACTTTTTGAAAGTGAGCGGTAGTTTGTTGTTAAGCTTAATTCAAACAACAAATACAAGAAATTAATTAAGTCTTAGTATAGATAATATACAGGGTGTCCCGGACCTGAGTGGAAGTATTTTAGGATGTGGTTTTTGGGGTTATTCTAAGAAAAAAAATGTTTGGGGGGAAAGTTGTATCTCCCCTCCCTGAGGCAGGCAAAAAAAACATTAAAAGTCAACGAAAACACTTCTAATAATGTGCTATAGTTTTTTTTTTAAAGATAATACTCCATTCTTGCATTTGGATTTCAAATCAAGTTGTTTAAGCGAATAGGTTTCGAAAAATTTAATTTCAAAGTCAAAATTAAAAAAAAAAAGTGATTTTTTTTCTTAAGTCGATATTTTTCAAAATTTTACGTAATAAAGTGCTTTTTTGTGTTCAATATTCAATGCCCTCATTATTTATTTAGTCCATTACCGAAAACCAAATGCAAAAATCTTTCTTAGTTTTTGAGAAATCAAGAAAAAACAAAAGGTACTTTTACCAAAAAAACCCGAAAAAAATAAATTCATTCATGAATTATCCATAATTTAACCCTTTTTCGGCCTTTTTTGGTAAAAATACCTTTTGTTTTTTCTTAATTTCTCATATACTAAGAAAGATAATTACATTAAGTTTTCGGTAAAGGACTAAAAAATAATGAGGACATTGAATATTGAACACAAAAAAGCACTTTATTACGTAAAATTTTGAAAAATATCGAGTTAAGTTCAAAAAATCACATTTTTTTTTTAATTTTGACTTGGAAATTTAATTTCTCAAAAACTATTTGCTTAAACAACTTGATTTAAAAACCAAATGCTAGAATGAAGTATTATCTTTCACATTATTAGATGTGTTTTCGTTGATTTTGAATTTTTTTTTTGCATTTGAAGTCCCTGCCTCAGGGAGGAGAGATACAACTTGCCCCCCCCCCCCCCCCCCCGCATACAATTTTTAGAATAACCCCAAGAACCACACCCTAAAATAAATCCACTCAGGTCCGGGACACCCTGTATATTACAGAAAAGAAGAGGTCCACAAATTCGAATAGCTGTACTTCAAATATGTCTCAATATATCTAGTTTCTTTGCACTTTAGCCTGGCATTTATAATTTTAATTTTAGCTCTTATTAATACCTTTAAAGTATGATTTAATAAAATTTGTTTATGATCAGTGGATGTACAGGGGTAATAAACTTGGGCATCGCATATATTTAAAAAAGATTGTAGAACAGTTTGTTGGAAACAAAGCTGATCAAAATTTTCTTTGAAACATTTTACAATAATATCTATGAGCTTGACAAATGATTTTGAAGGAATAATCAAGCCTCCATTTGTGGTCTTTTCATATTGTCGAGCTTTGACTATGTTGAATTTACATATTTCACAACCGGTTTTTTTTGAGGACAGACTTTGCGATGTATCCAGCAAAATATGTTGTAGACATTTCTGAAATATTTGACGGTGTATTTTGTTCAACTTCATTGTCTAAGGATGCCTCGTCATCTGAATCGTCAAACTCACAAATATTGCTTTCTTCACATTTCACATGTTAAGTTGCATTTATAATGAAAAATTTTGAAAAAAAAAAAATCTTTAATGATATCTTTTAAATGATATTTATATGTGCCTGCATAATATTTTGTATTTGTATTTGTATTTGTATTTATTGATTTCAAGAACATAAGTATATTAAAACATAGTGTCTTATTTTTTATATATAGATTTTTTCTTAAGAAATACTCACGTTTTCCTTTTTTTTCATTTAAATGATCTATACTAATATATAAAGTAAGACTTTTGTTTGTTTGTCGGTTGTGTGTATATGACCGATAAACTCATCTGAATCGTCAAACTCACAAATATTGCTTTCTTCACATTTCACATGTTAAGTTGCATTTATAATGAAAAATTTTGAAAAAAAAAAATCTTTAATGATATCTTTTAAATGATATTTATATGTGCCTGCATAATATTTTGTATTTGTATTTGTATTTGTATTTATTGATTTCAAGAACATAAGTATATTAAAACATAGTGTCTTATTTTTTATATATAGATTTTTTCTTAAGAAATACTCACGTTTTCCTTTTTTTTCATTTAAATGATCTATACTAATATATAAAGTAAGACTTTTGTTTGTTTGTCGGTTGTGTGTATATGACCGATAAACTCATAAACAAACAAAAGTCTGCATAATATTTTGTATTTGTATTTGTATTTGTATTTATTGATTTCAAGAACATAAGTATATTAAAACATAGTGTCTTATTTTTTATATGTAGATTTTTTCTTAAGAAATACTCACGTTTTCCTTTTTTTTCATTTAAATGATCTATACTAATATATAAAGTAAGACTTTTGTTTGTTTGTCGGTTGTGTGTATATGACCGATAAACTCATAAACAAACAAAAGTCTTACAAAATAAATTAGTACAAATTAAAGCCCTATGCACTGATTGTGCAATAGGCTGTTTAAAAAAAAAAAAAATAATTATTAGTATAAGAAAACATAATTTAAAATTTGAACTTACCTGAAAAATGTATTTTGTTTATTTAAAATGACAGCCGACTGAAAACTATTTGAAATTTATATTTATTTTGTTTCTATTTATCATTTCGTTTCATTTCATTTCCTCTTCATTCTTCTATTATTATTATAAGGCTCAGCTCATACTTAAGCTGTTGGACCAAGACACTGTTTACACGTAAATTCTTCAACACAATTTTCTGTGCAAAACAAATTTTTAACATCGATATTCAAAAAAGGCATGGATTTCAGTTTCCAATTTCAAAAATTTTGAAATATTGATGTCTGTAAAGGGTGTTCAAAAAAGGAATGGATTTCACTGTATGCACATTGCATAATACTAACTTATGTTCGTAATCTTAATAGCTACTCAAAAAAGTCATGGATTTTTGTTAACACATTGAGTACGATTTTCTGTGCATCAAATGCTCAAAAAGGCAGCGTTTACACATGCATGTTTCTGGCATACAAATTTCGCATAATGAATATTAGGTTCGCTCTTTTGGAAATCTATATGAAGTTCTATGAAAAAAAAAACGCCATTGGGCTTTGGAATTTCGTCCCCAAAAATGTCAATAGTTCAACTGAGATAATGAAAAGAAACGTCACGCAAGTTCTTGACTTTGCAATATCGATTCATGGATTTAAGTTTACAACTCATGTATGTATGTACATATGTGCATGAAAATTTTGATGTTTGAAAATAATGTCAATTAGTTTAACCAAAATTTTCTCTTAGTACACTATGATTCAACTAGAACTTTCTTCGTTTTTTTCGTTTTCTGAACAATTTTAGAAATGTCCATTCTTACGGAAAGGTTTCGATATGTATTGTAATGCCTTACAAAATTACTTTCGTCAAGTATGTTTGATCTTTTTTTGGTGCAAAAATCATGTTTTAACATCGATGTTTATGTATTTAAATCATCAATGCTCAGGAAGATGCCGTTGACACATGCAAGTTTCTGCTATTTTCTGTGCATGAACATTTTTCATGATGAATATTAAAAAAAGGCACGGATTTCAGTTAACACATTTCACACGATTTTCTGTGCATACAACATTCGCAATTTCGATACTCAAAAAAGTCATGGATATCTATTGAAACATTGAATACGACTTTCTGTGCATGAAATAGCCTGCAATATTGCTAGCGTAATTTTGTTGAATGCTCATTTGTGCAAAAATCAATACTAAAAAAGACAACGTTTACATAATATGCACTTTACACATAAAATGCCCTGCAAAATTGCTTCCGTAAATTTTGTTTGATGTTAATATGTGCAAATCATGTTTTAAAAATACTGTTCACACATGCAAGTTACAGCGAATTTCTGTGCATCAAAATTTCGTAATATCGATGTTCGAAAAATTCATTCATATTCGCTCATAAAAAGCACCAAAACTTTATTTTATACGTACATGAAATAGATGCCTTACAATATGGCTTTCATCAGATTCTTTTCCATACGAAATATTGATTACACTGTTCACACGCAAGTTCTTGCGAACGATTTTATTTTTCTATTCCAATGACGGAAATCCGTAAAATGGAAAAAAGTAATTGCTTTTTCGAACTTTTTTTTGTCAAAAAACAAAAATTCTTCAATTGATTTCCGATCGATTGATACATCATTTGCGTTTCTAGCCAAAAGGAAACATACTAAAAAAACCATTCAAACATTTCCAATGATGCTTTTCAATGATGGCTATAATAAAGGACCGTTTATATGTTTGGATATATAAAGATTTAATTCGCGACGAATGATTTATTTTCTTAAATTTTTGAAATTTAAGACACCAAAAAGCAAATGTATGCTTCTGAAATTCTTCATAAACTATCATTTCCTTCAAAAATCATAAGCAATAATGTCTGTAATGTGCGTAAAATCAGTTTTTATTGTTTATTCGTTGGTCGCTCTCATGTGAATAGTCCTTAACATGGCCCTAAAAACACGAAGCACAACACGACCGAAAAAATGAGTCGTGTAATCAGCCCCTCAAATTTGTTGAACCAAAACAGAAAACAAAATGTTCCAGCCATTTTCGAAACGTTCCAATAAACAAATAAACATTTTAAAATGTTTATTCCAGATGGATCCGTATACATTAAAAAGAAAAGTATTACAACTTATATATAACCTCGAAAATGCTAAATTGACCGAGGTCGAAAAAAACGTGGCCCGTATTGAATTTTATAAGCAAGCCTACATTGGCTTGCATAAATCGTTGCAAGTGGCAGGTTAGTTGGTATTAAATTTTTTTTTTGTTATTTGCATTTATATTTTTATTTTTTTAAGGAGATATAGGGCCAATGAATAAAAAACCACGGCAACAACAACATTTTAATGAACAAAATTCAAATATCAAAAAACCAAACGCCGCCGAACTGTTGGAATCGGATTGTTCAACAGTTAATTTCGATGAAGACGATTTCAACCTTTCGGAGGAATTAAAAGTCCCAAAAGAAGCTAACAATTTAGAAATAATAAAAATTGTATCAGAAACTGAAACTGATGATCATGTAAATAAAGAAGAAGGTTCTGAAATAGAATAGACAGACAGACAGACAGACAGACAGACAGACAGACAGACAGACAGACAGACAGACAGACAGACAGACAGACAGACAGACAGACAGACAGACAGACAGACAGACAGACAGACAGACAGACAGACAGACAGACAGACAGACAGACAGACAGACAGACAGACAGACAGACAGACAGACAGACAGACAGACAGACAGACAGACAGACAGACAGACAGACAGACAGACAGACAGACAGACAGACAGACAGACAGACAGACAGACAGACAGACAGACAGACAGACAGACAGACAGACAGACAGACAGACAGACAGACAGACAGACAGACAGACAGACAGACAGACAGACAGACAGACAGACAGACAGACAGACAGACAGACAGACAGACAGACAGACAGACAGACAGACAGACAGACAGACAGACAGACAGACAGACAGACAGACAGACAGACAGACAGACAGACAGACAGACAGACAGACAGACAGACAGACAGACAGACAGACAGACAGACAGACAGACAGACAGACAGACAGACAGACAGACAGACAGACAGACAGACAGACAGACAGACAGACAGACAGACAGACAGACAGACAGACAGACAGACAGACAGACAGACAGACAGACAGACAGACAGACAGACAGACAGACAGACAGACAGACAGACAGACAGACAGACAGACAGACAGACAGACAGACAGACAGACAGACAGACAGACAGACAGACAGACAGACAGACAGACAGACAGACAGACAGACAGACAGACAGACAGACAGACAGACAGACAGACAGACAGACAGACAGACAGACAGACAGACAGACAGACAGACAGACAGACAGACAGACAGACAGACAGACAGACAGACAGACAGACAGACAGACAGACAGACAGACAGACAGACAGACAGACAGACAGACAGACAGACAGACAGACAGACAGACAGACAGACAGACAGACAGACAGACAGACAGACAGACAGACAGACAGACAGACAGACAGACAGACAGACAGACAGACAGACAGACAGACAGACAGACAGACAGACAGACAGACAGACAGACAGACAGACAGACAGACAGACAGACAGACAGACAGACAGACAGACAGACAGACAGACAGACAGACAGACAGACAGACAGACAGACAGACAGACAGACAGACAGACAGACAGACAGACAGACAGACAGACAGACAGACAGACAGACAGACAGACAGACAGACAGACAGACTGACAGACTGACAGACTGACAGACTGACAGACAGACAGACATTTGTTATTTTGTAAATAAATAAATAATTATCGTTCTTTAATATGTACTTAATTTTTTATTTTCCATATTATTTTTTCGCTTCATTTTATTTGTTTTCAGTGATGTTCGCTGGAATGGTTCAGGTTTTTTGTAATGTAAATAACAAAAGAAAAAGAAAAGCAATCTAACTTTGTTTCCTTTAAGTATAGAGATATGTAGGTACATATATGCTTTTAGTTTTTAGATTGTTGTTTTTTTTTTCACTTCTGTTAGCACTTATTTTGAACTGAAACTGCATTTTGAACCACAACTTCCTTGGACTTTAGCATAGCGATGTTATTCAGAATTGATAAAAGATTTAATAAGAATTAATTTTCTTCTCTTTCACTGCAAATTCATATTACAATGCATTAAGAACCGTAAATGCAATCCCAATTTCTTTCGTTTAGCCTTTATTATGTTATGATTGTTTTGTAGGAATTAATAGGTGACTTAATATGTAATAGTTACTGTTATTGTATATTATGATTTCTATTATGAAATATTTTTACATGCAACTGCAATTATTACCACTTTTTTTTTAAGCCAGCTCGGTGAATAAAGAATAATTTAAGTTATTCTGTGCTGTGGTTTAGATTTGATGCCCGGACACACAAATTTTCATTTCATTTTTATATAATAAAATATAATATTAAATTAATACAAAAACAAATACTCAAAGGAAAAAAAGAAATTTTTTTTTAACGAAATAAAAAAAGTTTTGTAGGATGTTTAAGTTGTCATTACATAGGACTTTTTGTGCGGAGGAAATTTGTCTCACAGGGACCCGGCAGCGCCGGGTATTTTCTGCTAGTTGATTTATAATATCGTTTTATTAAAAAAAACAGACCTTTTATTTGTAGGCAAAAATTTGCTTGGATGATTAGATTATCTATGTAGGAAAAAGTTTGGCTCTTTTAATTTTAATTGGATGTCAGGATAATAACTGTAAATAAGTTTAATTTTTAACACCACTGGGAGTGAGAAATTAAAACTCACCTGCTGATAATGGAATAAAATTAAAATTAAATAAAAGAGAAACCGTTTTGTATCTTTTTGTTGCTGTATGGCGGTGAGACGGACACCAAACACCAATATATTCAAAATGCACCTATGTGTACCTACATGTGCGTTCATTCACAAAAGAAAATCAAAGCACAAATTGAAGAAAAAAAATATGTATCCTTTCTTCGCTGTATCTACATATCTACTCGTATGTATGTATCTATATCTCTAAGAAAAATACAAAAGGATTTATTTGAGACTCACTTAGCCGAGAAGAAAACCAATTATTGTGTGAAAAGGAAATTATAGCTTCATGGGCGGCCACTGGATTCGATTGGTGCGACTGTCGTTTGAGCAATGCTCGGTGTCCCCTTCTATTTGTAATTATTCAATGCTCATACCCTAAATCTGCTGTGGGCTCTTAGTCTATTAGCTTTGTTTAAATATTTAGTTTTTGAAAAATCTGAAAAAAAAACTATGGTGCGCTTATATCATTTCATCACATATCGTCAAGATTGAGCTATTTAGTCTTAGAGAAAGTGACAGAAGAATAATATCCTATTTTTAATGGATACATATAATGTACTTGAGTACCAAAAAAACCGTTAGAGCTAAAAACTTTTAGTTTGAGCAACAAATTAGCATAGGATATGCTACACATTTTTGCAAGAAAAATAAATTGAAAAAAAAATTCGATTTCGCTGGCCTTTTCCGGTTCTATGGTGGTGGAAACGGAAATGCACTTTTTTTAAACCTTAACTGTAAATAAGAAATTATACATAAAAGATACAAAATAAATTTTTGCGCAACAAATTAGCATTCAAAAAGCTACAATTTTGGGCATTAACACAATTATGATTTTCAAATTTTCGTCCGCTAACTTCAGTCTTATTTTAGCGGAATTTTGAATATTTGAAAAACCGTTAGAGCTACAAAATCGGGGTTTGAGCAACAAATTAGCATTTAATTAGCTTCAAATTCAGATATCGAAATTATTTGATTCTGCCAAAAAGTGTCCGCCAAGATAATGGACGTCATGTTTGGTCGATAGGTGTCATGTCCTTCGCTTTGTCAGTGAGAAAGTTCATGATTCCCTGTGTTCAATCCTGTTGGTAAGATTATTTCTGAATGCTATCGATAAATAGTGCTTACAGATGGCAACTTAAAACTGGTGCGCTGGGGATTTAAATATAATTTTCTATAAATAAAAATAAATCTTTCTTTAGATATCCCAGGGTGTGCTTGGCTTGTGAAATAATTGAGCCAAAATGAAGGTACGCAATTTTTTAGACAAAAATTTCCATGTGGTGTGTCGATGTCTTCTTTTAACCTATGTTCGTGGTTTTGCCTCAAATTCTTAAGTGTTCGATAAATATACCTATGTACAGTGCTTGCAGCATTGTTTATCAATTATACAGATAGGCTGCAAGGAACGCCTGGAGGTGGTAGTGTAAGTTGAGGCGTAGATGCCACCGCCTAAAAAGGAAAAACAAATATTTTATGACACGGTTACCAAAGAAAATATTTTTTTTACCAGCTTCGCCACTAAAAAATTCCCCTGGGTAGGTACGCCCTGGCGAGTATACCTGGAAAAATTAATGAAATAAAATAAATCAAAGCATATAATCGAAAATCAAATAAGTAGAATAATAGAGATAAAATTAATATAAAGTAAAAACTAAAGTTAAAAGAAAACTAAATACACCTAGAGAAATAAAAGCTACCTTCTACTAAAATTTTAACTTGCGAATATTATTTGACTTTCGATAAAAGAAAGAAGTAAGCAAAACGAAACAACACAGCGCGAGTACCTTGCAGAAATGACAAAAATGGCAGTTGGATTGTCAAAGTTGAAGTGAATTAAAATTGCCATTTGCAGCGACAATAAAAGTGCTGCCATCACAGCTATGCTCATAAGAGCAATTGGGTGGGTAGATGCTGACAATTTTAAAATAGAAAGCGTCCCTGCAATTTTCTTTTTTGATAAAGGAAATTACCAACCTGGTTTTAATTAAATTTAGAGATGAAATTTAATTTAGATATGGGTTAAAAATTTATTTGGAAAACCTATTAAAACCCCAATTTTTTAAAAAGAACAAAATGGAACAAAGATTTTGAAAGACAAAGGAATATGAGACCATTATTAGGGCTGGCAACGATACCAGAAAAGTCTCGGTATCGTTTGGTGTCGCAAACAGAAACGATACCAGCCCCAAAGCACCCAAAACAATACCGACACGATAGAGAACTTTTTGCACCGAAATTTACCGATTATCTCGGTAGTACGTTTGGCACCGGAAGGAAAGAAATGTATTTTGAATATTATTAATTAAATACAAACAAAAAATTCTTGTAATTTGTTTCCCGTAAACGGCTCTAACGATTTGGATGACATTTTCACAATTTTTTTAAAAATACCATGCGAGTTCATATACAAGATTAAGAATATAGAACCAAGTCGTGCATTTTATTTTTGTTTGCGACAGAGACCAGACCGATACCAGAGCAGACCAATACTGATACTGATACCGATACCAATACGAGTTCCGTTACCCAGACCGAGACGAGACCGGGACTGATATCGAGACGATACCGAAATTTTTCGATTTTAACGAAACCGAGACGATACTTACAAAAGTATCGTTAGGTTTGGCATCGTGGCCAGCCCTAACGGTTACCGCTCGATTCCAAACGAACAAAGAAATTACTATAGGTAATGCGTCATGAGTTCCACTGTTTTTTGGAATCTTAACGGAGTAAAAGCCAAACCAGAATTTGCAAGGAAGTTTCAGTTTATTGCTTCATCTTCTTCGCCAGCTTACCTTCTGTTTTTTTTTATTCACGTCAAAATCAAAACCCTTCCAGATTTTCCATTATCCTGGACGGTCTCTTCTTTTTGTTAACTACTCCCCAGTACTTTCAGCCAATCAGCGGTCGTGGTTTTTGGTTGCGTCGTTATTCAGCTCCTCGCCATCTTTGCTGGAGAGTGATTTTTGCATAGTCATCATCGCCGTATGGTGGTTCTTCTTCCAGGAACAACAAATCCGATGAACGCACTCCGCCAAAAACCCCAAATTTTCGAATGAGAAAAGAAAAGTTTCCGAAAACTTAATAGACATTCTATTTCAAACGGCCGGCGTTCATTCTTCCCCTCCCAATGAAATCAAAATAAATCAAGTTAGTGAAAAACTGAGTGGAAAGCTAAGTTACATTTTAACAACATTATAAAGGGTGGAAATTGGCAGTAATTTTCTACTTCACTAAATTATTTCAAGTCGTTGGATTTTGCGCAGATTTGGGGCATTTAGGGACCATCGTTTAACGTTCCACCTTATAAAAATGTAGTTTATGTGCGAATGCACTCGACCATTCTCAAAATGAGTAACTTCTAGCAGACGGGGACCAAATGAACAGACCATCCGTCTGTTTTTCATGAGGGTGTTCGGCGATCAACTGTCACCCATGCGCTCTTCCACTTTTAGCGCTAGTTACATCGCTTTTTGTTTTTTTTTTAATATACTGAGACAGAGTAGCCAAACTTTTTACTCCTTCTCTCCGTCAGATGCGTTGACAGGAACTTTTTTTGTGTGTGTTTGAATTTCAAGTGGTTGTTTTGTGTGTGTGTTTGAATTTCAACTGGTTATAATGTGAATGTCAACGCATTCATTGGCTTACCCCAATCCGTCGCATCCGGCAACATCAATAATGGCTCCGTCGCCGCAACGGATTCTATGGGCTGGGCCCTTCATTCTCTCTCAGTAAATTGATGGAAATACCCATGTGGCAAATGGAGGGGTAGAACAATTGGAACAAGGATTCGGAATATGAAAAGAATATTTTCTGTCATGGTTATTTTTTAGTAATTTTGAAGTTTAAAAAGAGAAAGAAAAAGAATAGTATAGTATACTGAGAAAAATATTGAATATATTCATGTTTAAATCAAACTCAAACACATACGATTTGGCATGGAAGCGATTTCTGTTTGATTTGAACAGAAACGTATTTAATCATAGTTGACTCAATTTAAACGTGTTTTTGTTTAAATTTACTTGGTTTCTATTTGATATGAACATATTTCTGTTTTTTTAAATTTCATTTAACTTTGTTTCAAATAGAATCATATTAATTTTTTTTGAACACTCCCGTGTTTGATGCAATGATATTTTATGTTTAAAATATGTATAGACATGTTAATATACTTACCCAAACTTATTTTTTATTTTTACTCAATAAAACTGATCAGGACATACAAAAAAAAAACAGTAAAAAGTCTTTGAAAATTTCAATAAATCTTTAATCGAACATGAAGAAAAAACACATTAAGTTTTTAGTTAAAAATTAAACAATTTAAACAAATTAAACTAAGCTTCTAAATTGTACCTTAAATTTATGTTCCATTTAATAATTGAATGTGGAAGTTTGTGGAGTACCTAGAATTGAATTTACAGTACACATTAGCTTTTTTGATTAAAGTTAAAAATGGTTTTACTCTTATTGTCATATACTTACTTTTGGTAAATTTTTGGTTTAAATCTTCAAACACCCAAGTAAGCCCCAAAGTACAGCATTTCACAGTTGAACAAGGGTGATTTGTGATAATCGATAGTGTGTTTTGGCTTAAAAATGTCCCCAATACTGATTATAAAAAAATCATGTCAAGCTGTTCCATTCAATTTTTTGAAAAGACAGTTCTTCTTTTTCTGTATATAAAAAGGAGAAAATATGATTTAATTTTAATATCAATACCTAAAAAAAAGTTATAACTTACCAAAAACCTCCTTAAAAGATTGCAAGTGTTCCAAAAACTTTTTTTCCCCAAATGACATCACCACAAGGTAAATTTATCCCCAATGTTTCTTCATTTGAGTTCAATTCAAACTGATTTGAGTTTAAATTTAAGATTTCTGTTCAACTTCTTTTTCTTGTTAACATTTTCAGTGGGTTCATATTTAAAACAAACTCGTTCATATTCATTTTATGTTAAATACTTTCAAGTGGGAGCAAAAATTAAACAGGCCTTTCAAAAATCAAAGTCAAGCTTGTTTGAATCACATACAAAAATTATTCACTAGTTCTGATGAAATATTCAAACATGAATGGTTTTAACTTAAACATAATTTAATTTAAAATAATAGTATTTTCGCATTTAAACAGATTACAATTAGGTTTAAACCGAATTCTATTTGTATTAGTTAAACATATAATCAAACATGCATCTTTTTGAATAACTCATAGTTCAGTTTTCTCAGTGATACCAATGCTCGAACGATCGTAAGTAATTTTTTTTAGTTATGTATGTATATTTCCACATCGAGGAAAATTATTTAAACATAATTGAAGTTAAATATGGACAAAATGAAAAAATAAATCATAAGCTAGTTGGTGAATTGGCAATTAAGCTTGTTTTGACTGCATAATTACGAGGAAAGTGATTTTAAAGCTTTTTTATGAATTTTTTGTAAGTTGCCGTTTATGCAGTCCATAACATCCAATTGAATTAAAGGAAATATTGATAATAATGGTCATGCTCTCCCTTCAAAGCTTTTACGAGAATCGCGGTAAAAAAAAAAAACAAACAATTTTCATTACATTAACATAAATCATTCACAAAGTAAGTGTTCAGTGACTAGTAACAATGCGTGTTAAAGTAAACTCAGTGTGACAAAAGTGGATGTGTAATATTCAAAGTTTAAAAAAATATAAATTCGTTGTAAGCTTATTATAATAAGTTTTTTGAGGCACTTTAAAAAAAAATTGACCAGTTACTTATATAACAGCATAATTATTATGTAATTTAAAAATATTTTAAATGTTTTTATTAGATTAAAGTTAACATTAAATTCATGGATATAAATGAAGATTCTGTGGGTAGTGAATTTTTTGGTCGACTTCGCATTGGGTATGAAAGTTCTGAAGCCCACAGCCAAGGAGAAACATCTTATGGTGCTATTGGTAGTACTAGTAGTGACAGTACGGAAATTGTAAGTCCCAAAGAACTAGATCTTTGAAAAGATTGCCAAGAAAACAGTTATTTGGATGGTCGTTTTTTTACGGTTGACACTAAGGAGTCTGTCGCCAAGAACAAGATATTCGCCAAATGCAATAACTGTTCAATGACTTTTTTTCTAGTCTGAACGTGTCATCTAATTTGTGGCATCACTTTAAGGTTGGGTTTTAAGTAAATTAAATAAACCGATTAAAGCTTTTTAGCAGGTATTATTTTTTGTAATATGCTATCATGATGAAGATGAAGAAAATAAAAAAAAATTACTTTAGCTTCAGAATGCGCTTGACCAGGTACGACATTGAGTAGATAATTATAGACAAAATTAGCATTTTAGAAGGGTTGAGCTCACTGTCGTGATCTGATCCGGATCAGATCATGAGGATAATAAAATGCGGCTAATAATGGTGGGTTCTTCTGTTTCTTAATTTGATATTGCTTTTTTCTTACGAATTAAACAGTCGCTTTTGATAATTCCAACTGAATGAAATAAATTAAATTTGATATAATCGAAATAAGATACAAGCTATGTGGAAAATTATCTGAAAATCTATGTTTTTTACTAAAACAATATAAAATATTTTGAAATTCTTTATTTTTAACAAATTGAGTTACGCCTGGTTGTCTTTTTTATTTTCTCCATACCCTTTTTTAGTTAAATTTGTATCTATTTATTGGTTAAAATATTAATGATCAAATTTCTGTTATGTTTGGAAGAAACATGATAACTCCATTTTAAAAATATGCGTTCTTACGACTACCTTACATTTACTTTACATCGAACTAGAATAAAAACGGGCTTACCGATTTACTTTAAATTTAAAATATTTATAAAAATGTATTTTGGCAAATTTGAAGAAAATCGCTGCACCCATTTAGGCTCTAGCTCGATTTAAAGTGGAGGCAAAAATGCAAATTTTAAACTGGAGTTATCATGTTTCTACGAAACACCACAGGTTTATATTTTCTTTGTATTGAGAAAATTAAAAGTTGCTACCATTTCGAATATTTTTCAAAAACCATATCTGTAATCTGATGGCCTCTTGCAATGGTTCGCCTGGTTCTCAATAGTTGACTGGTGGCGGCATAGGGCTTTTAACGAGATTTTTATAGATTCGATCGAAAGAAAAAAGACCGTTTACAACTGTTGTTGTCGTCTGACATCAAAATTCTTCAAAGTATTTCATAGTTTTGGCTTTGTTCCGGATACCCGTGGCCTTAACACCCAGGTTTCAATAAGGGAGTGATCTGGACATTACGTCAGTTGCAATGTGGTCAATCTTGTTGATGGATGGACATAGGAACTGCCCCAATGCTTCACCCTGCTGCAAAATCGGTCAACCTGAATCAATCCATTAACTGATGTGTTGTCATTGTCATGAACACTGTTCCTTTCCGGCTGCGCACATTTGCTTTAAATTAGTCATTCCGTAAAGTTGGAAAATTGATTAAAATTTTTAAAATTCAATATTTTCAATTATTTAATTCTCCTTTACGTAGCTCAAACATGCCAGCACGCATCCTATTTCTGAAAACGTACTCATGACTCCCATCCCAACTTGCTGGATTGAATTTTACTTTAATTCAACACTGTACACAAAAACATTAAATTTAATTTTCAAATCCACCACCATGAAGTCTAAACTCATTTATTTTTACCTATCAGATGGTTTCCAAAAGACGACCAACGACCAACTAATATTTTCATCTCATTTTATATTCAAACAACGTGCAAAAGATTTAGATTTTATCCTTTGGATTTTGGAACCTTTTAACTTTAATTTCACATCACATCGAATCTATATTGAAATCAAAATACCTTCCTTTCCTTCTAGACTTAGATTTCATAATGAAAACAAGAATCATAGAAAAGGTTGTTGATTCATTCATACAATTCACATTTAACAAAATAAAAAAAAAAAACATTTCTAATGACGACTTCTTTTGCGTTCGTGCTGTGTTACCGTGTTATTTAATTTTAATTGAAAATTCAAGCTCAAACGAATTCAACATTAAAAGTAATTAAACATTTGTAGGAACATGGTAGTGTTACATGTTGTACTACTTAAAAGCGTAGGTACTGTAGGGAAACGAAAGAAACGTGTTATAGTCAAAACCTTTTCGTGATGATGTGTTTTGCAGAATTTTCTGTGGTATAACCATGTCAAGAATGCAATAGCTCAATTAGGAAACTCGAGTTTTATGTCCTTAGGACGATATGTTATGCTAAGTTTACCCTGATTATACTAACATTTCGTCAGTAGAGGAAGAAAAATACGTGAGAATTCAACAAATCTCATTTATCAACGAGAGGCAAAAGAAAATTAAACCTACAAAATATGAGTATTTTTCATGAGCAATGAGCAGTTAATGGTCTAATGTAAAGCAAATGAAATGCACTTCTGGGTTAGAATTTTAAAAATTGAAAACATATTTTGAAATAAAAATGTTTAAATGTTTACTACTTACTTACTTATCCGACTTTCGACCCGATCCTTGGAAGGGGTCTGCCTGAGATAATGTGGTCTTCCATCCATCAGCTGTGGTCCCTCGCAATCTTCCTCCAATCGTCGAGACCAAGCGCCATTGGGTCTTTAACCATTTAGTCCCTGTAGCGGAGGTTCGATCTTCCTGGTCGTCTCGAACCTGGTAACTGGGACTCGAAGATTTTTTTGGCTGGAGCGTGCCCAGTATCAATTCTTCTTCTTTTACTTATCGTCCAGCACTCGGTGCGAGTTACATATGCCTACTTGACTTGTAACCACCTATTAACAATCGACCATCGGGCCGTTAATCCTCTTCAAGTAAACAACACAGGATCTGTTAATCCCTACGAAAACATAATTAGAGGTGGAGCATTAACTAAATCCAAGAACTATATCGATGCAAACAAAAACCGTCCTCATAATATTCCGAGGCGCTCGTGGGTAACTCAAACACAAGGAAGGTCTGGGTCAATGTTTAATAACATTTATACAAAATCTGACGTATGTCAAAACAAGTGTTCATCATGTATTTTCAAATATATAAGAATTTTTGAAAAATAAAAATTCAATTCAGGTATCTCGACTTACCTGGTTCTTCACGACGGCCATGGACATAAAGGAAACAATATTTAGAAAAGAGTCAGTCTTAAATTAGAATATTATGTCGTTTTCGATTTGATTTTCTGACTGTTCTACTCCTTTTTGATTCCAATCGAATATGAAAATATCGTATTGTCAAATTTACACACACTACTGCATGATGCCATTTTATAAAATGGCTTCTTCCGGCATTTATCGCTTTTGACAAGTAATCCGACGAAAACCTGTATATGTATGCGTGTGTTCCAAATCTGGTGGTTGGATGTTGTAGGAACTGGGGCACTGGGGGCCTCGAGCTGTATCTTTTCCTACACATCAAGTGCTTACAATACCTCCACCCCTCCACGTTGGTAGACGCCGGATACTGGTCTTGGCTTTATGCCTTGACTTGCAAAACTTGTAAGTGCGAATGTTGACCAAGGAAAGAATTGCATCATTAAACCCATGGCCCTACAGATTGGAGGTAAGTGCGTTTGGGCTAACGACCCGACCACAGTAAAAAGCCAATTGTTATGAGAGAGACGCAAGAAGCCTCGGATAACGACCCCCCTCAAATGGCAACCAGACCCGGAATGAAAATGGACTATGACCTACGAGTATGCACCTGGAATGTAAGGACACTCTATACACCAGGTGCCACTCAAAAACTTGAATCTGTCCTCTCGCGGTACAAGGCAGATATTACCGCGATCCTGGGGATACGATGGTTAGGATCAGGTATAACGAAAAGAAAAGATTGCGACATTTATTACAGCTGCCATAAAAGACTGCACATGTTAGGATGCGGATTCGTCGTGGGAAATCGACTCAAATCGAAAGTCATCGATTTTAAGCCGATTACCGATCGCCTGGCTGTGATCCGCATCAAAGCTACCTTCCAAAACATCAGCCTAATATGTGCACACGCCCCTACCGATGAAGCTGAAGAGTCTAACAAGGAGGAGTCTTACGACCTCCTGGACGGAGCCTACGGAGCCTGTCCGGAGTACGATGTCAAAGTCGTGCTCGGAGACTTCAATGCTAAAGTCGGAAAGGAAAACATCTTTGGCGGATTAGTTGGAAAGCACAGCCTCCACGAAACGACAACAGATAACGGCTTCCGACTAATAGACTTGCTGCAGCTCGTAATACGGTGATTAGTAGCACTAGGTTCCCCAGGCGGAGGATACACACAGCAACCTGGCGATCTCCAGATGGTCGAACCGCCAACCAAATCGACCACGTGCTAATTGGCGCAAGGTATGCATCGAATATCTTGGACGTGCGAACTTGCCAAGGCGCAAACGTGGACTCTGACCACTTTCTTGTTGTGACAAAGTTCAGAACCCAACTGTCCAACGAAAAGAAAACGAAGACCGCCCAAAAGAAGAAATTCAACATTGCATGCCTTAGCACATCTGAGAAAGCCAGAGACTACAGTGAGCAATTGACCGGGAAACTCTCTGCCGTAAACCCAGCCACAAGCGTCAACAACCAGTGGATCCAATATCGCGACATCATTAAGGAGACAGCCGAGACCACCATAGGCTATCAACCACCCAGAAAAAAGAACCCGTGGTATGACGATGATTGCGCGGTATTGAAGCAGGAGACGGAAAATGCACGAATGCAAATGCTGCAACGAAAAACAAGAGCAGCAAGAGAGGAGTACCGTGAAAAGAGAAGGAAAGAGAAAAAAACCCTGCGTAGAAAGAAAAGAGCATCCGCAGCCTCTCAGCTCAAGTATCTCGAAGAGTCTAGCACCGCCACCAACACCCGCCGGTTCTACAAAACAGCCAAGCAACTGGGATCTGGTTATAGGACTGGCACGCAAGCTCTTTGAAACAGCGAAGGTAACCTAGTCACCGAAGCACAGGGAATTGTAGACGTGTTTAAGCAGCATTTCCAGCAGCTGCTTAATGGACATTATGTAGAGGAGGCAACAGAGGAACAAAGAAGAATTAGACCAGTCAATGAAGATCCAGTCCCAGCGCCCAGAACTGAAGAGGTTAAGAAAGCCATCCACAAGCTTAAGAACAACAAATCCGCCGGCTCGGATGGCCTTTCTGCGGAAATCTTTAAGTATGGAGGAGATGTCCTGGTAGGGTGCATGCACCAGCTCATCAAACAAGTTTGGGAGGAGGAAAGTATGCCCGACGACTGGTCAAATAGCTCCATATGCCCAATCTACAAAAAAGGCGATCCTATGTCCTGCAAAAACTACAGAGGCATATCCCTGCTTAATGTTGCCTACAAGATCCTATCCAACGTACTATGTGAGCGTCTAAAACCTTTCTGCAACACTATGATCGGCACGTACCAGTGTGGCTTCAGGCCAGGCAGATCAACGATAGACCAAATCTTCACATTGAGGCAAATCCTGGAAAAGACCAACGAATTTCAAGTCGAGATCCACCACCTATTCATCGACTTTAAAGCCGCATATGATAGCATAAGTCGCCAAGAGCTTCTATTGGCGATGTCGGAACTCGGGATCCCGAAAAAACTGATTCAGCTATGCCACATGACGTTACAAAATACAACGTGCAACGTGCAAATGGGTAACAGCTCATCCGAGTTATTCCAGACGTGTACAGGGTTCAGACAAGGAGATGCGCTATCATGTGATTTCTTCAACTTAGTCCTGGAGCAGATAGTGCGCAAGAGTGGTGTTAACATGGAATGGAAGGCACTATCTTCAACAGGTCTTCTCAACTGCTTGGCTATGCGGACGACATCGACATCATCGGCCGCTCAAAGAGAGCTGTACTTGAAGCATTCACAGCTATTGATGAACAGGCGAAACGCGTTGGTCTTGAAGTGAATGAGGACAAAACAAAGTATATGCTATCAACAAACAAAGCCTCATCTGTCCATCGCCTAGGACAAAACGTCACTGTTGGTAGCAGTAATTTCGAGGTATTCAAGGAGTTCACCTACCTCGGAACAAACATCAATTCCACGAACGACACCTTAGTGGAAATCCGACGAAGAATTACCCTAGCGAACCGCTGCTACTTCGGTTTGGCCAAACAAATGGGTTCAAAACTCCTTTCTCGAAAGACAAAGTGCACGCTATACAAAACGCTAATTTTACCAGTTCTGCTCTACGGCGGCGCCGAGTGCTGGACGATAAGTAAAAAAGGGGAATTGATACTGGGCACTTTCGAGAGAAAAATTCTTCGGCGGATATTTGGTCCTATATGCGAAGAGGGCGATTGGAGGAGAAGATTCAATCGTGAACTGTACGAGCTGTACCAAGATGTGGATGTAGTCCAAAGAGCCAAAACACGTCGACTACACTGGCTCGGCCACATCGAGTGAATGGACAACAACGCTCCAGCCTAGAAAATCTTCGAATCCCAGCCCCCAGGTTCGAGACGACCAGGAAGACCGAACCTCCGCTATAGGGACCAGGCGGTCACAGACGCAAGAGCGCTTGGTCTCGACGACTGGAGGGAGCGTGCGAGGGACCGCAACCGATGGAAGACCGCAATATCTCAGGCAGAGACCCTTCATGGATCGGGAGCCGGATAAGTAAGTAAGCAAGTGTTCCAAATCTACTCCTTCTTGAAATCGGGAACAGAAAAAGACTCCGAAAACTTTACTCGGAACAGCCAATCGAAGGCTTTTGGAGTGGAGTAGTAGGAGTTATTATGGAGTGGAAAAGGAGTACTCCGAACATCCAATCGAAAACGACATAAATAAACCACATCTGTGGAACTTAAATAAAAGGTTATAACTTGTTTTATTTCATAATTAATTTAAGAACGTTAAAAAAGTCTTTAAGTCGCGTGCCAAATTAATGAAATCGTTACACGTTAAAGTTTTTAAAAAACTTGATTCTAAATAAAAAAAATATAGGTCTTATGCCCAGTTGCATCAAAATTCAATAAAAGCTGTTTTTGCTAAAATGGAACTAATATTTATCGGACTGATAAATTTATTGGGTTGCACCAATCTCTTTCACACATTTTTAGCTAAAATCCAGTTCGCGAACCACCCCCGGATTTTATCATCTGTCTATTAAACTGAATGCAAAAATTTAACCAGTGCAAGTGAGATAGCAATAAGGAAAATGTGAATACACAATAAACAGAAACAAGGTATTTTCATTAAATACATCCAATGCGCCATCTTGGTGTTTTTTATTATTATTTTATTTATTTTTTAGAGAAACTATATAGCTACGGCAATAGATACCAACTAACACTAATATTTTTTCGACACACTGCTTGGACATTATGATCCGATATTTCAACCCAGCAAACATTTTTGTGAACGTTCAAATAACATTCAGTGAAAATGAAAGATTTATATTCGAGAAACACTCACTTCAGTGAATCAAATGTGAATATACTCAAATATCCCATCACTTTTACCCCATACGCGGGGAAAAGGATTTGTGCTGATTTTTTTCATAATAAAAAAAATCGAGATTCTTATTTCCTTCACATAATATGAATGAAAGTGAACGCGCACAAGCGATTCCAAAAGAAGTATATCTTATGTGCGTCCATTTTTATTCACGTAAACTGAATAACCCTTTCATTTTGTTTTGAATAGCCATAACGGAACCTATTCGCGCCAAAGCTGAAACAAAAGTTATGCAAAGAGGAAATTCGTCACTTTCATTCAATTTTGCGTATTGTTTTTGTACGGACGGATCTATAAACATTGTGGCAGTGAAAAAAAAAATGAAAAAAAAAGATAAATTGAATAAATTAACAAATAAAAATATTATAAATATAGTGATAAAAATAAAGTGACATCTCATTTGTTGTGAAAATATTTGAATTGAAGTTAAAATAAAATAATATACTTTACCAACATTTTTCATAAGTTTCATTCGATAAATCTAGGGAAATCAAACTGTTTATGCAGATAATTTTACCATTTTAAAATAGCATTTTGTATAACCACACTGAAATAATATTTACATTCAGTTCTATGGTATACATTCGGATTATTAAAGAATCATGATGAATTAAATATACTTCAATTTATATTCACTAAACTGTATGAGGAAACCCTAATTTATATTCATATTAATGAATCAAATCTGTCTCATTTAAATGATTCAAAAAAGATTCATGAATTGTTCAGTGAAATGAATATATAAGCGTCCTATTTACATTCACTAAAGTGAAGAATTACTCTATTATTAATGAAACATAAAAACGATTCGAATTCGAAGTAATGCTACCGAGTAAATTTGATCCAAACCGGTTTATAAATGAGTTCATAACTGAGGGTTTCTTTTACTTCTGTGAATTATTTATAAATCATTTCTGAAGGGAAATGTTTGCTGGGAAAGGGAGTCATCGAATTCAGAAAATAGATTTCTCTGTGAGCCTGAACAACTCTTCGGCGTCTCGCCATTGTTTGGTTAAGTTCGTTATCAGATGAATGCATGATGCCCAGTCTATAATAATTATTCTAGAATAATTTATTTAATTAAGTAGTGAATTATAAATAGGAAACATAACCTTTACCTGTTGTTTTCGTTATTTTAATTTGGAACCAACAATTCCGTCAAATAAAATAGAATTATTCTTAAACTTAAGTATTCGATATTTAATCACCGAATGTTTGAACGTCACTTTGTGGTCGTTATAATAAACGTTAGGATTTTTTAGAATTCTTATTGACCGCAAAAAAATCGATAAAAATATTAAAACACAAGATCTTTATTAGTTTTAATATTCTTTTATTTTATATCGTATGCATTTCGGGCTCTTGATAGAGAGCTCATCATCAGCGAGCGTTTAATCACACTAAAGATTAAGAGGTTAACAAACATAAAGTAACCAGTTTAACATAATAAAGACAAAGAGAGAACACAATGAAAGAAAGTTTAATAATATTTGTAAAAGAAAGTATTAAAATTATAAGAAAAATAATTGATATCTATTACTTTAATAAGTTAAAAAAAGAAGACTCTATGGCACCGGGTTCCAAGTTCATCACATTATTAGTTGTTTGAATATAAAATGATTCATATGCATCTAGCTTAGATGGGTAATTAACCGTCTTCAAAAGTTTAATGTTATCTGCAATTGGAGAGACAGAGTGAGGCTCTGTGTTGTCAAAATTAAAAACATGTGCAGGTATTGCATTGGAAATTTGTTTGTTTATGATTGTTCTATTGTGTTCACTTGCTCTTGCCTTCACAGCTCTCCTCGGTTGCCCTATGTAAGAGGCATCACAATCCTTACAATTGATTTGGTACACACCACTTCGTTCAATCATGGGCACCTCATCTTTGGTAGTACCTAGTGAAAAACGAAGTTTATTTGTATTGCTGTGTACAATTTTCATTTTGGCTTTCCTATAAAGATTCTGGAGCTTGTTTGTCACACTCGGTACATATGAAAGGGCAACACGTTTCTCATTTGATTGTTGGCAAATTAAAGTCTGATTGAATAGCGTTGAGAGATTACCTCTTTTAATTTTATCTGAATGTTTTTTAACTAATTTGTCAATTAACTCTTTGCTATATCCGTTTACCTCAGCCAAATGGAGAATATTATCATATTCAATTTTGTAATTGTGTAGACTAAGGGGAAGGCGGCACAGTCTATAAACCATAGAATGAAATGCTGCGATTTTATTTTGGTGTGTACAAAAAGAATCAAAAGTAATATAGCGATCAGTCGAGGTCGGCTTTCTGTATACTGCAAATTGAATATTTCTTCCGTTACGTATGATCTTTAAATCCAGGAAAGTCAAAGTATGATCGATGTCAGATTTCTGTTCGAATGTAAATTTAATGCTGTCGTTTCTACTGTTTAAGATTTTAAGAACATTGTCAACGTCTTTCCTTTTAACCACTTTTATAGGAAAGCCAAAATGAAAATTGTACACAGCAATACAAATAAACTTCGTTTTTCACTAGGTACTACCAAAGATGAGGTGCCCATGATTGAACGAAGTGGTGTGTACCAAATCAATTGTAAGGATTGTGATGCCTCTTACATAGGGCAAACGAGGAGAGCTTTGAAGGCAAGAGCAAGTGAACCCAATAGAACAATCATAAACAAACAAATTTCCAATGCAATACCTGCACATGTTTTTAATTTTGACAACACAGAGCCTCACTCTGTCTCTCCAATTGCAGATAACATTAAACTTTTGAAGACGGTTAATTACCCATCTAAGCTAGATGCATATGAATCATTTTATATTCAAACAACTAATAATGTGATGAACTTGGAACCCGGTGCCATAGAGTCTTCTTTTTTTAACTTATTAAAGTAATAGATATCAATTATTTTTCTTATAATTTTAATACTTTCTTTTACAAATATTATTAAACTTTCTTTCATTGTGTTCTCTCTTTGTCTTTATTATGTTAAACTGGTTACTTTATGTTTGTTAACCTCTTAATCTTTAGTGTGATTAAACGCTCGCTGATGATGAGCTCTCTATCAAGAGCCCGAAATGCATACGATATAAAATAAAAGAATATTAAAACTAATAAAGATCTTGTGTTTTAATATTTTTATCGATTTTTTTGCGGTCAATAAGAATTCTAAAAAATCCTAACGTTTAGAATTATTCTTTTTGTAGGTAGTTAGATGTTCGTTTAAACATGCTTTTAAAATTTATCTAGAGGAAAATGGAACTTAAGTTTATTGGTTCGTTTATGGGCCTGTTAGATTAAGAAGTAGAAGTGGTTGGTGCAGCCGATAAATGTCATTTTAAAATTAAAATAACAATAAAAATTTAAAAGATGTCGGTGCAACTGGCCATTAAGATTATTGTTTAACTCAATACTCAACTTATCAGGTTCGATGCCGTGGATGTGGATGATCTGCTGTCTGGCTGATTTCCAAAATATCTTCCAGACTCTATTGCTTATTGAAGGGTTGAAGTTGAAGATCGTATCCTATTAGATGCCTTCTACATTAGATGCTATGCTTAGAACGTGTCCATTCTTCGATTCGATGGTCATTTGTTGGGATGAAAAGATTGTTACCATTAACGAAATTTCACAGTGAAGTGCCAAGCATTGAAAAGAATTGTCTCTAGTGATTATGTTATTTCGAGTGGTTGTCTACTTTAGTTCCTCGTGGGAAAGGGTATCGATGATTGTGTAGTAAGGCGGCCAACCGTCCCCCATTGAGGGGGACAGTCCCCCAATGGCAGTTGTAATCCCCCATTGTAAAAATGAATAATATAGTCCCGCAAAACCACTTGAGCGTCCCCCATGTCCCCCATTCCTTTATTTACTAATTCATTCGGCTTTCCAAGTCTTACCAATGTACTATTAGCATTGTATATCCAATCTATAGTTTTCTCATGAAACACGATTTTGTAGGTAGACATTTGGTCGATAGGTTCGCTGTGATCGCCTTACCGAGATCCCTTAACAAAAATTAGTATTACATTTGGACGCATAGATGGCCACGAGCTTTTTTTCTTCATGAGAATACTATAGAATTTATATACAATGCTACTAGTCTAGTCAAAATATGCATTTGACCTAGCCAAATTTCCGATAACGCTGAAAATTGGTATAGACCTTCCTTTAGACATACAAAAGTCTTTGTCTATCCCACTCGAGCGTAAAAAGTAATTGAAGGTCAAGTGTCCAAAAAAATGGTTTTTCACCTATAACTTTCAAACGATAAGTGCTATTGAAAAGTAGTATGACTAAATTTTGTAGATCAGGCAATTTTCTACAAAAAATATTAACACACATTTTTTCGTAGGACAGATGGTTTAGGAAATAGAGCAGTTTTAAAAATGGTAAATTGACAAAAATATCGGTTTTCGGGTATAACTCCTTAACGGCAAATAATTTCGAAAAGTGTTTGGATGATGTTTGTTTTAATTAGTATATAAATAGTTGACCAGGATTTGAATATAACCACCCCAGGTACTCCACCTCAAAGGTGGTGTGGAAAAGAGTGCATATCATGAAGAAAATGATTATTTTTCAGTTTTTTAAATACAATACCTTGTGCATTATTGCTTGGGTAGGACTAATTTTGTAGGCAATTTTATAGTCTTTAAACTGAGCATATATTGATTTTAGACAACTTTGTCGTTTTCGAGTTAAAGGGAAGAAATCAATGCTATTAACTTTTTATAAAAACTTAGAATAATTATATCGTATAAATTGTAAGCTTTAGAAAACAAAAAATAAAAATTGTCTTGTAGAGTATCACATTAGCTGTGTTTTTTTGCATGTCCAAATAAAATTGTGTGAAAAAAACGACAACAAAGCAAAACAATTTACATGTTAAATACAAAAACAACTATGTCCATATAGAGTTAGCTAAGTCCAGATAATTAACTGGAGTTAACTTTTGTCTCGATAAAAACGGTATTGCCAGACTACCATTGTCGTTGTGTTATCGATAATTTGTATAGATGTCAAATGTTTGTTGGTAAAAGTGCCTCTACACTATCCCACAAAGTATTAACACATGTCAGAATAAAGTGGGAAAGAATTTCATACGACTGCCAAATTTGTGTGATGAAAATGATTTTCATATTTTGCTTCCACACTTGCATCAAAACAAATCAGTTTCACCATAACCTCAAACGCCCAAGTGGGATAGAATGTGTGATGGTTTTAGAACCGATCTTAAATATTTTCAGGTATAAACACATGTCAAATCGTGTAGGATGCGATATGTCAAGTTGTGTGTGATGAAATTTCATATTTTGCTTCCACACTATTATACATGACTTTCTTCACACTTTTTTGACATGTATTAATACTCAATGGGATAGTGTGGAACGGCTATAAGATAGTTCAGAACAAAATGGCAGACCAAGGCAAATGTTGAAATGTCCCGATGTCGTTTTTTTCACCAAACTCCATATGGACATACAAAAAAACACAGCTATTATCTACAAACTTAGCTTAAATTACTTTTCGATAACATTCACCTATTAGGAGTTGTAGATGAAAATCCTATATTTTCGACATTTGGCCCTTTTTAAATCGTAATATTTTTGACCAATCACTCGCATATGAGACAAAATTTTACTTTTTATTAGGTCGTACATTTCAATCTTTACAAACTCTACTCAAAAATGTTTTGAATGACTTAGCCATTTAAAAATTTAAAATTTAAAAACCGTTATTTTTTAATTTTGATCAAATTCTTAAAATAACTATCTTTTGATTGATATATTTTTGAAAAAAAAAAAAATAATAACTTGTAGAGCAAAACATTTGATACAAACTCTGCATAAAGTACTTTATGATAACGTTTACCATTTAAGAGTTATACGTGAAAATTCTATATTTTCGACATTTGGCCATTTTGAAATCGCTATATCTTGTAACCGACCACTCGTAAGTGTAACAATTTTTTAAGCAGAATATTTTAACGTCTACAAATTGAGCATACATTAATTTTGAACAACTTCGTCATTTACGAGTAATAATCACAAAACCGTTATTTTGGGCTTTTGACCAAATTCTTAAAATAATTATATATTTTTAACGGTACATTTTTTGATGTCTTTTTTATAATTTTTATATATTATATAAAATGGTCTACAAACGTTATTTGAAACACTTTCTGAAACTATTTACCGTTAAGGAGTTCTACCCGAAAAACCGATATTTTCGTCACTTTACCATTTTTAAAACAGCTCTATTTCCTTAACCATCTGTCTCACGAAAAAATATGTGTTGATATTTTTTGTAGAAAATTGCCTGATCTACAAAATTTAGTCATACTACTTTTCAATAGCACTTACCGTTTGGGAGTTATAGGTGAAAAACCATTTTTTTCGACACTTGACCTTCAATTACTTTTTATGACTTGTAAAAATTTGTATGATATTCTTAATTGAAATCCAGATTTAGTTAAAAAATTTCACTCATATATAAAACATGATTTTAAAAATAAATAATGACAGAAAGTTACGTTTCTTTGTTTTATTATTTAAGTGAATTTCTTGACACTCACAATCTCAAACAATATCCCCACCCCTGTCCACAAGAATGTCCCCCATTGGGTTTTTAAAAAGTTGGCCGCCTTATTGTGTAGGTATTTGTACTCGTGGGAACCAGGGTGGCCTTTTAAGCGACTGTGTCGCTATTTCTTGCGAATTTTTCACTGGGTTAGCAACAATAAATATTTTAATGCCGCTAGATTATTTAAGGCTTCTTTCCTAGTGACTTTTGAAGGCATGAATTAGTGAGTTACGACATGATAATAATACTTTTTATTTCATATTATGGTTCTGGTAATATTAAATCCATGGCATTTGAATATCTTATTATTTGTTATTTGCTATTTCCAATCATTGGAAACTGAAATTTACCAAACAGCAAACTGTATCCAAATTCAGAGTTAGCACCGTGGTCTGATTATATAAGTTATGCATTTTTTTCAGACGTGTTTGCTAGGTTTTGATCAATTCAAATTCCAAAATCGAGAAGTTTCTGATTTACTAGGACGCTTTAATTTTCACTACGTTATTATTCGGCATTTTAGTTCACATATTCATGTTGCCTAACAACAGCTTAAATAATGTCCATGAATAATGAAAAATATGCCCCTATAAGTCTGACTGAGAGACGATTTTTCATAGTCAGTTAAATTTCATATATAGTGTTGCAATATTTTCACCGCGAATTTAAAAGAAAATTAGGATGACGAATTTATTACAAGAAAACCGAAATCCAATTAAATTAATACATAAACAAACGAATCAAAACAATAATCATTAAATGTGCAACCGGCACACGCGATAGATATAGATAAGATCGAATTAACCAACAGTCAAAACGTTCAACGAAAAAAGGAATAGAAAGACAAGACAAAATGTTGCATCAACAACTGCAACGACGATGCAGCTAACCGGCTAGTTAGCTGGGGTGGGTTCGTCGAATTTAAATGTGAATAAAAAAAGAGTTAACAATGCGGGTCGAATAAAAAGAGATTACGATGGTAAAAAAAGTAAATTCAATGGGGCATAGGTACTTACGCTATAGGGTGGGCGCCAGGAAACCTTTTATGGTCGTTTGCCTTGATCAGGTACACAAAATTTTTCTTCAAAGTAGGAAGAAAAACACAAAGATTTGAGTGTCTGATGGGGAGTTTAAAATTTTATTAAAAAATATGTCTGGGAAACCGTGGCATAAGCCTGGATTAAAACCCAGAATCTTTTCGAGATAAAAAAAAAATATAACTGGATAATTTTTGTTCGAAGAACAATTTATTTAAAAAAAAGAATTAAATGAAACAAAGCTATACAAAAAAAGAAACCAAGAACAAAAAAAAAAGAAAAAAGACCAAAGAATGGACCGCTATCACCGGTTCGGAAATAAAAGACAAGAAAGCTTCTTTACAATTCAACCCAAGCCAACCAAATATCAATTTAATCACTTTGATTATCAAAGGAATTAGGAACGAAAACGAAAAACGAAAAAGGTACTATGAATTACTCTAATTATCTTTTCCTGTTGTAAATATTCTTACCGTAACAATAGCTTTTTTTTCTATTTTTTTTTATATATTATGAATTTGCCTGTTGAGAGAATTCTCATAATAGGCTATACAGGTAAATTTTACAAAACAATATAAAGTGTAATCATTATTCAAGTTTTAGAAGAAGTGTAACAAAAATGGCAAAGCAAAAAATATCTAGAAAGGTAGAAGATATAACAAGATATTAAAAGGACAAAACATAAAGAGAGTGAAAAAAGACAAATTTAAATAAAAAAAAGAAAATTTAATTTTAAATTTAAAGCATACAAAATCAATAATCAAGAAAAAACAAGAATTGGCAAAAAAAATAAAAATGTCTACAGTTAACATAAAATCATTCATATTTACTAAGTAGCTTATTTTTGACGTAAGTTTTAAAATCTTTAACATCGTAACATTTAATTTCATTTGGATATTTGTTAAAAAGTTTAATGGATCTATTCAATATTGAGCTCGTTCCATATACTGTAGTGCGGGTCCGTTGTAAATGTAAGTTGTTTCTGGTTCTAGTGTTGTAAGAATGATGGGTACTTCTGGTTGTAAGACTTGTATTAGTATGTACTGTTGATTTTGTAATTTTGTGTATGTGGGTAACCATATTCATCTCGATATCATCACTGACCATAAGAATACTTAATTGGTTGTATATAAAGTGCGTATTTGTATATTTCCCAAAAGAATATAAATTTTTAAGTGCTTTGTTTTGAACAACTTGTAAGGATTGAATAAGGCACTGGAAAGACGTCCCCCAAACATAGATACCGTATTTAAGTGGCTATGAAAAAGCCCAAAGTATAATTGTTTTTTAATTCTGCTGGAACTAAACCGCTTATACGCCAAAAGACTCCTGCTATAGATGACAGTTTCTTACAAAGTTTGTTTATATGATGTTTCCAGTTAAGTGATGAGTCAACCCATAAGCCGAGGTATTTGAATTGTTCCACCTGCTCAACTAAAGTGTTATTGTGTTCAACTTTTATTTGGTCAGGAACTTTGTTGTTACCAAAGACGATGAATTTGGTTTTCTTTACGTTCAAAAACAACTTTTGAGAATTGAGCCAATTTTCGATAGACTGAAGGTCACTATTCATTTTGTTTTCAAGTTCTCTATTCGTTTGAACGGAGTACAAGAGACTTATATCGTCGGCAAAGAGAATAAGATGTGGGCTGAGATCCAATTGTACAATATCATTAATATAAATGCGGAAAAGTGTTGGTCCAAGAACACTCCCTTGTGGCACTCCATATTCGATAGGCTCATTATTGCTTTTGAAACCGTCAACCTCAATGTATTGGCAGCGGGTTTTAAGATATGACTCAAACCAATGGTATGAAGTTCCTCTTATTCCAATTGAAAAAAGTTTTCTTAACAGAATTTTGTGGTTGACTGTATCAAAAGCCTTCGACAAGTCAATAAATAGGGCTCCTACTGTACTTCCTTCATCTTTTTTCTGCTGAAGATACGAGATCATGTCAACTAAGGCGGTGTTTGTACCAGATTTTTTCTGAAAACCATATTGATAAGGATTGGAAAGATAGTGACGATCAATATGTTGAAGAAGCTGTTGACTTACAACGGTTGCAATTATTTTTGATATTATGGGTAATATTGATATTGGTCGATAATTGTGAAATCGGAATCATCTCCATTCTTAAAAAGTGGTATTACTTTGGCTACCTTCATCCTTTTTGGCACATATCCTTCCTGCATCGACTTATTAATCAACATAAAAATTGGAGTACAAAGTTCTTCGTTGCACTCTTTCAAAAGAGATGGAAATAGATCATCTACGTCCTTGGCTTTTGAGGAATTGAGCTTTAAGATAATTCTTTTTATTTCGTTAGGTGTCGTCCTGTTGAAGGCCAGGGAACATTTGTGATCAGATGTAGGGATTGTTAATGTGTCAGAAGTACACCTGAGGCTATTGTTTACCTATTGTTGAAAAAAATTTATTTAGTTCATTGATTTTTGTGGGTTTATCCTCAGGTAAGCAGTTCTTGAGCAACGGACAATCTTTCAACTTTCGATCCTTGTTATAAATTAAACTGTTTATAGATTCCCAAGCTTTTCTGGTACTATTTTTTTCTTTTTCAAATAATTTTCCGAAATATTCACTTTTTGTTTTTCGTTTTTTTGTCGTAACTTGATTACGAAGATACAAAATATTGCCTTTGTAGGTGGATGTTATTTGGGTCTTTGCGCAATTTGCCATACCATACATTTTATGCTTGATTAAATCCAGCATCTCCTTATTCAACCATGATTTGCTGTGGTTTTTGTATATGGTTTTTATTTTTTTTTTGATGTATTTTGGATTAAAGAGGTCAATTTTTCCATAAATTCATTGTACATATCTTCGCAGTTCATGAAATTGCATAGTAGTATTGGATTCAATCTTAGCTCCGCCTTCAGTTTAGTTGCATCTGGGATGTAAATATGTTGCGTAATAGGTTTTTGATTAGTAGATTTTTGTGTGGTGAGCAACGACTTCAATGCTTGGATCATTAATAAAAAGATGGTCGAGATTTGCATTCTCCCTAGTTGGTATTTGTTCGTTTATGACAAAAAATCCTGACATATATATTAAGTTGAGGTAGGTCTGAACAAAGTTTTCACTTAACAATATATCAATATTAAGGTCTCCTATAATCATAGCTGTGCCTTTGGAAAATCGTAAAATTCAACTTTCTAATAGATCCAAGAATTTTTTTTCTGTTTAATTATTATTTTATAATAGCCGTTCCACACTATCCATTGAGTATTAATACATGTCAAAAAAGTGTGGAAGAAAGTCATGTATAATAGTGTGGAAGCAAAATATGAAATTTCATCACATACAACTTGACATCGCATCCTACACGATTTGACATGTGTTTATACCTGCAAATATTTAAGATCGGTTCTAAAACCATCACACATTCTATCCCACTTGGGCGTTTGAGGTTATGGTGAAACTGATTTTTTTGATGCAAGTGTGGAAGCAATATATGAAAATCATTTTCATCACACAAATTTGGCAGTCGTATGAAATTCTTTCCCACTTTATTCTGACATGTGTTAATACTTTGTGGGATAGTGTAGAGGCACTTAAGGAGATCTGTATACACACAAGATATTAACAGAGAAATTGTTTAATTTAGTTTGGATTGCACAAATACTATCAGAATTATGTCGGTACTCTTCACATTTAGCTAAAATGTGCTCCTGTTGCTATTGTATGTATTTATTCATCTGGTAGGAATACAAGCCAATACCCTTATTCCCTTATCCATTCCTTTCAACAACACACACACAGGAATGGTTGAGAGTTGTAAGTCACTAGGCCTTGGTTCTCCAAGAGCTGTTGCGCCACCCAATTTATCTATCCCCGCAAGTTGTATGTCCTTTATTTTGATATATGAGTTGGTATGTGCCCTATTACACGACGACATTTTAATCATGACTTTTTTTCGAATTAAATGACTGTATTTTTTCTCTTTCGCACTCATTGAATTTCGAAAGACTCAAAAGTCATGATGTAATAGGACACGTTCCGCATACTCTAGGTAATTGAATTATACGTATTTATGTATGGAATAAGTTTGATTGGTGATATCATTTTTACAAAATTCTAAACATCTATTGGTTTCAAAACTTCAAACAGAACGTTTCACCATAAATACAAAATTCCTATAAAATGTCACATGTATAGGATAATCCTTCTACTACACCTACCCACATGTATAAAATGAGTTTTAATGATTTAATGTGTCATCCATTTTTTAGTTACTGATACCAATATATTAGAAAAGACTTTGCATCATCAAAAAACTTTAGAATGTTTTTGGATAATATGAATCACATCAAAAGGGTTCGTAAAGCCAAACATCATATCGATTGCTGAAGGTCTCCATGTACTGTACACTATGTATATGTAGTTAGTGAAAGGCTTTGTATTTATATTTTTTTTATTCATTATTATATTATTTCGAGTTTTATGTTCATGTATTTACATAAATAATAAAGAAACATGCTTTTTGTGGATGTTATATTGACATTTGAGTAGGGTTATCATTATTGATTTTTGGGGGCTTACTTTCAACATTGAAAGCAGACAGAAAATGTGTATGGAAAATTAAATATGTCAAGTTTTTTTTAATAATATTTTATCTTATTCTAATAACACCGAAGTTTGGGTGTAGTTCTGAAAAGATATCTTTGCCAACTGGAAGCATTATTTTTTTCAAGGAATCTCTACTCCCTCACAAATAAATCTCTAAAAAGATTTTTATAGACAAGTAACATGATTGAAAACTGGCTTATATTTTTAAATCTTTTCGATTTGCAACACAACAGAAATATGGTAAGTATGTTTGCATCGATACCAATTTTAATATTTTATGAATTAATTATTTCAACCTCTGGACCCATTTTTCCTGGTCTAACAATGGCTTCAGGAGAAATAGATAAACAGTAGATTTTTTTATACGATGGAAATCTTCAAAAGACACTCGTACCATGTAGTGTGGGACTCTTACTGCACTAGAACTGCCTGTGAATTAGGACAAATTTATGAAAGATCGACAAATGATTTTTCTTTCTTAGTTTATGTATCACATTGGAGGAGGTTTAAAGTTATAACACTTTCCCATTCCCATTGCTTTAGACTTTAGACCATTAGCTCATGAGGCTTGGCTCTTCTTAATAGTGTAGCTGGTAGTGCAGAAGTGGAAAATATGCAGAGCAGCTGGAAACTTAAATTATATCTTAATTTTTTTTCAGGCACAGCTATTCCTACTCCATCTGTAAACAATTTTAATTAAAGAAGTTTGAATATAATCAAAGGGCACGGTAATGCCTAGCCAAGATCGTGGCACTACACCTTTTTTACCCCCCTCTAACTTCCATACCAATAGAGTCTGAGTCAGAAACTTCAAATACGCAGTATTTGCTTAGCTGATCAAACACAGGTGGCTCACCAAATTCCAGCTCTTTAACATTATTAATTCCTGAGATATAGGACTTCCAAAATTGCAAAAAGCGTAACTGACTGACTCACTGATTCACTGACAGATCATCAAAATTATGGAGCACCTCATGACATCGTACAAACTTGAAATTTCGCACAATGGTAGGCATTGTGGTGTAACAAAGGAAATAATAGAATATCTGCAATTTCAAAGGGCGGGGCATCCGCCCACTTTCTCAAAAATTCTTATATAAACTATATGGGCAACACTCCCGATTATTGTAGAACAATGAAAATTGGTAGATCGGTAGGGCTTGAAGTGCTTAGAAAGAAAACAATTTTTTTAGTTTTTTCAAGAACTCGAGCTTTTGATAGAAGTGGGTATGAAGAAAGGAACACTCTATTCATCAAATCAGAGTTGGTGGCAACTCTTGAAATTATGTGGCACAGTTCTGTCTGTCTGGTACTGAAGCGATGTTCTTAAAATTTTGAACTTAAAGGACTGGTCAAACAGAACGCGATCCGGCAATACGATCAATACTTTACTGGACAAAAAGATCGCGGCGATCAAATTTTGTTTGTAGTTTCTCACAAAGATCGCCAGATCGCGTTCTGTTTGACCAGGGGCCTATAACACAAAGCTACAAGTACTTGTAATACAAGTCAATCCTTACAAAGGAATGAATTTCTGTAACACAAAACTACAAGTCAGCTGGCTCTTTTACAAGTGTAATGAACATTCATTACAAGTGGGAAATTGTGCAATTTCCATCTTTCTGTAACACAAAGCTACAAGTGTACAGAAAAACTAAATCTTACTTGTAGAGTAATCGATGAAATCTTACAGGTGATTCAAGACTTGTAGGATGCAGAAGGTGTATTTTAAAATGCTAAAAAAAAATCTTTTTAATTAATCAGCATTTCAATAATTTTTGTTCATCATGATTATTGTTTTTTTTAACCGGAAAAAAGTTCAAATTGTCAATATATCAACGCAGATGTTTGTTTCTACGTTTGTGATCCCAATTTAGGGAAGTGTAAGTTGCTTTAATAGTCTCCTTCAACGTACATATTGTATATTTATGTACAATTGAAAAATGTAATTATTGAATATGCCTACTTTGAATAAAATCTTAATATCTTGTGTAGGTATATATAATTTAATATAAAGTTACTGTGACCTTAAGTCCATGTGTGTTTCGCTCAGGTACAACTTTAAATTCAAAAGTGGACTTTTGTATGTTATTCAAAATAAAAAATGATTTCTTTTTACTCTTCTTTTTCGTACCTTTAATTTTTAATCTTAGCAAAGCCCGTATGACACTACATTTTTTCTTCATTATACATATTTCTCATTAGATAAATCAAAGTGTCAGCAGAGCAAAAACGAGTTAAAAATGTTTTTTAAGGGCTTTGGAGACGCTCGAACATGGTGCGAGTAGGCCTGCCAGACGTCCCGATTTTGGCGGGACAATCCCGATATTTGAACCCTGTCCCGATATATGTCCCGATATACAAACTGTCCCGACTTTTCTTTTTTACTCATGAGAATAACTTTCTTGTATCAAAGAATATTATTAAAATGATTTCCCGAATTAAGAAGAAATATGTGATGTAGTACATATTTAGTTTAGTTTATTTCGACGGTATTTCTTGCAAATTTCTTGTAAAGGAACAAGAAATGCACATGATCGTTGCCGAACCTGTGCCGAGATTCAGCTAATTCAAAAACGCAGGGAGTGAGTGAGATGAGTCACTTTTCGTCGAAAATCGATTCAGTTAGCAAAAGTGAGTGAGTGAGCGAGTGAAATGAAATGTCAGATTACTCGCCAGATATTTCCGCAGGGACTTGGTGTATGTGTTGGTAAATTTCCAGTTTTGGATAGGTATGTGTGCTTTCCTCAAGAATTCCTATTCATGGATAGGAAATGAAATTAAAAAAAAAAAACAATGTAGATTAAAATAACTACCCTTTTATTGATTGTAAAATCTTATTATATTATCATATATGTATAATAGAATTATATTTCTCCAGGGTGAAAACTCACATTCAACTTTAATTACGACCAAAAAAAAATAATTGATACAAAAGATACTCCATTATTAATATTTCAATGTTTACATTGTTGTATTTTTTATTTCATTTCGCGTCCATTAGTGGTGATGTGAAATTGAATATCAAACATACGAGTGTGACAAGGAGGTTGAATTTGGCTCTATAATATTTTTATTCTTTGTCTCATGTTCGAAACTAAATTCGAACCTACTCATTTCACTAAAATAGCTGAATCACTTTTGCGAGTGAAGTGAGATGAGTCGGCGAGTAAGGCGACTCATCTCATCTCACTCGCTGAAATAGCTGAATCTCGGCACTGGAGTTTCTGCCACCTTCGGAAAATTGTTATTTTGCCGCCCAAAAGTTTTAAAAAAGAAAACCATACAAATTAATATTTACGGTTTTTTATAAAATTTGAAAATTATAATGCTGCTCTGCATGATTTCATTTTGTCAAATTTTAATGTGTTGCCTTAAAACATGAATTTTCATAGACTTTGCAGCCCTAGTCAATGTGCGGCCTTAGGCAATTGCCTAAGAGGCACCGGACATGATAATTGCGATTAGTTTTTTAAATTTTATTAATTAATCCTTCAAACAAAAATTGCTTTCATATATTGACCACGGCGAAATCTTAAAATTATTTGCAAAGACATCAAGTGGAAATAAGAAATCGAGACATTTTTATTTTCAAGTGATCATTAGACAATGCTTAAACATTTTACCAGAATTGCAAATCTTTCGAAATGACAGAAAGGAGCAAGGAACCCGAAGATATTTTAGTTACAAAACTGAATTTTCAATGCTCCCGATATAATCTATTTATTTCTTTTTTGTCATAAGTATTAGCTAGTAAACATGTTTCTATTTGTTGTATATTTAACAGTTCATTGTCTTTTCTTAGTCCCGATTTGTCCCGATTTTTTGTCACTGATGTCCCGATATTGCGAAAAATTTATCTGGCAGCCCTAGGTGCGAGTGAACAGTGAATATAGTTCGAGTACTATGTTCGAGTCGATTTTACTTGTTTGCGGGCTGGTTAGGTCACTAAACAAAAATTTGGTCTCACCAAAATCAAAAAAAGTTTGATTTTATCGATGTTCAAGGTCGGGGCTATTTGTTTGTCGTACCAGATTCGGCTGTTTGCGGAATGGTTTCGTTTGTTTACTCTAATATATTTCAGTTTAATTTTGAATTTCAATTTGAAAATTTTGCAAAGAAAAAGAAAAATGTCAAATATCCCGAATAAAAAAATAAATATGTAAGTCTTTGAGTGAACTATTGGAATGACGTATAAATCGTAAAAATAATAAAGTTCGAGTAGTTTGGTCTCAGCTTGGTTTCACTGTCTGCGGAGTTAAGTCGAACTATGTTTACTCGCACCATGTTCGAGCGTCTGGAGACTTAAGAAAGGGATATCATTTCTCTTAATTAGTTTTTACAATTACAATGTGTCCGAAAAGTGAATATATATTATAAACTAGTGGTTTCTAGGGACCAGTGAATACTTTCTTTTGTCACTGAGTGTACCTTGAAATTATTTTTCATTTTTAATTCTGAAATATCAAGAAAAAGCTGCCAGAACCTGACAAATATAATTTCAAAATCACATTTTTTTGTGGATCATTCTTTTAATTGTATAAGCAGCCTGATAATAACTTAGAGCTTTAAAACAAGCACGCCAATTGATTACTTGAAAAAATGTGATATAAGCAAACAAAACTTAAAATCGTTGGAGCCGTTTTCTTAAAAATAATTTGTTTGTATATATGTATGTATGTAAAATGTTTGTAACATTAAAAAAAATTGGTGTCAATTTTGAGTATATATTAATATACATATAAAACTGAAAATTCAAAATAATTTATCATCCCGTTTTTGAAATATTGAATTTTCAAAAAAAATTTGAATATTTTTTCAAAATCCAAAACTTATTTCTTCCAAAATTTTGGCATGCAGTACTATTTATATTCTAAGAAAGCTTTTGTGCAAGAAATTTTATTGAAATCGGATGAGCGTTGAATGAGAAAACCAAAAATAAAAAAAACCGTTGTATGGCAAATACCGTTAATAAATATTTTTGGTAGTTTTTTTTTTCTTACCAGAAAGAACATCAATAATACACTGATTTGTTTTTATCAAAATCGTTAAAGCCTTTTTTGAGATAAATTAGCTCTTCCTTAACGGTTGTATGGCAGGTACCGTTATTTTTAGAGCTAAAAAAAATTTCAATTTCCCTTCTGGAGAGTTACAAAAAAACCTTAACTTCAAAATTTGAAGAAAATCGCATCATTGGCTTAGGCTTTAGATCCAGATACAAACAGACAGAATTGTGCCACCCACTTTTTCCGTGTTCTCTATCATCGTAATGATATGTTTGATTGTTATCTCAAAATTTTTGTTGTACGAATCCAAAACTTGCCCTATAACTCCTATATCGTAAGTAAAAATGTAGGTACAGTGCTCCCCGCTTTTTGTGTAATTTTTAGATCAATTAACAGAATTACGTTTTTTATTTACATATGTTTTTATTTTGTTGGCATCAGTTTTTTAACCGGGGATTACTTTATAGCATGTCTATACACGCAAAGATGCAGGGCCAAATCTTTGTGAATTATGATATGAGCCTTTACCTTTTTAGTGCGGAATTAAACACGAATTTTGAATTCATAATGTCTTAATCTCAAATATCCGAGCATTAGAAGCAAAGTTATAATTTTTTGAAGCTAATAAAATCGACGATTTTTTTTTATGAAAATGAATTTTTAGGTGCAAAATTTATTGAAATGCCCCCGCTGTCCCTCCTGTTCAATACAATTTCTTAAAATGGTATAAGTTTTCATCCACTTTTACATTTTGAAAAATGAAAATTAAATTGATGGGAGACTCAATTTGCTATTCAGTATTAAATTTTGTGTGCCTCATCAAAAAATTGAATACAAAAATGTAGCCCTTTATTTAAAGTCCTTAACTTTGAAGATCGGACAGTTATAACCAAAGTTATAAGCTTTCCAATCGGTCGGTTCTGGATCTTGTCCGTCGATCGCCGACGAACACTCAACTCATTGCATGCAGAATGGAATGCCTTCAAGTGTAGGGAAATTTTTGTTTCTACAAATGTAAGTTTTTTTTTGTGTTACAGAAATAATCTACACTTGTAAAACTACCGTAATCCTACAAGTGGCTCTTGGCTTGTAGACTTGTAGCTTTGTGTTATAGGCCCCAGGCCGTAAGGGTTTTTTTGTAACTCTCCAGAGGGAAGATTGAAATGTTTGTATTAGCTCCAAAAATAACGGTACTTGCCATACAACCGTTAAGAAAAAGCTAATTTCACGAAAACGGCTCCAACGATTTTGATAAAACAAATTCAGTGTATTATTGTATATGTGGTGTAACTTTTTGGTATATACAAAAATTTACAAAAAATGTTATTAACGGTACCTTCCATATAACGGTTTTTTTGATTTTCTATTTTCCCTTTAACGACTCAACCAATTTCAATCATTTTTTTTATACAAAAGTTCCCTTAAAATGTCAATAATATTGCATATAAAAGCTTTGAACAAAGTAAATTTTGGATTTTTTAAAAAATAAAACATTTTTTTTTTTTGAAAATTCAATATTTTGTAAACGGGTTGATGAATTTTTATGAAAATAGTTTCGTAAATGTATATTAATAAATACTCAAAACTGGCATCCCAAAATTTTGTTATAAAAATATAATAAAAATTTTATATATAAAAAATTAGTTTTTAAGAAAACCGCTCGAACGATTTTTAATTTTTGTTTGCGTATATTTCTATTTTCTCAAGTAATAAAATGGCATACTTGGTTTTGAGCGCTAAGCTATTTTACTAGTTGTTTATTCAATTTTAAGAACGATTTCAATGCTTTTTATATACTATTTTTCTATATTCTTTTTTTTTATTTTGTAATTATTGTTTCTGTAATAACTTGCATGTTTTAAATGTTCTTAAGTTTCAAGCAACTTGAACATAAGAGCAAGTTCGTGCGATCTAGTCGTATATTTTATTTCTTGTAGGATTTGATCAAAATAGGTTTTATTTTCAATATTATGTGTTCTTAAAAAGTTATGCAGACAAAGGCAAGCTAACATAACTTGAATTGCTTCTGCAGGAGCACGGTAAATGGGTGGAAACAATACCTTAAACCTGTTATACATACGTTATTAAACTTTCTTTGATCAGCTGTTTAGCTGATCTGGGTGTACGTATGGCTACATCATATGTTCCTTTAATGCAAACGCATCGTCAGAAAGTAAAGTAGGTATATATGGAAAAGGATAAAACGTCAAAGGAAGATTACTTACACAAGGTAAATGGACTTAATTTTTCTCAATTGCATATTTTAAGCCGGAGCAAAGCCACACTCCAGCATCACCAGCACGTCTATTTGTAACAACATCAACATACATATATATACATATATAAAGCGGTATTTGGGGTCAGCAATCGCCATTAAAATGAATGAGTGATTCCCCTTGTAATGAAAGTAGGTACGTTGATCCAGCTTTAGTCAAAGCTCTAAATTTGCGGTGCTTACCTGCACCTGCAATTGTCTTTATAACAGTCGTTTCATAAAGCCAAAATTTGAAATCTTACCACCTATAGCCCCTATGCAATTTGGGAGTCCCAAAAGTTCAAAGAGCTCTTTCCTAATTTTACGCCAATCATTTTCAGATTGAGGAAATTTCATGTTATTTTTGTTCACTTCAAAATAAATTGCTGGTATAGTTTCTTTTAAAATCTTCGATATCGTTGATTGTTGAAATCGGATCGGTAACTGAGGTGATTAATTTTATTTAAGTCTGGTAAGACACCTACACTTTTTAAAGGATCTTCTTTTGAAATTCCTTGTACCTACAACTGTTATAGTGTTATATTTAAGAAAATTATGTTGACGGCACACAAAATAAGGAAATCCGAATCCATATCCTTTGGATTTTTTTTTTAGATTTGTTTGTGCATAATGTTAAAATTGTACAAAAATAATATTGTAATGACTTTCCAATTTTAAACTATAACGACTCCGAAAAGCAAACAAACGGACACATTAAAGCTTTCGGTCGCAGTGCAAACATACCCTTATTAGCTATAATTATAGCGACTCTCAAACGACAGAAGCGCCATCTGCCGGATTATAGCAGATACACCAGCTGTCAAATAAAAGCTTTTGGAAGGGAAATTATTGGGAAATTTCCCCTACGGAAAGCTCTGGAAGCAGAGACCAGTGCCGAGATTCAGCTAATTCGAAGCCGCAGGGAGTGAGTGAGATGAGTCACTTTTCGTCGAAAAGCGATTCAGTTAGCAAAAGGGAGTGAGTGAGCGAGTGAAATGAAATGTCAGATTACTCGCCAGATATATCCGCAGTGACTTGGTGTATGTGTTGGTAAATTTCTAGTTTCGGATAGGTATATGTGCTTTTCTCAAGAATTCCTATTCATGGATAGAAAACGAAATAAAAAACAACAACGTAGATAAAAACAACTACCCTTTTATTGATTCTTTAATTTTATTTTATTTTCATATGCACATATATATATTAAATAAATTTATATTCTATTCACTTTCAACACTTTTAAACTTTTTATTTCTCAAGGGTGAAACTCACATTAAACTTTAATTATGACAAACAAAAATATTTGAAACAAAATATACTCCAAACTTCATTATTAAAGATTCCAATATTTACATTGTTGTATTTGTTGTTTCATTTTGTTTTGCGTAACGAGTGTGACAAGGAGGTAGAATTTAATGCTTTTATATTTATTCTTTGTCTCATGTTCGAAACTAAATGCGAACTTACTCATTTCACTTAAATAGCTGAATCACTTTTGCGAGTGAAGTGAGATGAGTCGGTGAGTAAGGCCGAAAGAAATAGCTGAATCTCGGCACAGAACATTCCGCTACTTTCCACAGTTTGGAAAACAAGCATAAAAGGCACATGTTTGAACGGCAGCGACACAGTTTGTTTTTAATCGTGAATGAATAAAGTTGGTTGTAATAAAAGTGAAAAGTAAAGTTTGTGAATTAATTTCAGTGGTGAATAAAAAATCGTTTGTTTGTAGTAAGAAAAGTAAAGTGTTTTATTTTGTGAAATAAATAAGTGGACGTTTTAAATAAAGTAAATAAGTTTTATTAACGAACCTGCGAAAATATTACAATATTTTAATTACATTTTTAATTGATTTTTTGTGACATTTTCACATTAATGAAGCTGATGCCCATGGGCACCCGCAGTGGGGGGGGGGGGGCCAGAGGGGGCATTTGCCCCCCCCCCTAGAATTTCAAGTTTTTACTTTTGTTCTGTACATTAATTTTATTTTAATGTTCAGGACGAGGTGGTTCAATTTTTAGAGTCAGAAAAAGATATAAAAAATATGTAGGTATCCTACCAACCTTCCACTAATGCAATTCAATTTTTGTCACTCAATAATTGAATATCCAACAAAAAATGTTTTTCTGCCTTCAATGAAACTATTAGCAAAAGTTGACGTAGGTAATTTTTACCTTCCTTAGCACATGCACATGTTTCAGAAAACATAAAGAAGTAATCTTCCGCATAAAGTTTGTTCTCTTTTATATTTCCTTCTACTCGATAAACAGATATCCTTAACAAAGACTTCAAACGCGTCGCGTGCCACAACGACAATATCTATTACTTTCATAATATGTTAAGTTACCTACTTGTATTTTTTCTTTCATAATAGAAAGGAATGTTTTTGAATCATGTCCCTGCAAAGAGCAAGCAATGATCGACTCCACTCAGTGGCCTTTGTATACTTTTTCCACATAGAGATCGGTTATCTACTCAAGCCGCAAGAGCATTATTTGAAAAAAGTGTGCTAGACAGATTTTCTAGGGAAGCACCAAGAAGGCTACAATACAACTTCTCTTGCGAGAAAAAGAATAAATCCAATATTTCGTGCAAGGTCTTATTTTTTAAGTCTTTTTTATAAGTTTTTGTCTTATTTATTAGCCCTTAAAAACTTTTGGAAGTCCTCATTTATTTCGCCACTATTTTAAAACGGAAACAAGTGCAATATATCCAACTATTGCTAAGTTATCATGCATACCAAAATTGTTCGAAAAAAATTATTCTAGAATCCATTGAAAAAAGATACAAAAACGTTATTTCGCCACATCAACATGGATTTATGAAGGGTAAATCTACCGCAACCAACTTGATGGAGTTTTGCTCGGATGTCATTGTAAAAAACCAAAATGGATTTCAGACAAATGTCGCACACTTGGATTTTTCAAAAGCTTTTGACCGCGTTTATCAGGGTTTACTTTAAAAAAAGCTAATGACCATTGGGCTCCCTAAATGGTTTATAGTTTGGTTGGAGTCATACTTATGTTGCAGATCACAGTTTATCTATTTTAAAAACATAACATCAAAAAACATAATTGTGTATTCCGGCGTTCCTCAAGGAAGCCATTTAGGTCCCTTTCTATTTATATTGTTTATAAATGACTTACATAGTGCAATCAAATATTCTAATCTTCTTATATTCGCCGATGACGCTAAGCTTCGCTTATCCTACAAAAATAATGATGACTATAAACTGCTGCAAATGGATTTGAATAGTGTTTTCCATTGGTGTATTGTCAATGATATGGAACTAAATGTAGCAAAGTGCAGGTGTATGTCTTTTTCACGCAAACTTGTGCCCTTCTTTAGGTGCCAGTTATAGCTATCATTGAAACTCATCATTGAAAATTTTAATGATTGATTTTGAGACGTTTAGGAGGCAAAATCATTTATTATTTTGATGGACGAACAAAGCTTAAGACTTCATTAATATTTTTAGTAAAAAAAAAATTTCAAATAGGCCCAACTTTCCTAAAAAATTGACTTTTAATTTTTCAATGATCATTGGTAAAGTAGTTCAGTCATTGAAATAAGAAAAGTCTTTTTGTGTGGAAAGTTAGGCCTATTTGAACAATTTTTTTGGCTAGAAATATTAATTAGGTCTTTAGCTTTATTTTTCCATCAAAAGAATAAATGATTTTACTTCCTAAACGTCTCAAAATCAATCATTAAAATTTTCAATGATGAGTTTCCATGATAGCTATAACTGGCGCCTTAATGTCTTTTTCCTGTGTAGTCAACCACTTGAAAGGGTTGATAGTTTTTTTGGTCTTGGCGTTATAATGGACCCAAAATTAGACTTTAACAAACATATTGATCACATTATTAATAAAGCCAAATGCATGTTGCGATTTGTTTGTCGGTTTTCAAAAGAATTTCGAGACCCGTAAATTTTAAAAACTTTATACTGCTATCTTGTGCGAACAAAAATCGAATACTGTAGCAGCGTTTGGAGTCTGAGTTATCAAACTAATATAAATAGACTGAGATCTGTGCAAAAACGATTTCTCATTTATGCTCTTCGCCATCTTCCGTGGAACGTAAACACTCATCTACCACCATACAACCAGCGCCTAGCCTAAATTAATTTGCCGTCACTGACTCATCGAAGAACAGTCTCTAAAATATTATTTGTGTATGATGATTCTGAATATCTTTTAGCACAACTTAACCTAAATATTTACTCACGATCCTTAAGATCTGTAGATTTTTTAAATCAAAGATTTAATAGAACGAATTATGGAAATCATGAACCTTTGCTTGCTGCATGCTCAGCTTTTAATAAATATATTAATGTAATTGATTTTAATGTTTCAAAATATTGTTTAAAAGAAGAACTTTATAGATCTCTTCAATCCCAAAGCTAATCATTTGTAAATTTGTAGCTAAATAAATAAATTAAGTGCAGTCCTGAAAATTTGAGTTTTGGCTATTTTCGTCATCGTCGCTGGGCTTTTCAGCACTTAGCTATTGCTCCATCATATCGTCTCGATTCCCTGAATGGATAATCTAATTTTTCATTACACAAATTTGAATCAGAACTCGAAAACTAAATTAGTAACAGGAACAAATATATCATGGACCCACGCGTATGCTGAATCTGACCTATGGGAGCAGCGAGCGGAAAGCGTCCGTCCCACTGCACTCACTTACGTCTTATTATATGAAGGTACTAAGAAGTGGGAGGGAGCGGAGATAACCGCGGCGTTTTTTACAAGCGTTTAAAGAGAAAAAACTTTGGTGGGTGCCTGTTTATTATATGCCATTATATTTTTTGCAACAACACCGAAAAAAAAAACCTTGGTTGATTCAAGTATGTTTCGTGTTTGACCAACAATTGGCTATATTGAGTATGTTTGTAGTTAAAACAACCAACGCCGCATGCTCAAATCAACTAATGAGCCGTTGTTGATATATTTTCTCTGAAGTATCACGAACATATTTGAATTGACTAATATTATTAGTTGATTTGAATAAGATTTTATTTTAAATCAATAATGACATTGTTGATTTGATTGTTAATCAATAATAAACGTGATAAACCGAAAAATTGGCAAAAAATTGTGAAATTGAGTATATTTGTAGTCAAAACAATAAACGTTTCGTATTCAAATCAACTAATCATGCGTAGTTGACTTTTTTTTCTCTTAAGGATCACAAAAATGTCTGATTTAATATGTTTGCAGATATTTTCAATATGAAATCATTTTGATTAACAATAAAAATGCTGCTTTTATTGCCAGTCAATCATAAGCGTGATTAACAAAAAACTATTTATTTTTTTTTAAATTGTTTTCATCTTTGTACAATTGTATTGTTAATTTTATAGTTAAACAACAGCAAACATGATAGAACGACAGGTTCGCAATGAACTAAAATTGATGATGTTGGTGGTTTAAGCTACAAACGATTCGTATTCAATTCAAATTACCATGCTTTTTTAATTTTTTTTCGAATAACGATCACAATAATGTTTGATCAAATATGTTTGCAGATTATATTCATTATGAAATAATTTTTGAATAACAATTAAAATGCTATGTTTATTGCTAATCAGTCATGAACGTGATTAACAAAGAAGTATCTGTTTTTTTTTTTATATTGTTTTCATCTTTTTACATATCCATTGTTGATTTTATAGTTAATTAACAACAAATATGATAGAATGATAGGTTGGCAATAAACTAAAATTAATTATGTCTGTGGTTAAAACTACAAACGTTTCGTATTCAAATCAACTAACCATGCGTTGTTGAATTTTATTCCAATTAAGATAATAAAATTTTTTGATTAAATATGTTTTCAAATGTTTTCAACATGAAAGATCACAAATATGTTTGATTAAATATATTTGCAGATGTTTTCAATACGAAATAATTCGCTAGTAAGAATAAAAATGCTCTTTTAATTACCAATCAAACATTAACGCGTAACTAACCGAAAACTATCTTTTTTGCTATTGGTTTCATCTTTAAACAATTGCATTGTTGATTTTAAGTTGTATTTGTATAAAGAGTTAAAAGTTAATCCAGAGCAGATCGAAAATAATAAAACACAGCTATTATTGATCAAACACGCCAACGATCCACTGACTCAATTAAATCCTTTTGAGTTGCATAATAAAAAGGCCTCTAAGATAAAACCCCATTTAGGCAAATGGCATGTTGCCATTTAACTGTCAAATTTCGACCGATTATAGGCAAGCAGAATGAAACTGTTAATTCTTTTTGCCAGTCATTCTGTCAAATTTTGCGATACGAGGGCAGTTTGTCAGTCGAATAAATCGGGCATTAAAGGATCAGGCTACACATGCAAGTTTCGAAACAGATCGGTTTCAGTTTTGAAACACATGCATCAGCTCAATTAGAGCCTGATTACACGATAAGTTTTTTGGTTCGTTTCAATTTTTGGCAGGTACGTACCATCGTGATCACACTACACACAACGAAAAAAGTCCATTCGTGTTTTCGACGTTCAAAAACATTCAGGTTCATTTATTGGAAAATAGACACTAATAATAATTAAAAATGTTTTTAAATCACTTCTTGTTCAAATCTTTACCTAATTAATTATGAAAAAGCATTCCCCATCTCTACTCGTATATCATAAACGTCAAAGTTCAACAACAAAAAGATTAAAATCTTCATACGTGCTTTCGTTACTCCGTTCCCCCTACATCAAATGTGTCAAAACGACGAAACACGAAACGAATCGTGAAATCAAGCTAGATTAAAAACTAGACCATCTCAGATTGATTTTACAATTTGTGCAACAAATAGTTTAATTGAGTTCATCCTTAAGAATAAATGGAAGCCTTGAAAAATAAAAGCCAAATCTGCACTTTATAATACAAATTATTTTATAAGATCCGAAAGTGTAAAAAGAATAGAGATGGTCGCGTTGTTTTCAAATATAATATTTTTCCTAAATTTACAGATAATTAGTTTTTTGGACCAAATTATTTATTTTAGGTAATTTGAAAAATAAAAATATTTTAACCCATTTTAGAAAGCTTCTGAACCAAAATAATTCATGAAACATAAAGAATTAATAAAATAATTGAAGAATAAATAAGAAAAAACCAAATCAGCACTTTACATCGCAAATTTCTTAAAAATCTGTATCTAAATCTGACAAATTTTCTACAAATTTTTAGAGAATTACGCAGTTTACAACATTAGATACCATGACCTTACACCGTCACATGAGGTTACTCATGTATTTTATAAATTATTATATAGACACATTCCAGAAATTTTCTGAATTTACATAATTATTCATGTATAGGTACCTAAACATTTAGCAGAAAACAAATCATCGCAATTGGTGCTGAAATTTGAAAGTTTAAGTTTTGTTTTATTGTTGGCCTTATTGATTCGAATAACACTATTTCATACATATTAATTATTATTTTCAATTTTTTGTAACTGTTCGGTGTAAACAAAGCTTAATATGTATCCCTCTTTTTCCTTTCATAATGTTTGATTTAATGAGAGACGTGAACGGAACAGAGCTCTTTGTCTCAGCACGAACATTAAAATGTCGTAGTAAGCAGCTGCATTCTAAAAAAGCATCACACATACTTTGTAAAATGAATACAAACATTATGGCGTCATCAGAAATATCATAAAACTGACAAGTTTGTTTGCTTGAATAAAAATGTTCGTGATCAAAAATATAAGAAAACTCTTTTTTCGTGGTAAAATAATCATGAACGTTATTATATTATCACAAATACTTTGTAAAATGATTGCAAACATTGTTGAGACATCTGAAACGTCGCAAAAGAGATGAGTTTATATGCTTGAATAGTTGGATTACATAGTCAAGTAGTTTGTACAACATTTTCTGATGGAAAACATAAATGTAAACGCAAATTTGCGTTCCCATGAATACAAAAATGTTGTATAAAAATGTGGAACTATAATAGTCGATAACTCACTGAAGTGGTCGGGAGTAAACAAGCTAATACAAGGAAATCACATGACGAGCCGATGATAGCCCTGTTTTTTAGTGCATTTTAATCTTCGCTTAAAAAAGGAGCATGTCAAATACAACAACATTTTAGTATAACTCCGTATTGTTGTTGTATTTAACATGCTCATTTTTTGTAAGCGAAGATAAAAATGCACTAAAAAACACGGCTAGTATCAATTTATAGCTTTTTGTTGAGTTTCATTAACTTTTGCGTTCGGATGCTCCCGAACGCACCCTACGAAAGTGAAACTGCGATTTGGGGAGTTGGGAACGAAAAAAAGAGAGATGAGTCATTTACTTGCGTGGAGTATGGCTACGGTGACCATATTTCTGGGAGCAAAACCCAGGACAAAAAGTAAAAATTTAAAAACGTGAACAAATTATTGGACTTTTCAATAATTTTTATGTAATATCTTAAATAAATATTAAAGAAAAACATATAACAGAAACAAAAACGAAAAAGAAACGAACATTAACATAAACTATAATGTCTTCATAACTAAAAACTTAAAACAAAAATAAACAACATTTTTAATTTCATTATTAAAATGAGGCCCAGTTTTTCAGTGCAGAGTTAACTCTGAGTTAAATAGAATAGTGACTACATAAGGATATTTTTGTTAGACATTTAAACGTAGTAGATTTATCTCTTTCGTGCTCTTAAATAAAATGAATCGGAAAATATTTTATGAATAAGGATTTACGTAACGTTGCATAGAGAATGTGCAAATACGGGACAAATAATCTATAAAGTACCTGAATACGGGACACGTGTACGTCCCGGGTTTCTTAAAAAATAAACCGGGACAGGCTATAGAAATACGGGACAATCCCGGGAAAACCGGGACGGATGGTCACCGTAAGTATGGCTCACTTTTCCTTTTCACTGTTTAGAAAGTTAATTTTTTTAAGTTTTTTGACATTAGCTTTAGACTATTATACGATAAGTTCTACTTTATCTTTGTGACGAAGTCAGAACGGAACTTCCTAGTATTTGGAAAGAAGAATCTCATATTCTTTTATTTTTAATTCTTTTGTTTAAAATCAAAATCGGTGCAAAAATTTAAAATTCAAGAGTTATTTTATTTTATTTTTGGCTTTTTTAGTTCGAATAAATCTATTTCATACATATTGGGGGCTATCGTGAATAAAATTTCCCACGGAATTTTTCCCATCGTCGAAAACTGAGAACGTGAATTGTGGTCGCAGTTTCTCTCGGAATTTATTGGCATCGAAAATTAATATTCCATGGCCACTGGGCTACCATTTTGATCGACCAAATTTGAACAGTTAAATATTGTTGGCATTTCCAATTTTAGAAGATGGGAGAAATTCCGTGGGAAAGGAGATGGCCAAAAATGTATGGACAAAAAACCCAGAATCGACAAGAATGAAATGTTAGCCAATGGGTACCTTATAATAAGCAATTGACGTCACCAAAATGGCAACCCCGAAATCCATCTAGTATAGGAGCTATGAGCCACCCAATACGACTAGTTATATGAAAATCCCCTCACGTTTTTTTTTTGTTTGTAAAAAAGATAGCTAATAAAATGGTATGAAAGAAGTTGTGCGTGAGATATCAACGATTTTTCTGTTTCAGATTCAGACAATGGTCATTTTTAGCCATTTAAGCAAAAAAAAAGAAAAGGAGTCAATTTAAAAAAAAAATCCAAAAATTAACAAAGCTTTCAGATCACAATGAAAAGAATAAAATAAATAAAATAAATTGGGTGGCACAACAGCTCATGGAGAACCAGGGCCTAGTGACTTACAACTCACAACCATTCCTGTGTGCGTGTTGTTAACAGGAATGGAAGGGACCTACAGTTTTTTGCCGAGTCTGAACGGCTAAATGAGTAATGAGAAGCACTTTTCCATGACAAGTATACTCTTGGAAGATTTGTCAGTTCCTCGCAAGAGGCAGTACCTCGGTACCTGTTTTTAGGTGGCACGGCTAGGAATCGAACCCACAACATCATGCCACGAGGTACTGCCAATGAAAAGAAACAAAAACGAAAAATTCAATAAATAACACTAAAAATAATAAAACAAATAACCTACTAAGACTAAAAATAATTTGTTCCTACTTCACATAACTAATAATACAAGAATCTTGATATAGCTTGATATCGTAGATTCTTGCTATAACTCCATTTCATTGTTTAATTTTTTGTTTATATTTAACAATAAATACCAAACTTTCTTAACCTTCCGATGACAACACTTTTAAAATTACATACACCACAACAGGGGTGATGGAACACCCCAGCTAAAATTTAACGTAAAAACAGTATTTTTACGGATAGTAAAAAATATTTATGGAATTGTAATACTTCATTGACAAAAGGAAAAACAGAAAATAGGATATACAAAAATAAAAAAAATATTGCTGGGTAGTTAAAAGGGCTAAAGGCCAGTTGATGCAAGTCTCTCTCATATTTTCAGGAAATGCAGCACAATTGCTATTCAAGCATGAAAACTTGATTTTTTTTCCTCAATATTCTGGACAAATTACATATCTTTACTGCTTCTGTAATTTAGGGGGGGCTAAGCTCCCCTTAAAATGACTCTAGAGGGTAACTTCATTAAAATTTTCGCATACATGAATGACAACATGGGGTGATGTGTCACCCCAGTGCATACTGTATTCCATCGTATTCAAAAACCATAGTCCACTGCTTGGACTTCTTATCATCAACTGACATCTGACATATTAAACGACAAATACCTAGAACGGTAGAAAAGAAAACCAAGCAAAACCCAAATTACAACTAAAAGAAAATTGTCTGGGGTGATGGAACACCCCTGTTGTCATCCGAAGGTTAACCTTTATCTCCCACAAACTATTCATAAAGTACTGTTTTGATCAGATTGTGCATTAATGTGAATTCGAACTTTTAATCTCTAAATATAAATGATCCGTGATGGTTTTTCGATCTAACGATTACATATTTTTGATGTACTTATTCAGCCTTCAAAAACTCCATATGATTTTTTTGTGTCGACTCTGGGTTTTTTTTTGGCCAACTCCTTTTATCCACGATAGCCCCCATTAATTATTATTTTCAATTTTTTTAGCTGTTCAGTGTAAACAAAGCTTAATATCCGTCTCTCTTTTTCCTTTCATAATGTCTGTGTTGATGAGAGACGTGAAAAGAAATCTTGTCTCAACATGAACATCCAAAAGTCGTAGCAAGCAGCTGCGTTCTATAAAAGCAGTCACACATAGTTTGAAAAATTAATACAAACAATGTTGAGTCATCAGAAATGTCATAAAACTGACAGTTTGTGTGCTCGGATGAAAATGTTCGTGATCAAAAATATAGGAAAAATCTTTTTTTCATGGTTAAGTTATGAAAAATTAATACAAACATTGTTCAGTCATCGGAAACGTTGTAAACTGGCACATTTATTTGCTTGTATACCAACGTTCGTGATCAAAAGGACGCGTTAAGTATTGTAACCGACTTGGATGCAATAATTTTCATTTCGTTTTATTCCATCAGAAGTTAAAGTGCCACCGAACGTAAAGGTCAATTTTATACGCGTGTTGTAAAAAAGTGAATCTAATAATAAAAAAACTAATACCTATTCACCAGCAATTATTACAAAATTATTGTAATAAGATAATAAAGGTAAGTCATTAAGATTATCCCCAAGTTTGAAACTATTTGTCGGTAGCTTACTTCAGATATGTATGTACCAACAAATATTTCTTAGAATTTTCTTCTATCCAGACGCCATCTTAAAAAAGTATGATTTTGTAAAGAGTTTCGAAATATAATATTTATAGAAAAATGAAAACATAAAAATAAAATACAAAATCAATGTTTTTTCTCTCATAAATTCAGTAGTTCAATATAAAACTAATTTTCCCCGTTTGTCTTGTTTAAGGTTAGCACAAAATGAGACACCTCACACGATCACACATGTGAGATAATAGTATGACCAGTTCGACATGACCTGAAGGGTGCTTAACAAGATTTTTTTAAAGCCAACCAACAAATTGAAAAAAATAATATCTAACAAACATTCTTAAAAAAAGGATAACTATACTTATTGTATTAAAGGTAAGTCGTAACGATTATCTCAAAACTTTTAACTTTTTTTTAGATAACAAAATACCTACCTATATATAATAGTTATTATATTTGAATAGATCATAGATTTTCAAATATAAATAAGTGATTCGTTTAAAAAAAAAAACGTTTGCCGACGTAGAAAAACGAATAAATAAATAAATTTCTCTCAAAGCGAAACGAAAATCGAAAGATATCTAAACTTTTATTCCATTTATAATCCTCTTAAATATTGTATTCATAGTTTTTTTAATTAAATTAATTTAAAAAAAAGGCTCGCATTGTCAACGTAGGCCATTTTCATGAAAAATGCTTTGTGACTGGAAACATAATTTTATTTCTTAGCTAAACAGCAAGTGCTAGAGACATGATCATAGCTTATTTTGATAACAGTATAATCTTCTAAAAAAATTAATCAAAGTTTTTGATGAAATTGCATTTAAAAACAATTCAGACTATACATAGTATCTATCGACTTGATTTTCAAGACATTTTTCATGAAAACCCCTATTTTAACAATGAGTGTGTTTATTGCAGTGAATTTGGTGTTTGATCATATAATAAAAAATAAAATAAATAAATATTTGGAAAGATTAAATACTTCAGAGTATAAAATGGTGAATTAGTTCAATTTAATTCAGACCACTTTTGTACTCACAGCATTGTGCAATCAAAATTTAGGCTGATTAGATTAGTTTAAAAAGCTTATATCTTAGATTAAAATTTTTAAGTTTCTTGCTGTGCTACTTTTTTCATATAAACTGATTTTATTTTAAAGGATAGATACGGTTCTTTATGCACTCTTCGGGCCACTTCGTCGGGGAATATTAATGGACAGTATAGCAACATTTCTCACAAAAAACAACACAGCTGTATTTCGTAAAGGATTTCCAATGCATTGCTTCAAGAATCCGTGATCGATTTCATGAAGATTCTGTAAGTATTTATTTTGTATTCCCATTCATTTTTTAAAAATTTGATTTAAGATTCATCACATTTTTTTTAATAGACTGATTTTATCATTTTAAACAGAAGTGTTTTTATGATAAAACTATTTTCTTTTGTATAAAGCTATAAAACATACAATTTTTTTTAAACCATTGTTGAATTTGAAAGTGCTAAGCTTCTTCTTGAAGTATACTTTTTTAATATTTCCGGATTTTTTTCCTTATCGACCTAGTTTAAGTATCCATGTCCCCTTATTCGTCAATAATATTGCAGAGCATGATTCTTGGGCATATTCTAAGACAACAACTGTATGGAGGTAAAGTTGTATCTCCCCCTCTGAGGCAGGGAAGGCAATTTCTGAATTATAAACTTTAAGTGCAAAAAAAAAATATTAAAAAATTAATGAAAGGACATGCAATAATGTTCTTTAAATTTTTTTTAAACCTAGTTACCCATCCTTGTATTCGGTTTTTAAATCAGTTTTTGAGAAATGAAATTTCAAAGTCAAAATTTTTTTATTTTTTTTAAGTTGATATTTTTCAAAATTATTTGTATTAAACGTAATTAAATTCTGTTTCTGTATTCAATATTCAATGCCCATAATAAATTTTAGTCAAAAACCAATATCCAAATTTAAAAATCTTTCTTAGTTTTTGAGAAATAAAGAAAAAATAAAAGGTACTTTTCCCAAAAAAAAACCGAAAAAAGGGTTTAACTATGTACATATAATTCAAGGATAAATTAATTTTTCAATTAAAATATTACTGACGAATTAGGGGACACCCTGTAAAGGGAGTCCGGAAATCACCTCCGCAGAAGAAAACCGTGAGTTCCTGAGGTCCATTCAAGTTGAAAAACTTACGAGCTAATTTTCTCATTTTCGCTCTCGTTTGCGACTTATAACGGTTTTCGTGCAATTTATTATCGAAAACATTTTTTTAGCATTTTGTTTTTTTGACTTGGATATCATTTTTTTTATAAAAACAACACGTTATTAAGCACAATTGTTTCTTTTTTATTATGAAAGGCAAATGTGTTCTCTTTAACACTTTTCAACCAAAAAGTTCATTTCAAATTATTTAAAAAATAAAAAAGTAAGGAGATTCAAGAAATAATACTCGCTTCAATTCGTTTTAATTTAGTATTATTTCTTTTAATTTTCTTCTTTTTTTTAAGTATTTTTGTAAGCAAAAGTGCTTTCAAGAATTGCAAGAATATATCCTTTTCTCTTTTCAGAATGTTCAACATAGTTGACTAATTTCAAATGCAAAAAGCATTTTAGTTAGCTTTTGAAAAGAACTTCAGAGTTAATAATAAACCCGAACTTTTTGCCTACTAGATTAACTTGATACGGAAAAGTTTGGGTCTCAATAGTAGGTAGTAAATAACTACAGTTGAGATTTAATTATAAATTTCTAACAAAAAACGATTTTGAATCCACTAGAAGAAATACAACGATTTCAGTTTTTATTACGGTAACATTACCTTCCATCAAAATTCATTAATTACAGATCAATTATTATGCGGCACTTAAGAAAGGTTCAAAAGCAAATCCATCAGGAAGGTTATACAGCCGCTACTACAATTTAATGCACTGGCATCGAAAAATTGGCCTTGACAAGACAGGCGAAAATGAATTCAACTCAAGTCCAAGTACCAAATCAAAGTTTTTTTAATCCAAATTTGACCGAAGAAGAAATGGAATTTGTGCATGGTAATTTTTTATCTTCAAACAATGAAAATTATTCTTAAAACTTTCTCATTTTATGATATAATTTTTTTTTTTTGATCCAGACGATACCTTGGCAGATATAAAATGGCTTAAAATTCACAATTAAAGAGCCTTGCGATGAGGTAAAATCTAAATGGAGAACAACTTTCAAGACAACAAGAAATTGAAATCCAGAATTTGTCCACAATTTAGAAGAACTGGCCCTTGATTAAACACTCTGCTGGAGTGACATTGGTAATTGGTTTAATATTTATATTGTCTTCAAATTGTCTGCATTTCCATTGAATTGTTAGAGAGGATATCAATAACGTTAAAAACTTCATGACTCTCAGCTTATCTGTGCATCCAGCCCACTTAAATTTTCTTCAATTCTGTAGATAGAAATCAATGTTGTTAACACTAAATTCATTTAGTGACTGCAGTTAAGTCAAGATTCAGACTTATTTCAATAGTCTTTTGACTTCCAAAATAACTTTAACTTTTAAAATAAAAGTCGTAGGTCATTTTGAAAATCATGACTTGAAGTCAATTCGACTTTTTAAAATCTTTAAAGTCATTTAAAAGTCAAAATTTCATTTGTTTGGCATGAGGGTGGTCCAAATAAAATTGTTTTGCTGTTTTTTTAAAACTAAGTTTCTCACATCTTGTGCACCTAGTGTCATTTAGCCACCGTGCCGTCTCGTTTTTTAAATTAAAAACTAAATTGCGTTTTAAAGCATTTATTATGCTTTATGCTTGTAAGCTACCCAATAAAAATAAATAATAAAATATATTTGTTATTGAGGAATTAATTTATCTGGGTTCTTAGATTAAAAACTTTATACCTCGTGGCATGATGGTTAGTGCGTAGGACTGTCATGTCGATGGTGTGGGTTCAATTCCCAGCCGTGCCACCTAAAACCAGAAATGTTTTTTCCGAGGTACTGCCTCTTGTGAGGAACTGACAAATCCTACAAGAGCATACTTGTCATGAAAAAGTGCTTCTCACTTAGCCGTTCGGACTCGGCAAAAAACTGTAGGTCCCCTCCATTCCTGCCAACAACACGCACACAGGAATGGTGGAGAGTTGTAAGTCACTAGGCCCTGGTTCTGCACGAGCTGTTGCACCACCCAATTTATTTATTATTTATTAATATTAAAAAAATTCTTTTTTTGTAACATATATTTTGTATTCTTAAAACATTTTTTGATTTTTTTTCTTATTTCTTTCTTAGGGTAAACATTGATTTTGTCATTCTTTATCCTGGGAAGCAGAACTGTCTCATTGAACTATGGGATGAACTTAAAGCCTCTATAATCCCCGTTTTCAACAAAAAATTAAAGACCAAAATAGTCAAGAGCTGCTTGGTTTCTTAAACAAGAAACATTTTGTAAATGGTATGTTTAATGTTCAGTATCCTTTTATATTATTAAGTTGTTAACTAAATGTTTACGTTTTTTAGACCTTGAAGACGTTATAGTAAGGAATCTCCTACATTCTATACTGCCACCTACCGCAAGACAAGCAAACATCACATCTGGTAGTGAAACCAGAAAAAGAAGGTATTTCAAGCCAACCATTTTTTTTGTCTTAAATCTTAAATATCCAATAGGATGTAGTTCAGTATGGCTGTTTTTTCAAAAATATTTTTTAAAATTAAAACTTCGGAAAGAGTTCCACCAAATGTTTTTATTTTAGACAACATTTTGAAAAATTATAATAATGTTCAAGTGCCATTTATGTATGCCCAATAGGGTGGAGCGTTTTTAGCAAATTTTTCCAAATCACTGCGTGTAACTCATAGTTTATGTGAAATGGTTTCCTGAACGTATTCTTATAACAAGTTTTGAGTCGCTTTTGGGAAAAAAATTGGGAATCCACTGAAAAATACCCCTTTCTCAAAAAATTTACTTATTTTGAATATACATAGTGTAGAAAAGCTATATCCTAGAAACCATCAACACTTTTTATATTGAATTTAGCTGTATTAACAATAATATTTTTCTGAACACAACCTTATGATCAATTGTTTTCTCTTTGGGAGAAAAAAAAAACGGGAAGCAACTGAAAAATAATCTTTTTTCAAAAAACTTTGCTTATTTTGAATATATAAAAATAGCTGCGAGTAAGTACTAGTCAGTCGCTTCCCATTTTCTTTCTCCCAAAGTCGGCTCAAAATTCATAATGAGGATGTGTTAAGAAAAATATTGTTGTTAAATTCAACTAAATTCAACATAAAAAGTATTGATGGTTTCTAGGACATAGCCATTCTATCCTATATTCAAAATAAGTAAATTTTTTGGAAAAGGGGTATTTTTCAGTGGCTTGCTGGTTCTTTTTTCCCAAGGGCGACTCAAAACTAATGATGAGGATACGTTCAGGAAACCTTTACGTATAAACTATAAGTTGCACCCAGTGATTTGGAAAAATTCGATAAAATCGCTCCACCCAATGCCCAACAACGTCCTTAGCTGATGAAAAATGTATTTTTTATTAGAAATCCTTCATACCTTCTAAATGTCTGTAATCTGTTTTTGCTGGAGAAACATTCTTTTACATCATCGGCTAATTTAAATCAACTTTTTTTCAAAAAATACTTTTACATTCTGCAAAATAGAAAATTATTATTTCAGTCGATCTTGAGATATTAATCGAATCAAAAAAAAAAAAATATTTAGCTATGCAGTCTATGAAAATATATTGCATTTTCTTAAGTTAACCATTGCACTTCAAATGAAATATTATATGGTACTTACATTATTAATTATAATATTTTCTTGAGACCTACAAAAATATTATTTTGTAAAAAATTGTTTATTATTTTAGCTTTACAAGAACAACAGTTAAAAACTGTTTGAAATAAGTAAAATTAAGTAAAAGTCCGTTCAAATGGAAAGAATTATCCTTTTATCAATACCTTTTAAAATAGGTACTATTTTTAAACAAAGATTTTTTGTGACTAGTAAGAGTATCATGTACGAGTATGTATGATAAAATGAAACTTTTTTTTTATAAAAGGTACATATATTCTAAACATAGATGATGATAGATGATAGATATATTTATTTATTTCACATAAATTTCATTTAATATACTTAAAAATATAATAGTAACAATATATAAATAACTGTAAAACTATTGTTTAAGAAAAAAAAAAGATTTAGTTTTGACTTTGATTTGTAAGAGTATCTATGGCACTTAGATCTTTTAAAAAACATTTTTGTGAAACATGTACAAATATTATTTAATTTTAAATTTTTTATTTTAAACTAGTATGATAATCTAAGTTAATATTATCTGTATACGTATATTACTTTTGTTTTAGAAAACATTTACGAAAATATTAATAAACTCAATTTGAATACATTCAAACATTTACCTGTTTTTCCTATTATTTTAAAAGTTCTTACAGCATACCAATTTAAAAGTAAGTATTCAAAATAATGGAGAGAACACGTCATTATGATTCAATCACAAATGATAGTATATTAACAAGGAAAATAGTAAGCGAAACACCAAGTATACTTATTTGAACATGGACATTAATGTTGAAGCACAAATATTTCACCGGACTTTCCTGTTTAATTAGCAACAAAAATGATCAGCTGATCACGAATGTATATAAATTACTACAAGGATATTTTTAGCTTAACAGAATAATGGTTATCTGAGCACGGACATTTAACTCTAAGCACAAATATTTTACAAAATGTTCCTGCTTTGTTGACAACGAAAATGATAAACCAACAACGAATGTATATATATAACAACACTGTTATTTTAAGCCAAACACCAACATAGTTATCTAAGCACGGAAATTTAACTTCAAACACAAATACTTTAGAAGATTTTCCTGCTTGGTTAACAATGAAAATGATGAGCCAATCACAAACATAGTCATTGAAACATATTAATTTTAGTTCAAGCACAACAAATATTTCCAAACTACCGTGTTCGATTAACAATGAAACTGATTATTCTATCACGTAAATTCATAAATTTCACACCAATAAATATTCAGCTTAATACAAAGCATTGTTCGTTAAAAATGTTTATAGTTGATATATAGTCCGGAAAAATATGTTCGTGATCACGAAAAATATTGGAGTACCTAGAAACGTGATCATTTTTTTTAACACGTTTACAGTCACTTTAAAATGCGAAGTGTTTGTTCAAACCCGAAATCGATCACGAACATCGTAAAGTTTTGATAAAAAGATTGACAACGCAAGCATAGTCAGATTGACCAAGATGCGTGGTTGACGCAAGATTAACCAAGGATATTGGTTGATTTTACCAACGTTTTTTTTTCGGTGAATGCTTAATTTTGAATCTCAATTTTTAAAGGTAGGTACATTTTACTTCTGCCCCCCCCCTAGCGAAAATCCTGCGGGCGCCCATGGCTAGCACTCCTCAGGTTCGTTATTCTTTCTTGGATTATGATTGGATTAATTTTGGAGATATTAAATCTGCCCCAATCCACCGTGTTTCACCGGAGCTTGAAATATACTGCGGTGGCACCTCGAATTCAAATGAAGAAAGTTTCTAGCGGCTTTGTGGATCTTTGAATCGGCCTTGTAAAGAACCTTGGCAGTGATATTTGGTTTTTGGAGATGAGCAATGTATGTATCTGGGGACAAGATATTCCTTGAGAATAGACAACTTTTGATGTGGCTTGAAAGGGGCCCTTATTGAAATCCTCTTAAGCTGCTCAAATAGGTCCCCTAGGTCGAGTGGAGAAAGGCCCGTGAATGTGAAGTTTTCACCCAAATACTTGAATTTGCTGTTCGTACATCGTACCTACTGATAAAAGGTATGGCAGTGGAGTTAACGTTAACACCGTGCATGTATCGACGCACACCTTCTTCATAGCCGGAACGGTCTTCAGGACGAGGGAGGAGCAATTCTTTGCGTTAATACTCATGCTCATAGGTCATAGACGTGAGGTAGTCTATAGTTTTTTTGAGCATTCGTTTTCCATCGTCAGGAGTTCCCGCTACTAGGATTAGTACGTCTGCGTAGGCGAGGCAAGTGATCTCATTACCATTGATGTTAATGCCACTGCAACCCCCCTGCTTGGGCACACTAAAGGATTTGGCGAGGTTGGGTGAATGCAGTCTCTTTTGCATTTTAAGATTCTGGACTAAAAAATTCACGGCTTATGTCCCAGTAAAGTGGGACATATGTAAGTCCAAAAAAATGCCTTTGTATATAATACAAAGATATATGTAGGAAGCAGAGGATAATGTCGTTAGCCCCATCAAAAAATATTTATGAAGAATAAATTTTTCAATGTGGAATTACTTTTTAACAAACACACTCCATCTTTGCTTGACTTAACAAGTATGGCACAGCCAGAAGCTAGCTACTATTTATAAGAATTAATTAATTAACTCTACTATGCTACCTACATACATATTTCTTAAAATGTTCATTATTCAATGTCGATGATTTAAGAATTCACAAAAACACATCCTTTTTAATGTAGCCTTGATCTGAGGCGGAGCATGATAAATAGAAAATAGTCGTGTGTATTAGCAGGAACGTTGTGCTAGATTTTACTTGTAAGAAATTGCCATGAATATGATTGCATAATGACCTTGCTGTTTGCTTGCTAAATGTAAACGAATATTGCAGGGAAAAGTTTACTAGTTTGATGAATGAAACAATTCCAGAATTTGTTCCTTTCTTCAAATTCAAAAAAAAAAATCTCGAAAAATAAAATGGCTCAAGAGAGTAGTCGGGCTAGTACAGAAGGTTAAATTATTAAATAAATTATAAGTAAAATATATTTTTGTAAAGCTTAATTTTATTTCAGGAGTCTTGAAATGGACCAGAAATATGATTAAATTTCTTTGGTAAAAAAAAATTATGACCGCCTGAAATAGGGCTCCTAACTTTCATTGAAACCAAAGGAGGACACTTTTTATTTAAGAAAATAAAAAACAAAAAAGAAGTATAATAATTGCATTTTTAAAGCATTAAAGCATATAAAAAGTGAATAATAAATAAAAAAACATTACATTCCATACCCTAAAAACCCTATTCCAATTAATTAATCAAAATTTAGTTCTAAAAAATATAAACACGATTTCTTGCTTTTACTGCCAAAAACTGAGACAAATATTTTTTGGATGTTCAATTTGACTTTGACACTCCCCTATCATAATGACGTAGGAAAACTACTGAGCGCTCTGAAATATAAAACGCCTAAGCATCACCATGCTTGACCTTAACAGTGATGAATATTTTGACGTACATAAGTTGTATGTCTTGTATAAGAAATACGCAGTTTCGTTGGAAAATTATGGTTTTAGCCACTTGTAAATTACGTTGGGCATTAACACTTGTTGGATACATGCATTGGCATTTGAGGGGTATAATTTAAAAAACTTTTCTTTTCCACTTTTGAGAACTAGGAGTAAAACGAGGAAATAGTAGATAGCTGCTAAATTATAAATTTAAATATAGATAAGTTTGGAATGACCTTTGTCCACATTTGTTTTAAAAATTACGATTGGAATACCTGACTTTTGATTCAGCCTGTCAAAAATTGAACAGTATAAAAAGTTTTGAATTAAACGCCGAATGGGATACTGTAGTTTTGAAAAAATATACACAACTTTTCAGGTACCAAGAAGTAAGGAAATAATTATTAGTTTGTACAAATTTTAGTGAGAAACGTAGACATTGGGTCTTCTACGACAGAACACTTTTTCATACTTAACTCATTTTTGAAAAAAAAAACTCGAGCAGGAGAGTTTAATCATTGAATAATTACAAATAGAAGGGGACACCGAACATTACTCAAACGACAGTCGCACCAATCAAATCCAGTGGCCGCTCATGAAGCTATAATTTCCTTTTCACACAATTATTGGTTTTCTTCTCGGCTAAGTGAGTCTAAAATAAATCCTTTTGTATTTTTCTTAGAGATATAGATACATACGAGTAGATATGTAGATACAGTGAAGAAAGGATACATATTTTTTTTTCTTCAATTTGTGCTTTGATTTTCTTTTGTGAATGAACGCACATGTAGGTACACATAGGTGCATTTTGAATATATTAGTGTTTGGTGTCCGTCTCACCGCCATACAGCAACAAAAAGATACAAAACGGTTTCTCTTTTATTTAATTTTAATTTTATTCCATTATCAGCAGGTGAGTTTTAATTTCTCACTCCCAGTGGTGTTAAAAATTAAACTTATTTAGAGTTATTATCCTGACATCCAATTAAAATTAAAAGAGCCAAACTTTTTCCTACATAGATAATCTAATCATCCAAGCAAATTTTTGCCTACAAATAAAAGGTCTGTTTTTTTTTTTTAATAAAACGATATTATAAATCAATAATTTAAATGAAAAAAAAAAGGAAAACGTGAGTATTTTTTAAGAAAAAATCTACATATTATGCAGGCACATATAAATATCATTTAAAAGATATCATTAAAGATTTTTTTTTCAAAATTTTTCATTATAAATGCAACGTAACATGTAAAATGTGAAGATAGCAATATTTGTGAGTTTGACGATTCAGATGACGAGGCATCCTTAGACAATGAAGTTGAACAAAATACACCGTCAAATATTTCAGAAATGTCTACAACATATTTTGCTGGATACATCGCAAAGTCTGTCCTCAAAAAAACCGGTTGTGAAATATGTAAATTCAACATAGTCAAAGCTCGACAATATGAAAAGACCACAAATGGAGGCTTGATAATTCCTTCAAAATCATTTGCCAAGCTCATAGATATTATTGTAAAATGTTTCAAAGAAAATTTTGATCAGCTTTGTATCCAACAAACTGTTCTACAATCTTTTTTAAATATATGCGATGCCCAAGCTTATTACCCCTGTACATCCACTGATCATAAACAAATTTTATTAAATCATACTTTAAAGGTATTAATAAGAGCTAAAATTAAAATTATAAATGCCAGGCTAAAGTGTAAAAAACTAGATATATTGAGACATATTTGAAGTACAGCTATTCGAATTTGTGGACCTCTTCTTTTCTGTAATATACAGGGTGTCCCGGACCTGAGTGGATTTATTTTAGGGTGTGGTTCTTGGGGTTATTCTAAAAATTGTATGGGGGGGGGGCAGGTTGTATCTCTCCTCCCTGAGGCAGGGACTTCAAATGCAAAAAAAAACATTCAAAATCAACGAAAACACATCTAATAATGTGAAAGATAATACTTCATTCTAGCATTTGGTTTTTAAATCAAGTTGTTTAAGCAAATAGTTTTTGAGAAATTAAATTTCAAAGTCAAAATTAAAAAAAAAAATGTGATTTTTTGATCTTAACTCGATATTTTTCAAAATTTTACGTACTTAAGTTTGTGTTCAATATTCAATGTCCTTATTATTTTTTAGTCCATTACCGAAAACTTAATGTAATTATCTTTCTTAGTTTATGAGAAATTAAGAAAAAACAAAAGGTATTTTTACCAAAAAAGGCCGAAAAAGGGTTAAATTATGGATAATTCATGAATGAATTCATTTTTTCGGGTTTTTTTGGTAAAAGTACCTTCTGTTTTTTCTTAATTTCTCAAAAACTAAGAAAGATTTTTGCATTTGGTTTTCGGTAATGGACTAAATAAATGATGAGGGCATTGAATATTGAACACAAAAAAGCACTTTATTACGTAAAATTTTGAAAAATATCGACTTAAGAACAAAAATCACTTTTTTTTTTTTAATTTTGACTTTGAAATTTAATTTTTCGAAACCTATTCGCTTAAACAGCTTGATTTGAAATCCAAATGCAAGAATGGAGTATTATCTTTAAAAAAAAAAACTATAGCACATTATTAGATGTGTTTTCGTTGACTTTTAATGTTTTTTTTGCCTGCCTCAGGGAGGGGAGATACAACTTTCCCCCCAAACATTTTTTTTCTTAGAATAACCCCAAAAACCACATCCTAAAATACTTCCACTCAGGTCCGGGACACCCTGTATATAATCCATTGATTAAGCTTAACAACAAACTACCGCTCACTTTCAAAAAGTATTCTTTATTTTTTTTATTATGTGTAGACTAAACTTTTAAATCTATAAGATAATTTAAAAACTACTTTTTGTTTTTAATTAATTAAATAAATACAATTCTAATGTTCGGACTCAGACGTCAAACTTCAACCATTCAAACAAATTTAAGGAAAACAAAATGTTTGTTTTTAGTTTTGTATTCATGGTACTAAGTTGTGGTATAAGATGAAACACGAAGCATTTTTTTTATTTTTGAAGGTTGTCAAAGTGAGAAAATCTCCGAACTTTTTGTTCGGAACTTTAGTTAGGTGACTTGTGTATTCAGCTTTAAGTCACCTTGGTTTTGTTGTAATATTTAGTTTTACCTGAGATATGTGATCTTCAAGCTTCATTGATTAATATTTTTTATCACCAATATCCCAACTTATAATGATCATTTTAGACTTTGTTGAGACTATTTGTTTTTGTGGCTTTTCACCGTTATTTTAGAAAAAAGTTCAAACGACTTTTTGTGATCTTTTCGTATAGGTATGTATATCTTTTGCTTCCTTCCAAATATTTATTGCATGGTTAATATAAGTATGCAGATTTGAAGACTAACATATTCTTAACATTTTTGAAAATAACAAATTGTGTTTTTACTAAACATTTGTGTAATCACCATCGAAATGAAAACAAAAATAACGAATTCTTTTCAACTATTTACAATTTTGTATTGGTCACGCACTACTTGGACAAGAAAAAAGATTTAAAGTTTTTTTTTTAATTTTTTTCAATATAAAAATGTTCAGCAATGTTAAGAATATGTTAATCTACAAATTTGCATACTAATATTTACCATGCAATAAATATTTGCAAAGAAGCAACAGATATCCATATATGTACCTACGAAGGGATCACAAAAAGTCGTTTTTTTTTTATTATTAGGTGTGATTTTGGTGATCAAAACAAAGTTTTTTGATTAAAAGTCAGATATCGCAGGCAGAACAAAATTTTACAACAACAGCAACAACAAAAAGGTTAGTAACTTATAGTTGAATAAAGTCATAACCGATAAATTTGATTGACTCAAAAAAGTTCCGAGAAAATTACAACCTTTAAAAATTAAAATAAAGCTTTCTGTGTCATCTCACACATACAACAAAAACCACTGACACAAAAAATACAAAATCTTGTTCCTAGAATTTTTCTTAACTAGTGTACATACATGCGATTTTTTAATTTAAATTAAATTATGGCCAAATTCAAATCAGAATATCTACCTCTCAAAAGTCCACTTAAAGTGTATCCTTCTATTTAAAAGAAAAACATAAGATAGAACCATTTTTATCGCTTAGTTACTTAAAAAAAGGAGTTACATACCTACATACCTTCAAATGTGTTCTACACCCTGTTTCACGGTTTTAGTTTTAAATTTCAAACATTTTTCAATTGGGTACAGTAAAAACAAAACTTTAATTAAAAAAAAACTACATCTTTACTATCACTGGTTGCTTTAGTTTCTTTTTTGATTTATTAAGTACATAATAATACTTATAATTTTTATTTTTCTTATCTTAAAAATAACAATGTACCTACCTATGTATGTACCTAAATTTATACCAAAATCGTTGAAAAAAACAATAAATGAGAACAAATTATAAAACATTATTTAATTATTTTTATGTGATAGATGGCAGGTACCTATGTAATAAATAGGTACGAATTGAAAATTGAGTACCTACTTGATAATCTATATTAATTGATAAGGATCCGTGAAAATCAACGAAAAATTTAAAAGAAGATGGAACAGGTACCTTCCTGCATATACCTACCTATAAAACGACCCATTCACAGCACATAAGTGTGCACACACTCCGCCACACATATACCACCGATCGACCCACCACACCAAAAATCAAAGAGTGCACACTTGTGTTGTGTGTACCATTTGAGACTTATGTTTTCAAATTAAAAAAAAAATGTATTATTCCTTGCCTATGGATCTCAAGATATAAAAAACAAAACAAAGCACTAACAATTTTATTTACTGGACAACACACAACCCAGAAAAGAAAATATAATTTTTATCTCTACCCCATATTTTCATTAACCTTGAGTCCTCGAATGGCATTGAAAAAAATACCTCAAAAGCAAAACTAAAACGGCTGTTCAATTCGTTGTTGTTGTTCATTTTCATGCTCTGTGAAAAAAAAAACATTTCTTCCCTTTCTTCTTCGGCAATTAAGGAAATTTCCCAAAAGGAACAAACTTTTAAGGAACAAATTTATTATAGGGGTGTTGTATTTGATAGAGCGATTGCAGCGACAGACTGCCAAACCAGGCCACCTAGTGGACGTTTTGCCCGGTGTCCCTTCTATTTGTAGTTATTCAATGGTTTAATTGAACCCCTCATTTATTACGAAAAATGTTCATCTTGTTTTACGTTAAAACTAAAACGTTGAAACTTAATGACTTCAGAAATGAGTGCGTTCAGTAATTTTATTTAAAGTTTATGCGTGCAGCTATAAATGTTCCTTTTTTCTTTTAAAAGTGGACATTTGTTAGTGAAGGGAGAGCGGGAGGACAAATTATCAAAAAAGAGGACTATCCTCCCAAAAGGAGGACGGTTGGGAACCCTAGCCCAAAATGTGGCGTGACAAAAAAACAACTAATCAACTCATCGGATACAAAATTAACGATGAATTCAGCATAAGTATTCCTTTTCCAAAAATAAAAAGGCTAAAAAAAACGTTAAAAAAAGTAAAGGAGGAAAATTAAAAAAAAGGACAGCCAAGCAAGATTGAGAATATTTTGTCCTCCTGCACGATATGTATACCCAGCACCAGAAGCAAATCCTCGAGATATGCTTCGGAGGTTGTGGAAGTTCAGAGAGCCGAACATCTAACAGAAACCATCAACTTGGATTCGGATGGTGTCCGTGTCGTGGAGGAACCACCTTTCACCACCAATCTTAAAAGGAGCGGAAGTGCACAGCAGAAGACAAAGTGTTATCGAGAGCACAGGGAAATCGCTAACAAGTTTTTGGATATATTCAATGCAAATGGTAGATAAGATGGGAAGAAATTCAGTAATTTGGATTATTTTCTTTCCAATTTTTGTTATTGTCTTGATAGACTTATAGTCCATAGCAGATTTTGGGTGTTATCGTGCAAAAGTTAAAAAAAGAAGTATAGGAGTCAAAATCTTGAGTAAAGATTATTCAAACATTTGATTTTGAGTTACCCTTACTCAAGATTTCGACGCCTATACTTCTTTGTTTGCTTCCCTTCCAAAATTTGGATAAAAATCAATGGATCTGCACCGCTGCCATCTTCAATATAGTCGATGTCCTCCACTTTTAAGAATTCCTCATCTATGTAATTACTCCGTAAACATATTTACGCAAAATAGATGATGCAACAATGCAATGGAAGTTGATTTCATGCAATCTATATAAAATAGTCTTATGGTCCCTGAGTTAACTCACGAAATTAAATAAGGTGAGTTAACTCGGAGTACAATTAGGTTATCAATTGACTGAAAAACACGCTTATGGAGTTAACTGAGGTTTAACCCCGAGACTAGGATTATCTCACACGGAAAAACTGGCCTTAGTGAAATCAGAATCTGACTTTTTTATACTGAATTGATTTTATTTCTCAATCCAGACATCATCAATAGAAGCGAGTCATGGATGGAACAACAACACGCCCACATGCATCTTCTTCTCCATTCCCCATCTATGCATACGGGACCAAAAATCACCCGGAGAATTTTCCTCTCAAAGCAGCCTAACGCGTTCTCATCCACCGTTAACAGTTTCCATGCCTCTGCACCATACATCAGGACCGGGATGATAAGCGTCTTATACAGGGACAGTTTAGTTGCTCGAGAGAGGGCTTTGCTTCTCAATTGCCTTCTGAGCCCGAAGAAACAGCGATTGGCAAGAGTAATTCTTCGTTTGATCTCAGCACTGGTATCGTTCGCTGAGTTTATAGCGGATCCTAGGTAGACAAAGTCTCTGACCACCTCAAAATTATAGCTGTCTATAGTGACGTTCTGTCCGAGACGTCGGTGTTGGGTGTCCTTTCTTGTTGACAGCATATATTTTGTTTTGCTTTCATTCACCGTTAGACCCATCTTCTTGGCTTCCTTTTCCTTCTCAATGCTCACAAAAGCACCACTGACATCACGCTTTGTTCGTCTGATTATGTCATTGTCGTCAGCGTAAGCGAGTAGTTGGACGGACTTTTGAAAGATTGTGCCTCTGGTGTTGACGTGAGAGTTTTGCACTATTCTTTCAAGAACGATGTTGAAGAAGTCGCATGACAGCGCGTCGCCTTGCCTAAAACCTTTTTTGACATCAAAGGTGTCGGTGAGGTCTTTGCCAACCTTGATGGAGCAGCGTGCATTCTCCATCGTCATCCTGCACAAACGGACGAGTTTGGCAGGGATGCCAAAACTAGACATTGCTCTATATAGCTCGTCATACGCGGCCTTGAAATCGATAAAAAGGTGGTGGGTATCGATTTGAAACTCCTGGGTTTTGTCCAAGATCTGCCGTAGTGCGAATATTTGGTCGATGGTGGACTTCCCTGGCCTAAAGCCACACTGATATGGACCTATCAGGTTGTTGACGAATGGCTTCAGGCGTTCACAAAGTACGGCAGAGAAGATCTTGTAGGCGATATTAAGAAGACTGATGCCTCTGTAGTTGGTGCAGTCCAGAGGATCGCCTTTCTTGAGGATCGGGCAAACAATACTGAGGTTCCATTTGTCGGGCATGCTTTCTTCCGAACATATTTTACAGATGAGCTGGTGCATACTCCTAACCAATTCATCGCCAGCCGCTTTGAATAGCTCCAGCAGCTTTATTGGACTTAAGTTTAGATATGGCTATCCTCACTTCGTCAAGATCGGGTGGACGGAATTGTTGGCCTACGTCGGCGTCGTCCAGGTTGAATGGTGCAATTTGCATGGTAGCGGAATTCGGTTCGTCATCGCCGTTATACAATTTGCAGAAATGATTTTTCCATATCCTCAGCACCGACTGCGATTCCACCACGATGTTCCCCTGATCGTCCTTGCAGGCTTCGGTTCGGGGCTTGTAACCTTGGGAGGTTCTTTTTACTTTTTGGTAAAACTTCCGAACTTCATTCCTGCAGTGGCATCCCTCTAATTCCTCGATCGCGCGCTTCTCATGCTCTTTCTTTTTCCTTCTAAGAAGCTTGTGTTCCTCTTTCCTCTTCTGCTCGTAGAGCTCGCGAGCAGCTCTGGTCCTTCTATGCAGCGCCGCTTTGTATGCCTGTTGTTTGGCTGCATGTACTTGCCGGCACTCCTCGTCGAACCAGGGGTTTCGCTGTGGTGGTCGTGCGAAGCCCAGCACGTCAGAGGCGGCATCTCTGATGGCTTCCTGGCAGTTTTTACACTGGTTCTCGATGTTTGCAGTTGGCGGCAAAGGACTAGTTAAGAGGGCGCGAGAGACTCGATCGGAAAAGGACCTGGCGATTTCTTGCGACTGTAGCCGTCCGACGTCGAACTTCCTGACAGTATTTCCCTGTTTTGGCTTTGGTCTGGATATCCGTAGCATTACCTTGGCTACAACGAGGTAGTGGTCCGAGTCAACGTCGGCTCCTCGGAATGTTCGGACATCCTTGATACTGGAGGAGTGCCTTGCGTCGATCGCAATGTGGTCAATTTGGTTGGCGGTTGATTGACCAGGAATTCGCCATGTCCCCTTGTGTATATCGAGATGCGGGAACTGCGTACTAGCTACCACAACGTTTCGCCCCGCAGCAAAGTCGATTAGTCTGAGTCCGTTATCGGAGGTGGTGTCGTGCAGGCTGTATCTTCCGATTGTGCCACCAAAGACGTCTTCTCTTCCTAGTTTGGCATTAAAATCACCCAAGACAATTTTAATGTCATAGCTAGGGCATTGCTCATATGTCTTGTCCGGGAGCTCGTAGAACTCGTCCTTGGTGTCTTCATCTTTCTCCTCTGTGGGGGCATGCGCGCATATCAGGCTGATGTTGGCGAATTTAGCCTTGATGCGAATTGTCGTGAGGCGTTCGTTCACATAATTGAAACTCAAGACCTCTTGCCTAAGTCTGCCTCTAACAACAAATCCACATCCAAAAAGACGCTGCCCTTGTGGTCGGTAATAGTCACCGTAGTAGATATCGCAGTCTTTCAGTTTTCTTTTACCCGGCCCATCCCATCGCACTTCTTGGATGGCGGTGATGTCTGCTTTGTAGCAGTCTAGGGCCTCCGCTAAATGTTCGGCTGCACGTGGTCTATAGAGAAACAGAACATTCCACGTGCAGATCCGAAGTTCGTTGTCCTTATTTCGTTTGCTAGGTTCGTCAACAGTAAATCCGTCCGTATCCGAGGCTTGTTGTTGCTTCGCAACTAAAATAGCTTTATGTGGCCGGGAAGTCATCCCGACGGCACGACCCCCAACCTGGAGGACCAGACCCTATATATATAACTCCAAGGGCGGGGAGCCGGATTAACCGCTCCTTATAGGCCTGAGCTCCGAATATGTCGTAGTAGCCCGTATAAGGTGTTCAATAAGTAGTTCAGCCTAACTGGAACTGTAGACGCCACCGTTGATTCCATCTTGAGAATTCTTCCGCTGCCGCCTGGATGAAGGAGAAGTGCCTTAGTGGGAACACTCCTCCCCCCCTCTCTCGTTTGCTGCCCCCTAAAACCGTCCACAGGGATTGGAACCCCATCTTCAGTTAAAGGTACTAGGCACCCGATGTTCACCACTTGGAGGTGAGAGTAGGAGTTGATAGACAGAGGTTCGCTTTAAAAAAAAAACTTGTGGACGCTTGTGTCCTCTTGAATGCACCGTGTCTACCCTTTGAACATCTTTTTTGGATTTATACTGGCGTTTGGATTTATACTGCAAAAAATTTGCGGTGCATTGCTGTGTGAACTAGGGCTAAGGGCCAGTTTTTCAGGTCACGTTTAACCCTGAGTTAAATCAGAGTTAGCTAATCCTGCAAACAAATTAGCCCCGAGCTTACTCAGGGACAATTTTTCAGTTGAGGATTAACTTTATCCTTCAGTTGTCAAATATCTACTGAAATTGAAGTGCGACACTATGGATATCAATTACGCCTTTCACGCATCAAAGTAGACTAGAAATGGCTACACAACGGAACTGCACTGAAAAAAACATTCGCCTTCGAAATCGATATGGCGCCACAACGGAAAGGGCCCTCAATTTAGTCCATGAGTTAACTCATCAAATGAGATGAGTTAACTTGGAGCTAACTTTAGATGTCAATTTAATGAAAAATACGTTTCTGGGACTAAATCAGGTTTAGCGACAAGACTACTATGATGCCGCGCTGAAAATTGGTCCTAATACCATAAGGTTATCATGAGCTCCTTCTTTATTAAAAAAAAGACTCTTTCAAGTCCATAATTAGGTAAACCTTTAGAATGTACATATTTCTTTGCATAAGGTCTCAAAAAATATCTGGATTAATTCGCAAATGTTGCTTAAAAGTTCATTCCGAAAACCTGGGGGCAATATCTGCCGTATAGTTTTCATTTGTATAAATGTGCTAAACTTCCAAATCTGCATCCTCACTTTCTTCGAAAAATAAATTGAACGCTTGTTTAATTATAATTAGTTTATCGATTTTAGTTCGAAATAAGTTTTGAATCGAATTCCTTGTTTTTATTTGCGGAAGAGAATGACAAGTAAATAGATAAATTTCAAATGGTGACGGCTAAATGTTCAGGTGTTTCAAAAAAAAATTCTGAAAGCTCAGAACACGCCTGAAGATGTTCAGAATATGTCAATTGAATTCAGTAAATACAGATCTTATAACAATCTAATGGAATCACTTGCATTAATTTAAATTATTTTATCAGCTATTCGTTTGTGACTATTTTTCAGCGGGCTCAATTTAAGCAGCAAATTAAGCGTTATTTTTTTGCCAATTATTGATGTTTTTTCATATTTTTAACCAAAACCTGTCGCTTGTAAAATTTAAATTAATGTTCTGATATTTTTAAACTTAAAAAAAAAAAATAAAAAGTTAAATTGGCATAAAGATATATATTTCCGAATTTGTCAGCTTCAAAATTTATAATGCAGTAACGTATTCAGACAAAGACAAATAGTATCTATTAAAAATTCTATTTATAAAAGAAATCCCACTGACCATCAGCAATTATGTTGCCTTCCTGCAATATTTAATTATATTTCTCAATTTGTCATGTGCAATTTATTTTTTCCCTAACACAAATCATCTAAATTTAATTATAAATTTCATTTAAATTTTCTAATACATAATACGAATTTTGAAATAAAAATACATACATTTTTATTAATAAAATGTTGGTATCTATATTTTTCCCCAATATGACTTTCACTTTCAATAAAATTCCGTTCTCGATTTGGCAGAAATGTTCAAATATGCATTTCAAGGTTGCTTGTAGATACTGTAGTCTTAAAACATTGTACAATAATTTACATTCCCCCATCACATTGAGATAAAATGTATTTTCACAATTTGCCTCAAGCATTTTCCAATCTAAACTAAAAACTTTTTCGAGACAAAATGTAAACATCTTGACAGAAAAAAAAAATACAAAATAAACGGAAAAGAGGACACATATTCCATGAAATATCTACCAACCAAGTTACATCAAATCTGTAAATTGTAACCTAGCCAGACTAACCTTTCCTCTTATTTCTTATGCAAAGTTCATTTAAAAGTTTTCGGTCCGTTTTTTTTTTGAAGAAGAAGAAGAAGAAACATTTTTTCTCCCAGACATTCGGGAACCAACTGATTTTTTCGTCGGCACTGGCACAATTATATTGATGTTGGGGGAGTGAATATCAGTCGAGGTGAGTTTCTAGAATTGGTGGGTTAACTCACAAAAGCAAAAGAGAGATATTTTAGAGATGGAAGCTCTGCTCTTTTTGCTGCGCATGTTTTCAGCAGCGACTATAGAATTTAAATTTATTTCTCGCACATCACAATCCCACTCAACGCAACAGTTAAAGCCGATGTTTCTGCAATTTTTTTCCAAGTTTTGAGTCCGAAAAAAACTCATATCCTGTAAAAACAAATTCTGTAGAATTTCTGGAGGCAGGTATAGCTTTCATTCAAGAGTATTGTTTAGGTGAATATTTATATTTAGAATTGGTGTGATGGCTATTCTTGGAAATATATTGAAAATTAATTTGCATTTAATTTGACCTTTTTATTGTTTTGTGTTCTTAAGTCCTTAGACTTTGTATACCTATGTATATTTATAGGTCAGAGTGGAACGTAGAAGTGTTCAGCTTCATTTCCTAAACGCTTAAGTATCTTGGCTCCGGATGTTGTTGATGGTTCATAATCGTTCTCATCAGTTTATTAGAGTGATTGCTGATGTTCCTAAACAGTTTATCTGCAGATAGCATTAAGTGCTTGTCCAGAGGGACTATCTCGGCCTCGGCTCATTCTCAGCATTTTACTCTCGAATGTTTTGGAGATGGTGAGCTTAACTGATTATTGGTCTCAGAAGTTGCTAGTAGATTAGAACTTTTGTCTGCTGGCTAAGTCCAGTTCCGTTTTTAATCAGCGAGTGGAGGCTGTGGAAAGCAAAGTTGGCGTTTTTGAGGACAGTTTGTGAATGAGGGTAGAATCTAAGCAGCTCGTTGAAGTTGATGCCAAAATATTTGGCACTGCGTTTGACTGGTAATCTGGGGTGATATTTCTGCTACTTCTAGCTGAGTAACTGCGTCTGCCTCCTGGTCTTCTGAAGCCGAAAAGCTCCAATTTGAATGAGTTGATCCGGATACCCCATTTGGTGTAAAAAGCTTGGGGAGTTAATGGATGTGCGTCCCAACATCTCGGAAAGCTGTCAAATAAGATAATGACGAGTAATATATGAGCGAGTCATCAGCAAAGAAAAGGTTCTCGCGTTCACTTGAAATTGATTGATCAGAGGTCATAGTGTTATAGAAAAATGGTCCAAATTTCGAGCCTTGGGCAACTCCAGCTCTGATGATCTTCACTGTTGATTTACAGTTTTCCAGTTGTACGAGAAAGTTTCTGGAAGAAAGAAAATAGAAAATAATTTGTATTAGTCTTGAAGGAAGGCCTAGTAAGTTAAGTTTATGGATAAAGTCTTCAATCCATACACTGTCAAATGCTTTTTCGACATCCAGGAAACATCAAGTACGAATGCAGAGTGGCATACTTTTTCACCTTACCGAGCTGCATGTCTGGGATGATGTTGTTTCCGTCGCAGAACTTCTTGAGCTTCCTGAGTGTCAGTTCTTCCAAGATCTGACTTAGGTTATTGAGGAGGGATATCGCCCTGTAGTTGGTAACCGTGTTTACAGGATATTTGTCACTAAACGTTAGATACTTTATCTAAATTGGGCTTCAATGTCTGCTGAATGGATGCCTCAATTTCGTCATGGAAGTCTGGATGATCAGATGGGCTTGGCGTGAAGTTTCCTTGGGTAGTGAAGGCTTTAACTTTATCCTGTATCGTTATTGCTTCTCTATTGTTGGTGATTATCCGGTGATGATGCCTTGCGTTGAAGTCATCACCGATGTGGATGTTTCTCATGCTTGATGTATGTATATGTGATATAAACGGCTAGACGCTACGCTGATTATAATGAAAGTCTCCGTTCTTAGTTGTATGGTGACGGTGGTGGTGGCTTCGCTGGTAAGGTAACCTGTTATGATTATGATGGTTTCGGTTTTGGCGGTGTTGAAGCAAATGTTCTTCTTTCTTACGTAGATTGCCGTTCCTCATCGGGCTCACCCATGTCCTTTCAGAAATTTTGAAGCCGATAGTTTTGATGTTGTTGCTTTTGGTAGCGTTAGTCTCACTGAATAGGGCAAAGTCAAGGTTGTTGCTCAAGTTAAATGACGTCCTCTTCTCCAGGCTAATAAATGAATTCACATTATTCGTCAATATACGTGGATTCTTCAATTGCATAACTAGAAGAAGAAAGTGGTCAATGCCACGGATTTTTCTTCCTCACTCAGTTTACCATAATAATGCAGGTTGTATGGCACTCTAGACGTTCAGATGCGCTGAACTTCGTCGTTGAGGCTCATCGGTGTGGAGGCTGTTGTTGATCTTACTGGCTTGGCTGTTGCTGTCCTTGCTGGAACGTTCTTGACTGGGGCTGTTGTTGGCTGATGCTGTTGTTGCTACTGACTCAAGTGCTTGGATGTTGCTTACTTGGGTGCTGGGCTACCTTTGACAATTGCTACAGGGTGGGTTACCAATGATGCTGACCTTAAAACAAATTCTTCGTCAGCTTGTTTCTCAGGCAACACATTGTACCTTTCTCTAAGTCATGCCTTCAACGTTCGACAGCCTTTGAAGCTGACTGGGTGACCCTCCTTTTCGCAGTTCGCGGATATGTTTATCAAGTATGCCTATAGCTGCAAAGGTTTAAATTATAATTATCGCGATAAATAAAAAAAAATCTCTCTCACCTCTTGTGCCTACTTTTTTAATCTTATATCTAATGGTTTAATTTCAAATCTTTTTTCTTTTCTTCGTCACTGATTTCATTGTTACGTTACAAAATTTGAATCTGTGGCTTCTGTATTGGACCTAATGTGATTTCTGCTTGCCATTGTGGGGTTTGGGTAGAAACGACTCCTACCTCGCAGTCATGTTCCGAGACCTGTTTTCCCAGTCCAGCGTAAGGATAGGTTGGAGGTATACCAACCGGCAAATTCTATCATTAAGGCTGCGCTTCATGTTCAGTGTGAGATCCAACTCTGGAATCGGAACCCTGAGCTGAGATCTTCGCTGGTTCACCGCTGCAAGGAAATATTCACTGGACTCTGTCTCTGACGCCTTGCTTGCGGTCCGACACTTTAAGCAACATTTCCTAATTTCAAAATCAGAATTTGAATTTCGATATTGCCGCATTAATGCGTTCCGTAGCATTGGCCAATCGGGGCGATAATTGGATCGTTCGCTAGAATTGCCAATACCATGTGCGGCGCCAGAAAGATGGAGATGAAAATCTTGCAGGATTTCTGTCGAAGGACACACGCACTGAGCCTGAAGCGTTTCCAGTCTCGAAACAAAATTCTCCACAGTGAGTACATTCAACTTTCCTTCAAACTTTAAACCCCATTTATCTAATTTCATTGGATTTCTGTTGTTCATAGGTACAAACGCTAGAGGATTTTGGAGGTACGTACCAGAAGAATTTCGACTGTGACCATCTTGATGAATGTTCGGTCCGTATCAACCACCCTCTGACCTACTTTACCAATTGTGTATCGGTTGAGGAGTTCCATTTTAATTACTTACCAGTACGAAGGGCCTAGCTCCTGAATCCAGCTGCAAATGACGATAAGGTTCCTAAATGGACTGTCTTGTACGAAGCATCCCCAACTCCCGCGCTCTGAGATACCGTTGGGTGAGTATGAGTATCTTTACCCTTCAATTCCACAAAGTTCTTCATTTTTAGTTTCAGAGCCTCTGACAACTCTCCCTTCAGTGAGCTTTTGTACCGCTCACAAGCGTTGACCACTGCCAGGTTTATAGCCGAGATGAGCTCAGCGGATATTCCTACATTGGAGCATTCTGGATTACTCTCGTTTCGGTCTGAGCTCAGACATATTGTTTGTAAGTGGTTCATAACCTTTTGAATTATCCTAACTTCTAATGTGACTTCCGTGACTCTTCCTGCCCCAGTAAGGCTGCTATTCGCAGGGGGTCTATGAATCGCGTTGGAACTTCCGGTACTGGGGAGTGGGAGTTGACCGCACCTTATTGCGTATCACCAATAATAGTACAGTAGAATTAGAATCGTAAATGGAAAAAATAGCGGCAGGCTGAAATTTTGCAGGTCGTTTCGGGGGTAGGTATACAACTTATATCTAAGTTGGCGACCTCCTACCGCTTGCAGGGGCGGTGCCACGCCCATTTTTCTTAAATCCTGGTTTCTGAAGAAGCGACTGCACCAATATGGATGAAATTTTCATAATTTGTTAATATAGTCATAGAAAAAATTAAAAAAATTGTTAAAGTAAAATCCGCCCACTGCCACGCCCACTTTTCTTCTTTCTTTGTTTCTCGAAAATGGCTCCTACGATTTGCATGACATTTTCAGAGTTTATAATTATGAACGAGAAACAAAATTTAAAACAAAATTTCATTTAAGTCCGCCCATTACCACGCCCACTTTTTTATATATTGATTTCTCAGAAACTGATTTGGATAAAACTTTGAGAGTTTTTTCATACTAGTGATATAAAGATTTGCGAAGCACTTTTGGTTTTGTGAAACCCACAGGTAGTCACGCTCCTCTTTCATGTATATTTATTAATTTCTACGAACTGTATTAGGGAGTAACGATTTAGTTTTCAAATAAAAAATAAAAACCCATATCAGGCCTCGAAGTCTTCAGATTGATGAAAATCATTTATTTGATTTCTTTCATAGCGTAAGGATTTGTTCTTAATATTTCGCTGCTAAATGGACAGTCATTGAACATATTATATATCGATTAAAAAAGCACTTTAAGTAAGATCCGCCCACTAGCACTCCGACTTTTCTTCAATATTGTCTCTATAAGACGGCTATTTGGAGTATGTAAAATGTTCAAATCTTGTTTTTTCGAGTGAGACTTACAATTAGTATTATTCATCAGTGTTCATAGGGTGGTAGTTCATTCTCATTCTCAATCAAAGGCCCAGCGTCACGTTTTTCAATTGAAATTTCATCGCCAAAACAATCGTCGTTTTCGTTTAGTAGAGAAATCTGACGACTATGGTCGCAGGTTTCCCCACTGCAATTCTTGCAAATTGGTGTACATTACATTTCAGACCAGCTTTTCGGTAGCCACAAGCGTATCCATAATTTTTTGTACATTTTAATACTATTAGTCTAAGACGGGGATTTAAATAAAACAACTTTTTTAAATTTTTTTCTTGTACATAAGAATAAACTCTCAAAGTTTCATACAAATCGTAGGAGGCGTTTCCGAGAAATAAAGACATGAGAGAAGTGGGTGTGACAGTGGGCGGATTTTACTAAAACCAATTTGACAATTTTTTCTCATCCATAAGAACAAACTCTTAAAATTTCATGGAAATCGTTGGAGCAGTTTATGAGAAACAAAGAAATAAGAAAAGTGGGCGTCGTAGTGCGCGGATTTTACTTTAACAATTTTCTTAATTTTTTATTTGATCATATCAACAAATTATGAAAATTCCATTTGTATCGGTAGAGCCGTTTCTTCATAAACCATGATCGCAGAAAAGTGGGCGTGGCAGCGCCCCTGGAAGGGGTAGGAGGTCGCCAACTTAGATATAAGTTGTATACATACCCCCGAAACGACGCGACGTGCAAAATTTCAGCCTGCCGCTATTTTTTCCATTTGGTCAGTAGTAAAATTTCTCTATTTACTAGACTATAAAAAAAATGGCGACACCGACTTTTGCCCTTGTGGATGACCGCCACACAGTGATTTCATTTGTATGGAAAGGGGGCGGTCAAAACTCAAAATTTAATTTTAAACTATTTATTATTATTTCTATTATATTTTATTTTATTTTACTAACCATTAAAGTAATAAATTCAAAATATTTGTAGACAATGTCGATTTTTCTCTTTCTTTCGTTAGAAAGCAAAGGGTCTGAGGTTAGAAGTAATCTATTCAATAAATCTGTGTTTGTTGACAGCCTAGATATTTTGTATGTGTTGTTCGATCGCAAACAAATTTTTACATCTTTGTTTTTAGCCTCTGCTGCCTCTCCAGTAAAATGGCCAATGGACAATATGGCGTGTTTCATAATTTACCAAGGATATTCTGCAACAATTTCACGAACTGTAGCTTGCGCATATCTCTGGAAAGATTCTGCATTCATTGCAAAACAACTTGCCGCGATGAGATAGGTAATCTAACATCGGCTCCCTGGCTAGAACATTCCTACAGGGCTAATAGTTTCTAAATAAATTATCCTACGATTATTGTGGACAGTGATATTTTTTATTTTAAATTGAGTAACATTAAATTAGAATTAAAAAAACTATGAATAAAATTCGCCAAGTTGTTCTTTTTTGATTTCGAGCTCAATTTTTCTTTACTTGAAGCAATACTTCCAGAATTTCAAGCTCTCGTTTTTTTCTCTTTTAAAATCAGTCATTACTTTGAGCCGTTCTTTTATTTTTTGATTGCGCCTTATTGGATCGAGCACGTTGAAGAAATTTGTTTATAATTTTTTTTCAGGCGATAGTTCGACTATATTAACTTTAGGAATTGTATTCAGATCAAGATATGCACTAACTTGTTGGCTCTACGAAAAGTGGTTCTGTCGTAGTCGTGGATGACTCTGGTTTTGGTGGCACTTCAAGCGTCTTTATGATTAAGTCTTCAAACTCCTCTGAAGTTTGACTGCAGGGGGCAGAGTTTGAATCATACCTGTTTACCATACGCACGAACTGAAGGCCTTCTGTTTTGTTTGTGTAAATCAACCTTTAAATAAATTATATAGGTAGGTATTTGTTAAATCACAAACTTTATCTGAAACTGAATTAAACTTACTTGCTTTTTAGTATTACATTTGAAACTTTCATAAAACCGTCTCAACTGCTGAGGAGACTCATTGCCAGTTTTTGCCACGGAACTATTGTACCGTTAAGCAATTTTTAAAAATGCTTAATTTTTTTTATGAACAGTAATTTCATCCTCACCTGTGGCTTTATTATCAATTATCCTCCGAAATTTGACGGCGAAATCAACCAACTCATTTTTCTCTTCTTCTAAATTATGTGGTTTCTTCCGCTTTCCCTTTTTTTCTTAAAGTCTTTAACTTTGTTCAATTTTTTGTTGCAATTGAAAGAGTGAATGAAATGCTTTGATACAATTTCTGTAATAAAATTTAAAACCACACTTTCCGTTAGTTTAGTTTAGTTTAAATAAAGGTAAGATATGCCTTCATTCATTTGTCTAACATTTAAGTCTGAAGATAAATACAATAATTCTTAATTTTTACTGATACCTGAAGAAGAATTTTCACTGATATCTACGGTGACCATCCGTTCATTATAATAATGAACTGTTCTGTATTTGAAGATGTTGTTCATTATGATTTATTTTGTACTCGAAAACACATAAATGTTCTGTATTTTAATAGTGGTTCATTATTTGTTCTGTATTTCTCTATTTTTTTTTTTTTTAACAGTAACGCAAACATTAGGATTGTAAAATTTAATGAAAGAATCTTACTCTTAAATTATCTAAAGAAGGGATTTTGAAACTGTTTAAGCGTTTGAAGGTTTACTTCTTATCGCAACCAAAGTGTCCAACTATTTTAAAAGAATTCTTTAGTGATCCTTGCTCTGAGACTACTCTTTTTCACAATAATATTTTGCAAATTGAGTACCAGAATATATGCATGACAGAAGTGTCCCTGATCATCAAAGATCTTAAGTTAAAAATTATACAAAGAGGAGATGAGTGTTTTTTGCCAATAGTTACTAAAACAATTATTAAAGACTTAGAACAAAAAGGACTAATTAAATCAGAAAAAATAAAAGAACACGAACATGATTTTTACAATAGTTGCATTGACTATTTGAGTCAATGGGACAATGCATTTATTGAAGTTGAAGTTTTAGACTGGGTACTTCTTCGTGCAGTACCTTCGTGGGACCAAATTGAAGCAAGTTTCATGTTTATTATGAGCAAGAGAAATGGTATCAATATTAATGACGGTGAAACTTTTGACGAATTCACATGTGCTAAAAATTGTGTCACTTTGGACAAGATAAGAGAATGGTTAGATTGTCAGAAGTTAGCAGGAGAAAGATGGGTGGACATTTTTAAACATTTTACTGAGAATAATATACCTAAGCTTTAAAAACATCTTGACCATCGTTGAATTTGGCTTATGTTTACCAGGATAAAATGCTCCAACAGAAAGAGTGTTTTCTATTCTAAATAATATTTGGACGAATGAAAAAACGCAAATGAAGGTAGAGACTATAAAGTATATATTAATAACTTAATGCAATTATGAACTTAGAATTCAAGAAATACTTAAAACAAAAACAGAATTTAGTGAATGATAGGTTTTTATTCTTCGGAAAAATATTTAAATCCATAAAATGTAAATACATCGTCAACCTAGCTTTTAAGTTTTTATGTTTTTTGTTTCTAAGCTTGTATGTAAAGCAAAGACTGAATTCATTAGAGCTTTATAATATATTTGTATTCTATTTTAAGTTGAGCCATTTTTCCTATATTTGTTAAATGGAATAAATGATTGAAAATTGAGTTGAATTTTGTTTCTTATTTCTATTGTTCATTATTCGGCTTTCCAAAATATGGTCACCGTACTGATATCTGAAGAAGATCGTTTAGGGAAGCACTTTGCATGAATTCGGTATGGATATTTGTTAACCCTGTCAACACTGTCAACGAGCTCACCTAGTTGCGGATCTGGAAATAAATAAGAAATTCATTAATTAATAAATCGGAATTTATGTATGATCTACCTATCTAGGATGTTTTTGTTGAGGGATGCAGTTTCCTATTGCTCTATGTCACCCTCGATTTCAACCTTTCGCTGAAGCTGAAAAAAGTCAGTTATTTGTTGGCTAAAAGAAAAAAAAATACTTACCCATTTATTCGAAGTTTTTTTTTTTTTTTTATATGGCTCCGTCGGCGTCGTCTGTTTTGATTGTAACTTTTTTTTGACATTTGATGTTTCATTCCGTTTCGATCCCTTTAAATCCGGGGATGTCGTTAATCGCAAGAGGAGAAGGAGTTGGACCATGTGGTTGGATAGGTTAGGTATGACTTGGTAGATATGGCACTAAGATTTTAATGTGTGTGAAAACTATTGGCGTTTAGTACGTCGTTAAAATTATAACCATAGTGATTTCAAAACCAAGCCAAACAAGAACAAAAAACAAGGCATCAATGAAATTAAGATTGAATTTAAGTTGGGTTTGTATGTAAATGGAAATCCACACAAGTGCAGTGCATGCTGCGCATTATACATCAATTTATATTGAATAATTTCGAATGAACAACAACAACTTGTGTGTGTTACCACCAAGTATATAGGCTGGAGTTATAGCTATTTCACGAGAGCCACCTCGATCATCAGACTCCTTTAGTGGTGCTTAGTCTGGTTATGGTCGTATTAATTGAAAAACTCTTTGCCGTCATATGGGAGCGAACCATGAACCTTGCGATTCAGACGCCGATGCACTACACACCGCGCCACTGAAGCCACATGGTTAGCTTTATCCCAATGCAGGTTTCGTTGTTTATCAATTGCAACAGCGACTAGCATATTTATTAACACACACAAGCTTTACTTTACTGATTAAAATTTGGTGGGTTCACTGGTCAAGTTTTCATACATTTTAAATTTGTGATTAAGTAAGTAATAAAGAGAAAACTTGCCAAGTATCCACCAAATTTTAATCAGTAATCATTAAATACCAAATTTCTGTCATTATTTGGAATTGTTTCGATATTACTCTGCGTAAGATATAAGATATTAAACTTCATGAACTTAAGACTTGGCATATATTTTAGATCTCATTACTTTTTTTGCCAGACTTTTTACGTACAGGTTTCTTGTACATATAAGAACTTGGCTCTTTTTTAACATTTATGTTTTTGTTGTGATTTCACTCCTTTTTGTAAGGAATTATTTTGCCACGTGAAAATCAAATTTACAAACTTTCATAATTATACGACAACCGAATGTGCTCCATATTAATAATAGGAATTCCGATAAAGTGGGTGGATGGCACACCCCCTGAATGGAAAATTCCAAATTTTCGATTTTTTTCTTTCAAAATAGGTACTTCAAGTCCTACTGATCTACCAATTTTCATCGTTATACAACAATCGAAAGTGGTCCATGTTATTTATTAGAATTTTTAAGAATGTCGGTGGATGCCACGCCCCTGAAAGGAAAACTCCAATTTTCTAATTTTTTTCTTTCTGAGTACCTACATCAAGCCCTACCGCTCTAGTAATTTTCATCGTTCTACAACAATCGGAAGTGCTATACCGACCTATCAATTTTCATTGTTCTACAACAATCGGAAGTGCTCCATATAATTTATAAGAATTTTTAAGATAGTGGGTAGATGCCACGCCCCCTGAATAGAAAATTCTAATTTTTCAATTTTTTTTCTTTCCAAGTACTTTAAGCCCTACCGACCTACCAATTTTCATCGTCCTACAACAATCGGGAGTGCTCCATATAATTTATAAGAATTTTTAAGAAAGTGGGTGGATGCCACGCCCCTGAATAGAAAATTGCAGATTTTCGATTTTTTCCTTTGTTTGCACCACAACGCCTACCGTTGTGCAAAATTTCAAGTTTCTACGATGTCGGAAAGTGGTCCATAATTTTGATGATCTGTCAGTGAGTCAGTGAGTCAGTGAGTCAGTGAGTCAGTGAGTCAGTGAGTCAGTGAGTCAGTGAGTCAGTGAGTCAGTGAGTCAGTGAGTCAGAGAGTCAGTGAATCAGTGAGTCAGTCAGTCAGTTACGGTTTTTGCGATTTTTGAAGTCCTATATCTCGGGAATTACTAATGCTAAAGAGTTGAAATTTAGTGAGCCAACTGTGTTTGATCAGCTGAGCAAATACTGCGAATTTGAAGTTTCTGACTTTATTGGTACTAAAGTTAGAGGGGGGTTTAAAATCGCCTGAGTTTGTTCCTGTAAAAAGGGTGTAGTGCCGCGAACTTGGCTGGGCACTACCATGCCCTTTGATTCTTCTGAATTAATTTGAGATTCAAATTGAAAGATAACCTCTTTGGCAAATGAGGCACGCAGAAAGTTCAAAATTCACGTGCCAAAACACAGCAGTGGAGCGGTTTGTCATCCGTTTATGTGTGGAAAGGTGGTTTTCGCTGAAACATACGTGCGTTATCCTCTTTTTCACCGCAATTGCTATACTTCCATTACATTGACTTACATACTCTTAGTTTTAAGTGACGAAAATCTAAAAAAAAAGGTTTTTTCGTCTAAATTAAATCTCATCTAAATCAAATGTTGGGTAGTAGACTAGTAGAATGAATGTCCTATGGGCCGTTGGACATGAAATAAATGTCTCCAAAATTTAATTCCAATGTAGACGGATTTTGATTGGTTGTGTTTTTTTTTGCCTGCGCTGAACCTAGTCTTAGTAATTATAAAACAATGTACCTAAAGCATAGCTTACAGTTCAAAAAAAAAATATTTCATTCACCACACTTTTTTCGCATGCAAAACAATTGCCTGTCCATTGTTTTGCATGACATTCCATGACAGCAATGTTTTTTTTTTTTTATTTGCATGAAACTGTAAACTAATCATGCAAAAATTAATTTTGTCTTTCACCTCAATTATTTTTGACATGCGAGAATATTAGCGTAGGTTTTTTTTTGCACACGGGAACTGTAAACTAGGCTTAAACTGTAAAAATTATACTACCAATTCGAAGATAAAACAATTCCAAACGGTACTGAAATATTTTGTAAACGGCCCAAGTTGGTATATCTCATCTATACCTGACAAGGTGTGACCAGTACCTACGTTCTGTAACTCTCGCATCGATAAAATCAGTCGAGAAACGTTGAAAAATGGAACAAAACTTATACATTTTGTTTCAATTTTCATCGTTTCTCGACCAGTTTTTTCGATGCGAGAGTAATAGAACGTAGGCACAGAATTAAATAGAACAAGCGAGAAAAATAAAATGCCCGTTTCTTTTTTTTCGAGTGAGAGTGCACGTTTATCAAAAGAAGAATAACAACTTTTTAAGAGTTTAAATAAAAAAGAAAAGAACAACAGTGAATTTGTGAATCGCAGGCGCATTATAAATTCAAGAATTAAATCCACGTTTTCCGGCGCTTAGCCCACCTACGATCAAGATAGTTTGTTTTGTAAGGGTGAGTTGATGCTTTATATAAAAAAAGAAAAAATAAATTTAATAAATAAGAGAAATATATTAGAAACAAAAAATGGGTTTCAATTTTTATGTAGAAGCGCAGTCACGAATTATTATTTTTTTTTTTTTTTTCCATAAGAATTTAAAGAAAGTCATGACCGCCCCTCTCATCTATGGTACGATTCAGAAAGATCGTATTTCATATATATATTAAACAGTAAAGGCAAGCTTCAAGAATCCAACCTGCGTTAAGAATTCAAGAAATATTTTAAAGCCTTCTAGAATTATCGCGTCAAGAGTTACCCATGTCTATTTAGTAACTCCTTCAGATTTCTTTTTTTCTTGGGTTTCTGTTGAGGTGCTTTTGATTTTAGAGCTTAAAAAAAAGTTCTTAATAATGAGTGTTATCGTGGAGTGTTTTTCATCTTTTGCATTTCTTTTAATGTGTGGAAAATACGTTAAAATGCACTTACAAAATTTTAAGCCCTTTTCTTTGAAGGAGATCATTATTTGTATAGATTTTCGTATCGCGAGGTGAAGTAAGTATTTGTATGTAAATTGTATTTTTAAAAAGTGTATTTTGTACTTTATGTTAGTAGTTCGAAATGGCTTCGAAGACTTCAAAAGACTTAAGTTCCGAAAAAAAAAAATTGTTGACGCAACAAACCAAATTCATAAAAATTTGCAATATAAAACAGAAGCTGTGAAGCAAGTACCTAGCTGATATTTTTTCTGTGGGTGAACGAACTGTTTACAAAAATCTTAAAGAAAACAGTACCAAAGGCCACAACTCACCACCAAAATAGAAAAACAAATCCGGTCTCAAAAGTAAAATAGATGATTTCGACAAGTGTGCCATCAGGCAAATTGTGCATCATTTTTTTTTTTTCAAATAACGAACTTCCTACGCTAGATAAAATACTGCATGAGGGAAGACGCAATGAAAACATCACAAAAATCAGCAGGTCTTCTCTGCATACGATTTTGAAAAAAAATCTAGGTTTTAAATTTGCCCATCGTCAGCGAAAGAGTGTTTTATTGGAAAGAAGTGACATCATCACATGGAGAAGGCGATACTTACGCGAAATTAAAAAACTAAGGGAACAAAACAGAAAAATCTATTTTACTGACATGGGAAACTCTACAGGTTTGTAGAAGGCGGACTCCTACGTTTCTGGTAGCAGTTGCGACTATCACGATGATATGAATGCTGACGTATACGAGAAGTGGTTAAGCGAAATACTTACGTGCCTGGAGCCCAACTCTGTTATCGTTTTGGATAACGCATCATACCATTCTCGAAAGAAGAACAAAGCTCCATCGACTGCAACAAAAAGATGACATAAAGATCTGGCTCCGGTTAAACAATATTTATTTCGAGGATGATATGGTGAAAGTTGAGCTGTTGAACATCGTAAAGCGCCATAAAACCCAGCACGAAACCTACGTCATTGACGATATTTCCCAAGCAGCTGGACATAAAATGCTTCGTTTGCCTCCTTTTCACTGTGAGCTTAACACAAAAGAATTGGTTTGGGCTCAAGTGAAAGGATTCGTGAAAAGCCGCAACAAGTCCTTCAAGATGGCAGAAATAAAAACCCTTTTACCAACTGCAATCAGCAACGTTGACGCTGAAAAATGGCATCGGTGTGTCCAACACGACGAGCAGGTGGCTGAGCCGAAAATGTGGGAGATGGACGTTTTTTCAGAGGGCGCTGTGATTTCTCTGTTGAGTAACATATTTAAATTATATTATTTTTATTTAAATGTAGTTATTTAAAAGGGATTAGGCCTACTGGGGATACCCTTCAAAAACGCGCCTTTTATCTTACCTCATGGTGGTGTGGAAAAAGATAAATGTGTTTTAATTTTTATATATAAAACAATTAAATGAAAATTTGTATCTAAAAAAAGGGCGGTAACCGTACATACTATTCTTTCATATTTGGGTTGATGTAAAAAAAGAAATACGACAACCCTGTGAGAGCTTTAACGAAGGACAGAATTATGCAATCTACTGTAGGCAGAATGCGAGGCAAACGCCCTGTCTTGCATACACTGCCTATTTTGGTTGGATGAAGTTAAATCGCAAACGCAGGTCATAACATTCTCAACTCATCATGACGGAGCTGGACAGAGGAACAACATTTTTTTTTTAATAGATATCTTTCATAGATTATTTTGGTGGTGGGTCCCATGGAGTGAGAGCCTCGTAGAGGTGGTTCTGGAATTGGGTCTGGAGCTGGACAAAGGAAAAACTATTTTTTAAATAACTTTCATACATTTTCTTGGTGGTGAGTCTGATGGAGTATAAGTATGGTCTGATCTGATCTCTGATGGGAAGGTTCTGGAGGTGGGTCTGCAACTGGACAAAGGAACAATTTTTTTTGTAATACATACCTAACTTTCATAGATTATTTTGATGGTGGGTCCGATGGTGTAGAGTCTCATAGAGGTGGTTCTGGAGGTGGGCCTGGTACTGAACAAAGGAAACATTTTTTTTTAAATAACTTTTATAAATTTATGTATTTTGGTGCTGGGTCTAATGGAGTAGAGTCTGAAGGAAGAGGTTCCGGAGGTGGGTCTGGAAATGGACAGAGGAACTTCTTTTTTTTTTAAATAACTCAGAAAAGTTTATGAGCTTCAAATTGACACATTTTAACCAAAACAAAAGGATTGCAGCCTTCCAGGCTTCAAAAGAAATGAGAAATTAAAGGAAGAAAAAATGCCCGCATGTTTCTTCTTTCCCCAAATATATTATTTTTTTCTATCAAAAAATTTGGGAGGTTTACTCAAAGTTTTTCTCATCACAAAAAAAATCAAGTCTCTCTAGGTCTAAAGTTAAGTAAGAAAATTTAAATGGAAATTTGCGGTTCTAAAAATTACAGCTTTTTAATTTAAATAATAATTTAGGTATAACTTTAATGGTCGGAAAGCCACTGAAGCTAATGTCAAAAACCAACGAAAAGTAGCTTTCCATAGCGTAAAAAGGGGAACACACACACACACAGCTTTCTCTTTTTGACATTCCTATTTCACCAAATGTCAGTTTCACTTAAGTGAGGTGCGCTCCCGTAAGCAAATTTGAACGGAACTTGACGAAACCCTTCACTCCGCAATTATAGTCGTGCCATGTGCTTTCCGTGTATTCGTTTGTTTTCTTCCGACTCCTTAAGTGCCCCTCCGAGCATTATAGTTCAAGCTTTTGATTGTACTTATTTCTTCACTCTCTTGATTACTTCCGAAGTGAAAAGACACTCTCCAGTTAATTGTTTTTTTTAATTTTTCTTGCAGATTTTATTAAACCAAATTATGTTCTAACTTGTTAATTCTCAACGTGGTGAAGCCAAAACAAACACCATGAGGGTTTCATTTACAAGGTATAGATGAGATGAGCTAAAAATTTTTTGGAGGCGCGAAAAATTTCAGACCGAAAGGTGTCGGGAAAGGTTTGTTTCAAGAGAAACTAATGTTAAACATAAACATTGGAACGCGAGGAATCCCACACACTCGATCCGAAATAAACATTCCCGCTGAACTATTGGTCACGAAGACTTCGAATCCTGAAGATTTTTTGTTGGCTGATACGGGCAGCGTTGATGTTGACAGAGTAGGTACTTATATTCGGTTAATTTTTGGATCGATTAAAACTTGCACTTGAATCTTCTCCATCGAAGCCACCACCAAAATAATTTATGAAAGTTATCTATTAAAAAAGAAAATTGTTTCTTTGCCCAGTTCACTTCAAAAAAGTGAAATTATATCACACTAGTGGTGAAGTTTTTTCCATGTGAAGTTATTTTCCGGTGAAGTTATTTTCCTGCACCGTAAATAATATTCGTCCATTATATATGTAGTTTAAGGAAAAAATTAAAGAAAGTGGAACACAAAACATCATTCTTCACGGAAATGTGTTTTGGAGAGTTATTGCGGGTACTAGCGACAGAAAATTTAAATGTACCATTAAACCTTAAAAGTTTGTTCGAACCAAGCAGATAGACCAATTTTAAGAACTGTGGTCCCCCCAGGAAGTTATTGCCATTTTGGGATTAAGACAAATTAAGGAAAAGTTGCAAAAAGTTTGAGTTTGAGTTTGATGAGGTTAATTTAGTTTTAGGCATAGATGGTTTGCCATTATTTAACAACAGTGCACTAGAGCTATAGCCAATTTTAGGTTACATTGCTAATATACCTTCTGTAAGCATTTTCATGATAGGAGTTTATTTCGGATCTTCGAAACTTCGTTCCGTAGACAACTTTCTCCATGATTTCGCTGAAGAATTTATGAAAGTGTCTTCGCAAAAATGCGACCATCGTTTGAGGAAAATTAATAAAAGTAAATATAAAATACTTTGTCTGTGACGCTCCCGCGAAAGCTTTTACCTGTGGTACAAAGTCACATACATACTTCGTTAATGTGACCAGGTGGGTCATACTGTAGAAAGAATTGTTACTTATAGTACAACTTCTGGAACAAAAGGTCGCATTCAACACTCAAGGCAAGGATACACTTAATTGATTTAGGGATCTCGAAAAAAATGTTGAATGCAATTTTTTAAAATAAAACGCAATGTCAAAAACTATGTACCTACCTACAGAGGCCAGAGATAGTATAGTTTGTCTCTTAAAATGGTCTCCCTGGCCCTTTTGTTTCAAAAGAATTTTCTTAAAAAACAAGACCGTCTTCTGAGCTAACGCGATGGAAAGCCACAGAGTTTTGTCAATTTACTCTATATACGGGTATAGCAGTTTTAAAAGACATTTTTGATAGTGATGTATACTACCACTTTTTGCTCCAACTCTGAGCCTACTAGAGGATGTTAATGTGTCCAAAAAACTTTGCAGGGAATATTCAAACAGCTGAAAATATTATATTCTTTGTTGAAACGTTTCCAAAAATAAATTTTGAAAAAAGTTCGACATAATTACCTACAATGTTCACAGCTTGCTGCATGCACCCGAAGATGTTAGATAGAACACTTGGCTTTCTCCTGACTTGGCAGCCTACAAAGCTAGCTTTCGGGGAAAATGCCAGTTCAAAGTTTATATTGCATCAAAACCAAACAAATATGGGTTAAAGACAGAAACAATGTGTGATGGGTCTACATACTACATGATTAACGTTTCCCTACAATGGAAAAGAAGCAGGTTGGAGTAAGAGTGCATCTGGTTATGTGAAATCCCTCGCAGAGAGCATTCGAGTTTCGAGGTTCCTGGCGAAAAATAACCCATGATATTTGGTTTACTTCTGTTCCCTTAGCAGATGAAATGTGTAAAGACTACCAGTTAATAAAAATTGGAATTTGGAACTGTGTGCAAGAATAAGAGGCCGATACCACCATCCTTTTTGCCAATTAAACACAAAGAACCACTCTCATCTCAGTTTACCTTTGCTGACAAAAAGATAATAGTTAATTAGTTATAAAGGAGGGGCACTTTCTTAAAAAAAAACGCACAACGGAAACGCTTACAGCAAGGTTTATAGCTAGTTTGAGAGCTAATTCTTAATTTTTCTTTTAACAAAAATTACTGACAAATATATGTAACTCGATTGCAAAAATAACAGACCTCTTCGCTAAAGTGGATTTAGTTTCCATTTAATAAGAACTAAGTCCCTCGGTGGCATAGGCGTAGGAAGGGGGGAGCAGAGGTGGGCAGTGCCCACCTTAAAAAATGAACTGCCCACCTTAAAAAAATCGGCAGTTAAACTTTTCTGGTTCTTCATCCCAATCAAGAAGCAAGATTGAACAACTGTGAATGAAATTTAAATTTTGCCTACAGTTTCAGTTGGTCGTCACATAAAAGCAATTTTTGCCCACCCTAATTTTGTTTGTATTTACACATTGCATCACTGTCCGAGAAGCATCCACTCGGTTTATTAAACCGAGGCAAGCACAAACCTAGTTGAACCGGTTCAAATTTGTCTCAAACCGAGTTAGCTTGAAGCTGGAACCTTTAAGATGAGTAGTTTGTCAGGTTAAAAAAGCGGGATCACCAAACGTAAGGTATATGTAAATCGCCAAAAAATTGCAAAATTTCGAAATTTTTCACTCAATAAATAACCTAATAATAAAAAAATCTATTAAAATTAATTTAGGAATAAAAAAAAATCGTTTTTCAGTTTTGCGGTGCGTTCAGATTTAATACTACGATGGCTCCATCTAGCAAAATACATCATAACACGAATGTTAAGTTTAAGCTTGGAAAAAAAATAAAGACTTGAATTCAAAAAATTAAAATTACCAAAAGCTAAAAATATAATAGATCGCTACATCTGACAAATTTGGAACATGAACCGAAACGTAATTCGATTTGGTTTGTTTAAAATTCTTACGGTTCGGTTTCGGTATGTATCAACTCGTTTGTCATCGACTCAGGGTTAACGTATTATTTGCTCTGTAACAGACAAATCAAACCGAATAATAATTGGAATTTTATAAGATCTAAACCGAGTTTCTTCTACCTATCACCTGCGTTTTATGGAGAGCAATCTAATGTGGATGAATTAAGGAAACCTCAACAAAATCAGAAATTTTTAGTTTTTTTACTTCCGAAAAAAGATGATTTTAAGGCAATTGGGTGACATTTGGATCAAAATACACTTTCTGTGCCAGTCTAGTACAGTCCATACCTTTGAAATATTAAGGAATGATTTTAAAATTTGGTTTGAAAAAGAAAAATTTTCACAAAACGAGATTTCTTTAGAACCTATACGAGCATCAAAAAGGAGACGTCAGGAAAAACAAATTTAGTTTCTAGCAACAGTTATGGAAAAAGCAATACACTTGATTTGGCATCCCTTATCGAAACCGAAGATTGTTAGAGATTAAATATTATAATTTGTAGATTTTTTAATCAAGGTTTTTTTTTTATTTTTTAATGCAGCTTTGATTTGCTTTTAATGGTCTAGTATTCAAATTCATATTTTTATGTTTCTTTTCAAAATGCGATCAAAGTTTGAGTGGATTTTTTTTTCTTTTCAATAAACGACTCAAAAAACAAGCTCTTTTTTAAAGAAAAATTAAATTGAATAATGTTACTCTGAATTAAAATTTGTTGGACGGTTGAGTAGTTAGATAGTTTCTAAAAGTTCTTAATAGTTGGAAATATGCTTTGTTTAATAAAATAAAATGCAAAGTTTAACAAATATTAAAAAATCGATGCCGTGGTCTAAGTAAGATAACTTTAGGACAAGGGTGAACAAAAGTTTTCAAAAAACTTTTTGGAGTAGGACAGCTATCAAAGTTTATAAATACGACCGTTTAACTCTTTTTTCAACTAAGGTGATGGATAACATATATTTCAACTTCAAAAGGCGGTTTGAAAATATTCTAATGGCCCATTAATTAGTCGCCTTTGTCAAATTATATATGAGTACTGCAGACAAATTTTATCAGTAGCTTTAAAGATGTTTTAAAATGAATGAATAAACTGAGTGCCGAAGTCTAGATTATGAGTAAATATGTTCGAATTAAAGAACTATGAAATAAACCTTGATAATAAAAAAAAACATTGACATTTTCAAATGTATATACAAACTGCAACAGGCCGCATTACCGCTTCCGCATAGTTGCTCCAATTTTGAAAAAAGTTTATCGGCAGTGCGGCGGATGAAAACTTAGTTGAAAACTTATTTTACCCAAAACTATTAATTTTTTATATATGTAGGTAGATGCATCGCAAGAATTTGACTTTGGTAGCACTTTTAATATTTGTTAATTTGCTTTATTGTTGACGTTGTTGTCGGCTTCTTTCATTAAATCTCTTTTGAACAAATTCGGGAATTAATTAAATGCTCAAGCACCAATAAATACATAGTTATTGAGGAATCACTAGCACCGAAAAATTGTTAAATGATTAGGTTTGGCTTGGACTGGTTGCCCACCTTAGAAAAAATTCCTTCCTACGCCAATGCTCGGTGGACTTAGTTCCCGGGGACTTAGTCCCTTACACCATTTTTGTTTACCTTTTTGGTACTAGGAACGCTTTCTTTTATTTTATTAATCCATTTATAGGAATTGCCTCTTGCGAAACTCCACCAAAAATAATTAATTGAAATGAGCAATTGTGGAAATCAGACATGAGGGGTTTGTTTACGTTTTTGATTACTAGAGTCTTAGATTGGCCATTTTCGTAGCTTAAGCCTAGTACGCAGATCGAGACAAAATTTATCTCCCATATAAATTTTTTCCCAGGACAAATTTTATCTCGGATTTTTTTCCAACCAGTACGCAGCTCCAACGCAAAATTTGACAGTCGTAACCGCTGTACGTGAAAAGGTAAAAGAAAGTCTCCACTTAATTTTGCGCGGAAAAAGAATGATCGAAGCATTATTTTTCCGGACAAATTGTGACGTTTTATATATATTTCGCTTTTTATAAACTAAAATCATCTCCCTGTTTCATTCTTTTCATTATTAAGACGTTGAAAGGACGCACGACGAAAAAGAAATATAAAATGCGTACAGAAAATGATGACATGAAATGAGAATAGAATAAATAGAACAGCTGTTTTTAATCAGTCAGTGGCGTAGCCAATGGAAAAGGGTACAAAAGGGCCACATTCAGATACGGAAAATATTGTTTTCAATAAAAAAATTAAATTGATTCCTAAACCGAGTTAAATCGAGATGGTTGGAATCAACAAACAGAGTTTTCAAATTTAATTGGATTTTGGGAGCAGTAATAAAATTGTGAACATTTATGATTTTGGCAGGGTTTTCTTAAGCCATCGACAGCACATCCATCCCTAAATGGAATTTGACCGTTGATGGCTTGAAAGATGAAAAATAAACTATTTTGAACGAAAAATTAATTTGATCCAAACGTCAAACCCTAAATCACTTTTTCCCGGAGAAGTAAGAAACCTTCAAAAATTTTGGAATTTTCAGAAGTTTTTTAATCCATTTACATCGCAGTGATCCTTCAATATAATTTGACAGTTGATGGCTTAACAGAGAAGCTATATTTTGACGGAAAAAGTCTATTTTAATCCAAATGTTACCAAATTGCAATAGAATCACCCTTTTCCAGAGAAAAAAAAACTGGAAATTTCAGACCTTTTAAAGGTATTTTCATCCATCCACATTATATTGTTCCTCATCATGCGCATGCGATCAATTTTTCTTACTCTGCAAATGCTTTGAAGGAATCTGATTTCTGGTAAAAATTTCAAATTTATGTCAAATGAAAGATATTTTATAATTTTTTAAATTTCTAACTACGCTACTGTTCTCATTTGACTTTTGTTTTTATCTCTACACCTTCAGAATTTGTCTCGAGAAAAAAAATGTAGAGATAAAATTTGTCTTTGCTCGATCTGCGTACTAGGCTTTAAGCCAGAAACCACTCAGAAAATATTTTATAAAAAATAAGGATTTGTTTGACGTGGCGTTAAGACGAAGTAAGTAAGAAAGTAACTATTCTGCGGTTGAACCTAGTATATGTGAAATCTAATATATAAGGCTGTTGGTTTGTATCCCTCTACAGAAATCGTTATTATCTTATAGGCTTTTCACACCAAAACCCAAAACCGGTTTTCGGCTAAAACTTTTCAAAAACGCGAAAACCATTCACACTGAAAATTACACGTTTTCGTTTGACATTCCGACTTTTTTTTACACAAACCACGCACAATTTTTTGTATTTTCTTCCATTTTTTTGAAATAAAATCGGTGATTTATTTTATAAAGAGGATCCATATGAACAATTTGACTTGACACAAACAATTATTTATCAATTTTAAATAAAATATTTTATTTTGAGATTCGAATTTTATATTTGAGATGACAGAATTACGTCAGCTGTTTTCAATTTTTTTTGAAAGCATCCCATCAGTTTCTTTTTTGACACTTCAATAGGCGCTGAACTTATTAAAAGGTATGTTTGTTTTGTTCATCTCTGAATTCCAACATGTTTTCGACTGGTTTTATATAAAACTTGTGTTTTACGAAAACCTGAAGCTACAAAAAATGTATGAGAAAACTTGCGTTTTCGATTAGGTTTTTATCCAAAACCGATATTTTCCCGAAAACCGCGTTTTGGGTTCGGTGTGAAAAGGCTATTATACAGTGCTGGCGCTATACGAATCGTACAATTCCCTTAGAAATAAGTTGCTGGATATTGGCGACTTTGACACACTTTATTTTCAACATTTCACATAAATAATCTAAATATAGAAAAAATTAGGAAAAAAAGTGTTCTTAACACAAAACAATTAAACCTTTTTTTGTTCAACTGACAATAAAGCGAGATAAAAGCTAAAGACCATGTTTAACAAACAAAATTTAACAATTTTTGTATAATAACTTTTCATTGGAAAGAGATGTCAAAAATGTTTGTGAGTGAGAATTTTTCAAGATATTTTGTTTATCCTCATGACATAAGTGACGATGCACATCTCTTCGCGAGCGCACGCGTCATCGTTCTGTCTCTGGCTTTCTCTTAAAAATAAATAAAAATAAAATTGTCCATTACCCTATCATAGCGCCACTTTTCTGAAGTCCAACAATATAAAATTAAGAGATAAATAAATCTTCCTCTTATAATAAAATCAGTGAAATAATAATAATAATAATTTTCAAAAAAACAAAAAAAAATATTGTGTCAAATAACCAAATATAATCAAAAAGCAATACCCAATATTGATCTCCAGTAGAAGTTTCGGTGACGAGCGGTTGTTTTTTTCTTTCCCACCTCTCATTCTATCGCTGCTATTGCTATGTAGACTATGTGATTACTGTGTGAAGTTATTCGCACAGTGCAGTGGCGCAACGGCTATACTTATGCAGTAATCAGGCGCATAGTATGGTATATAGGCTATTGATTATGTCCTAAAAAACAGGGCAATAAGGAAGTAAGACGTTCATGGAATTTTATTGTAACAATCTTCATACTTACTTACTTACTTACTTACTTAAGGTGGCGCTACAGTCCGGGGTGGACCAGGGCCTCAACCAACAAGCTTCTTCCAGCCGGCTCGGTTTCTAGCTAGCTGTCTCCAGTTTCGCACGCCAAGTTGGTTGAGGTCCTCTTCCACTTGCGTGCGCCACCTTTTACGCTGTCCACCTCTACTGCGTTGTCCCACGGGGTTGGATTCAAAGACTTTCCGGGCCGGAGCATTGGTGTCCATTCGCTCTAGGTGACCCAGCCATCTTAGTCGTTGGCTTTTCACTTTTGTGGCTAGGTCGGTGTCGCTGTACAGCCCATACAGTTCGTGGTTGTATCTTCTCCTCCATTCCCCATCTATGCAGACGGGACCAAAAATCACTTGGAAAATTTTCCTCTCGAAACAGCAGCACTGTTAGCAGTGTCCAGGCCTCTGCACCATACATCAGGACCGGGATGATAAGCGTCTTATACAGGGACAGTTTAGTTGCTCGAGAGAGGGCTTTGCTTCTCAATTGCCTTCTTAGCCCGAAGAAACAGCGATTGGCAAAAGTAATTCTTCGTTTGATCTCAGCACTGGTATCGTTAGCTGAGTTTATAGCGGATCCTAGGTAGACAAAGTCTCTGACCACCTCAAAATTATAGCTGTCTATAGTGACGTTCTGTCCGAGACGTCGGTGTTGGGTGTCCTTTCTTGTGGACAGCATATATTTTGTTTTGCTTTCATTCACCGTTAGACCCATCTTCTTGGCTTCCTTCTCAATGCTCACAAAAACACCACTGACATCACGCTTTGTTCGTCCGATTATGTCAATGTCGTCAGCGTATGCGAGTAATTGGACGGACTTTTGAAAGATTGTGCCTCTGGTGTTGACGTGAGAGTTTTGCACTATTCTTTCAAGAACGATGTTGAAGAAGTCGCATGACAGCGCGTCGCCTTGCCTGAAACCTTTTTTGACATCAAAGGTGTCGGTGAGGTCTTTGCCGACCTTGATGGAGCAGCGTGCATTCTCCATCGTCATCCTGCACAAACGGACGAGTTTGGCAGGGATGCCAAAACTAGACATTGCTCTATATAGCTCGTCTCTATAGATGCTGTCATACGCGGCCTTGAAATCGATAAAAAGGTGGTGGGTATCGATTTGGAACTCCTGGGTTTTCTCCAAGATCTGCCGTAGTGCGAATATTTGGTCGATGGTGGACTTCCCTGGCCTAAAGCCACACTGATATGGACCTATCAGGTTGTTGACGAATGGCTTCAGGCGTTCACAAAGTACGACAGAGAAGATCTTGTAGGCGATATTAAGAAGACTGATGCCTCTGTAGTTGGTGCAGTCCAGAGGATCGCCTTTCTTGAGGATCGGGCAAACAATACTGAGGATCCATTCATCGGGCATGCTTTCTTCCGACCATATTTTACAGATGAGCTGGTGCATACTCCTAACCAATTCATCGCCAGCCGCTTTGAATAGCTCAGCCGCAAGGCCATCAGCTCCAGCAGCTTTATTGGACTTAAGTTTAGATATGGCTATCCTCACTTCGTCAAGATCGGGTGGACGGAATTGTTGGCCTACGTCGTCCAGGTTGAATGGTGCAATTTGCATGGTAGCGGAATTCGGTTCGTCATCGCCGTTATACAATTTGCAGAAATGATTTTTCCATATCCTCAGCACCGACTGCGATTCCACCACGATGTTCCCCTGATCGTCCTTGCAGGCTTCGGTTCGGGGTTTGTAACCTTGGGAGGTTCTTTTTACTTTTTGGTAAAACTTCCGAACTTCATTCCTGCAGTGGCATCCCTCTAATTCCTCGATCGCGCGCTTCTCATGCTCTTTCTTTTTCTTTCTAAGAAGCTTGTGTTCCTCTTTCCTCTCTGCTCGTATAGCTCGCGAGCAACTCTGGTCCTTCTATGCAGCGCCGCTTTGTATGCCTGTTGTTTGGCTGCATGTACTTGCCGGCATTCCTCGTCGAACCAGGGGTTTCGCTGTGGTGGTCGTGCGAAGCCCAGCACGTCAGAGGCGGCATCTCTGATGGCTTCCTGGCAGTTTTTCCACTGGTTCTCGATGTTTGCAGTTGGCGGCAAAGGACAAGTTAAGAGGGCGCGAGAGACTCGATCGGAAAAGGACCTGGCGATTTCTTGCGACTGTAGCCGTCCGACGTTGAACTTCCTGACAGTATTTCCCTGTTTTGGCTTTGGTCTGGATATCCGTAGCATTACCTTTGCTACAACGAGGTAGTGGTCCGAGTCAACGTTGGCTCCTCGGAACGTTCGGACATCCTTGATACTGGAGGAGTGCCTTGCGTCGATCGCAATGTGATCAATTTGGTTGGCGGTTGATTGACCAGGAATTCGCCATGTCCCCTTATGAATATCGAGATGCGGGAACTGCGTACTAGCTACCACAACGTTTCGCCCCGCAGCAAAGTCGATTAGCCTGAGTCCGTTATCGGAGGTGGTGTCGTGCAGGCTGTATCTTCCGATTGTGCCACCAAAGACGTCTTCTCTTCCTAGTTTGGCATTAAAATCACCCAATACAATTTTAATGTCATAGCTAGGGCATTGCTCATATGTCTTGTCCAGGAGCTCGTAGAACTCGTCCTTGGTGTCGTCATCTTTCTCCTCTGTGGGGGCATGCGCGCATATCAGGCTGATGTTGGCGAATTTAGCCTTGATGCGAATTGTCGTGAGGCGTTCGTTCACATAATTGAAACTCAAGACCTCTTGCCTCAGTCTGCCTTTAACAACAAATCCACATCCAGAAAGACGCTGCCCTTGTGGTCGGTAACAGTCACCGTAGTATATATCGCAGTCTTTCAGTTTTCTTCTGCCCGGCCCATTGCACTTCTTGGATGGCGGTGATGTCTGCTTTGTAGCAGTCTAGGGCCTCCGCTAAATGTTCGGCTGCACGTGGTCTATAGAGAGACAGAACATTGCACGTGCAGATCCGAAGTTCGTTGTCCTTATTTCGTTTGCTAGGTTCGTCAACAGTAAATCCGTCCGTATCCGAGGCTTGTTGATGCTTCGCAACTAAAAATAGCTTTACGTGGCCGGGAAGTCACCCCGACGGCACGACCCCCAACCTGGAGGACCAGACCCTATATATATATAACTCCAAGGGCGGGGAGCCGGATTAACCACTCCTTATAGGCCTGAGCTCCGAATATGTCGTAGTAGCCCGTATAAGGTGTTCACTAAGTAGTTCAGCCTAACTGGAACTGTAGACGCCACCGTTGATTCCATCTTGAGAACTCTTCCGCTGCCGCCTGGATGAAGGAGAAGTGCCTTAGGAACACTCATCCCCCCCTCTCTCGTTTGCTGCCCCCTAAAACCGTCCATAGGGATTGGAACCCCATCTTCAGTTAAAGGTACTAGGCACCCGATGTTCACCACTTGGAGGTGAGAGTAGGAGTTGATAGACAGAGGTTCGCTTTGAAAAAAAGCTTGTGGACGCTTGTGTCCTCTTGAATGCACCGTGTCTACCCTTTGAACATCTGTAACAATCTTCATAGGGGTCATTGAAGATGAGAAAACCGCGGAGTGCTATTAAATTAGAGGGTGCATTTTGGAGAGGCGGGGTGCAAAAGCACCCTTTTTGGTTTTTTGCATATAACTCGAAAACGAAGCAACATTTCTAGATAATTCCTTTTTTGAAGAGAATAAAATTTACCATCGAAATGGATTTCTGAAAACAAGTTTAAAAAATTTTTAGTTAGCTAGTTAAAAAAAAATCATTGCAAAAAAATGTGAAAAATCGCATATTTTTTGTATTTTTTTGTACTTATTTGCTTATAACCTTTTAAACAGCAGAGATAGGTATAGGCATTGCCTCATATAAAAGAAAGATAATTAAATTTCCTGTAAAATGAATTATTCAAAAAATGGTTTGGATAAAAATCGACCAAGAAATAATCGTTAAAACTAGGCTGATGTTAAGTTCTTAAAGCTTTATAAATGGAATTTTTGGCTATTTGGATGGATTTTTTAGATTATATGTATTAGGGAGTCAAGACCAGTTAAGTCAAAAATAAAAGTTAAGTTTCAAATTTTTCGCAGTTTTAGGGTTGCCATCTAATTTTTTTCAAAATTTTAAATAATTGTCAAAATCAACACACTTGCCCTTACAAAGCCGGGTTTTGAGCACATGTTAGCGTAAACCTTCTCGAACATGAAAAAATATAGTGTTAGACCAGTTTTACGGTTGAAGGTCCTTGCCAGACCAGCTCAACATTTTCTAAGTAGGTATTAAAGAAATAACTTTTTTATTTTGGAATACCTAACTCGTCTGGCACTATTTTGTCTCTATTTAAGGAGATATTTGCTAACATATATTGAAAACCCGGCTTTGTAAAACATGGTTTGACAGTTATTTGAAATTAAAAAAAAGGAATTTCTTATACCTAATACCTACTTTGAAAATGTTGAGCTCGTCTGGCAAGGACTTTCAATCGTAAAACTTGTCTGGAACTATTTTGTTTTCATGTTCGAGAAGGTATAAGGTAACATGTGTTCAAAACCCGCTTTGTAAGAATAAGTGTGTTGATTTTGGCTATTATTCTAAATTTAATTTTTGGAATTTGATTTTTATTTTTGACTTAACTGGTCATTTCTCACAATTACACCCAGTCTGAGTGTATAATCTAACAAGTCCATCAAAAAGCCAAAAATGCCATTCCTAAGGCTTTAAAAACTAAAAATCAGCCTAGTTTGAACGATTATTTCTCGGTCAATTTTTATTCAAACCATTTTTTGAATAAATCATTTTACAGGAAATTTAATTATCTTTCATTTATATGAAGCAATGCCTAAACCTACATCAGCTGTTAAAAAAGTTATAAGCAAATAAGCAAAAAAAAAAAACAAAAGATGTGATTTTTCACATTTTTTTGCAATGATTTTTTTAAAAATTAGCTAACTAAAAATTTTTTAAATTTGTTTTTTAAAATTCATTTCGATGGTAAATTTTATTTTCTACATAAAAGGTTTTGAGAATTATCTCGAAATTTTGCTTCGTTTTCGAGTTATATGCAAAAAACCAAAAAGGGTGCTTTTGCGGCCCCCTCTAAAAAATGCACCCTCCAATTTAATAGCACTCTGCGGTTTTATCATCTTCAAAGACACCTTTGATGATTTTTACAGTAAAATCCCATGAACGTCTTACTTCCTTATTATATGTATGACATAATCAATAGCCTATGTTATTGTGCTTTGTTAGTTGTCTTGTCAGTAGGGTATACAATAATACATGCCATAAGTGCCTAACACCTATGGTAATGTATTTCCGAAGGGCAACTTTCTTAATAAATTCCCTGTGCTTAGTTATATACGTGGGAGTTTTGTGTTATATTTGTGTTATTAACATGTTGAGTAATTTTAGAGTTGATGTGTCAAATATTTAAGGACTGTTTTGGCATAAAGCGAAACGCAGGTGAGTGAAAACTCTGATCCTTCATTTCATTCCCCACTACGGAATCGTGATTTATGTACATCCGAAATGACGTTGATTATAAAACTCTCCTTCACGGATTTCAATACTTTATGGCTTAAATTTAAAGTCCATAAGCATAAGTCATCCATTATTGCTTCTTATATCGAAGCCCAAATCTATAGACAGTGCCTCAACTCTAAATCATTGTGATGCGCTGTCTGATTGCATACAAGGAATGAAGGAATTATTACCCAAAATTCTTACCCTGAGTTCGTCATTACGGGTGATTTCAATGTGTATAACTCCAATTGGCTTCGCGATTCTGGTGTGACAACACCCGAAGGGAGGTAAGCCGAAATCTTTTCCGAGTTTAACCATCTGACTCAGCTCGTAGATGAGCACACGAATACCAGATGTTGCAGGCCAAATGCCTAACACCCTTGACTTATTCCTCACCTCTCACTTTAAAAATATACAACTACAGCCTTATTCATAAACGCATCATAGCTTGTGCATAGTGCTATGTACTCGTTATAATGCATCTGAACGCAAAAACCTTATTCATAAAACTTATGCAACGTAACATAGATTCATTATAAGCTAAACGAGTTTGGAGGTTGAATAGTGGCAACATAAGGATATTTTAGTATCAAAATATCACTAACACACACAAAAGTGAAATATTTTGATTTGCGCACATACACATATCTATACCTATTCTTCCCAATAAAAAATGTGAGCAAAGAAATAATGAAATAAAACAACAAAACAGATTATTTTCTCAAAAAAACTAATTTTCTTTTATTTATGCACATATGTAAATGCGTATCTACTATAAACAATAGATAACACAATGAAAATAGAATAGAAAAACAAAAATAGAGAAACTAAAAACAATCCAACCGGTGGCGGCAGCGCAGCAGGAAAACTGGGGGTTGTTTTTTTTTTTTTTTTTAATAAAAATTCAGTGAGAGTAAATGGAATGGAATTGCTATAAGTTTTTATCGAAACTTTTATTTATTTTTGCTAAAAATGAGTAATGACACAAGAAAACTACAAAATTATAATATTATAGACACAGAAATTGAAAAGACCGAACTGGAAGCATTTTTCTTTTATTGATTTTTCACAAACAGCTGATGTTTGTTTATGTGAAGTTGAAGTAAAACGTAATAGATTTCCTCTTTGTGGTACTTTATTTGACACAAGCGTTGCATAACTAAAATGGATGGGGAAATTTTTTATGAATAAGGATTTATGTAACGTTACATAGTGGCTACATAAATCCTTATGCAGTGCATAACTATTCATCTGTTTAGCGCATTCTAATGAATAAGGCTGCTAGTGTATTAGCGCCCTTGGGAAGGTCAGACCATTCAGTTGTATCAGCTTTTTTCCGTTCTCTACGCTCCAAGTTAAAGTAAAAGTTCCCAAGAGAATTTTATGGCAATACGAGAAAACCAATTGGGATGGTTTTAACTACTTTTTCCGTAGCTTTAACTGGTCAATAAGCTTTCTTGATAAGGACGTTGATGCATGTGCTGTCATGATAACAAATAGAATCATGATGGCTTAAGAATGTTTGTTCCTCACAGCAGCCCCGGAAACTTCATTTTGGCGCCCCCCAGTTATTAAGTTAAATGCAAATAAATGGCATACTTAATTAGATTTTTGTATATTTGGGCTCGGCAAATGGGGACGAACTACATTATATTTTGACGGAGAAAGTGTAGGTACCTATTTCGATTCGTAAGTCAACCAATTTACCTATAATCACCGTTTTCCGAAGCAATTAAATTTCAAATTCCGCATTATATTATACCCATCAAACGCAGGCGTTAGGTGAAGACAGCTCGTTTAAGATTTCTATTTGATTCCAATTATTCGGTTTGGTCCGACTGTAACAGAAAAAACAGTAGGTACTTTTAGCCCGAGCAGATGCCAAAGCGAGTTGATGCATACTGAAACACAACCGCAAGAATTATTTCACCGAACTGAATTCCCTTTCGGTCCATGTTCCAGGCTTTTCACATGTGGTAACTAATCGCTAAACAGACGGTTTGAAATTTCATTTGGTGACACGAAAATCCATTCCCCAAAAAAGGCGAATTATTATTTTTAGCTTTTGGCGGTTTAATTTATTTTAGCTAAGAAATCCTTCTATTTTTCTAGTTTTCATTTCAATTTAACATTTTTTATCGATTTTTGTTGAATGGCCGCATCGAAGTACTGAACCGAAACGCACCACAAAACTGAAAATCGATTTCTCTCCCATCCGTTACTTTAGATTTCTATGATTTTTGAATTCGGTTATTTATGCAGTGGACATTTTTTAAATTTTTGGTAATTTATATTTTACGTTTGGTGAATCCCCTTTTAAACCGCCATGTTCAACTTCGTTTGAGAAAAATCTAAACAGTCCTCCTAGGTTTTTTCTTGACTCGGTTTAATAAACCGAGTTGACACATCAATAACGTAAGAAGCTTCACGGATAATGGTGTAATTTGTAAAAACAAACAAAATGAAGAGGGAGCAAAAATTGTTTAAATGTGACGACCACCTGTAGACAAAATATACATTTTAGTGTCTGAATATATCATATATTATTCAATCTTGTTTCTTCGGTGGAACCAGAAAAGCCTTACTGTCGATTTTTCTAAGGTGGGCAATTCATTTTCTAAAATGGACAGTGCCCACCTTCCACTCGATCAATGTTGTCCCAAAATGCGTTGACGTGTTATATGTGTCAACGCGACTGGTGCTCTTTGGTGTCAACGAATTGACACGTGAAACGTTGACTATTACACTACTTGACGACATCCAAACACTATGCACGTTGACGCGGAGTTGAAGAGAACAAAATTCAATCATTTTTAACGTTGACGACCACATGACATTGGCTGTGCTCGTAGTGTTACCGATTACTACACTGTAGATGGATGAAAAGACCTCTAAAAAATCAAAAATCTTTGAAGTTTTTTACTGCTCCGGAAAAAAGTGATTTTAGGGAAATTGCAGGACATTTGGATCAAAATATACCTTGCCGTCAAAATATAGTTTGTTTTCCATTTGTCAAGCCATCAACTGTCAAAATCCATCAAAGGATGGCTACGATGTCGATGGATTAAAAAACCTCTTAAGATCGAAGTTTTTGAAGTTTCTTTATGGCTTCGGAAAAAAGTGATTTTAGGGCAATCGGGTGACATTTGGATGGCAATATACTTTTGACGTAGTTCGTTCGATGACAGATGAAAGTTATTTTAACGGTTGATGTAGGTATTCAAAATCCTCAAAAATAAAGCAAAATTTTCTAGATTGATATGAAGGTCAACGCAAGCTACGTTGATCACACGACAAGACAACTTCGATACAGAATTTGAAGTCACCATGACAGAGAATCAACGCGTAAACCATTTGCATTGACCGTCTAACCGTAGCTTAACTTATGTAAAGTACATAAATTGTTATTCTTTTAATATAAGTTAATGATAGTTTATTTTTTTTAATAGTGTCACTTTCAGGAAAAAGGGGGCCCCTTAAAATTTTTTGATACGGGGCCCCTGAAGTGCTCGCTACGCCACTGATTACTCACCACCTCTTGTGGAATGATCACATATTAGAAATTGCTAAGAATTCAGCAAAATGCCTAGATAATGTAAGAACTTCTTTCCCCTTCTGATCTGGCAACAATTTATAAGGAATATATGCATACATACGCCCAAAGCTAGAGTACAATTCTCATATCTGGGATGGTGCTAGTGCATCCAAAATATAAAAAAATGATCGGTGACATATCAATTTTGGAAAAAATGTATCGAACCGGCTCTTGCCTCTCAATGTTCTATCGTTTCTTTTTTAAACACTGCTCTAGTGAAATAGCCAGTTGTATTCCTCCCCTTAAACAATTTTGCCGTAAAACCCGCTCAGCCAGGAATGCTCATCAGTATACCTACCCTTGAGCCTAACTGTGGACCAGGCGCGGATACAGGGGGAGGGCAATGGGTGCAATTGCCCCCCCTGGGAAAGAACGAACGAAGCATAAAATATGAATTTAATAAAATGTAATAAATAGAAAATTTATTTTGTATACGTTTTTAAATTTTTTTCTTGGTAGCTTGTGCGTTGAGTGATTGTGCGTTGCCGGCTGACTGACCAGGTTCAATTCCGTTATCGCAAATTGCCCTCAAATTGACTGAGTGGAAGGTTTCGGTTTAAGATGTCCGATCTTCAAAGTTAAGGTCTTTAATTAAAAGAAAGATGTCCGGCTACATTTCTGTACCTATAGCATTTAATGAGAAAAGTCAATTTATTTCATGCTAGGGAGCAGATTGCATCCCAAATCGATTTGATTTTCACTTTTCAAAATGCTGTGAATGATACATTTTACAATTTGAAATATAATGATTTTAAAAGTTATTGCCCCATCTCCAACCCTCCTCTACAAATTTGTTAGTGGTTTTTATAATTAAATGTAACGGAAGAGGCGGTAGGGGCACTTATTTAAATTATCAAACTTTAATTTGATTTTAATTTACAAAATGAATTAAATCTTTAAATTACGTCGAATTAATTAGCTTCAAACATTTCTAACTTTTCTTCAAATGCTCGGATCTACAGGATTAAGACCCATTTGCAGTTTGCTGATATGATTCTAAAGCATTTATGTTCTACTTAAAAGCTTATGTTCTACTTTTTCCTCTGCATAAACTGTTACATAAGCCCTTTATGTTCTACTTAAATATCTAAGTTCCGTATCAGCAAATGGGCCTAATAGGCTTTTCACACCAAACCCCAAAACCGGTTTTCGGCGAAAACTTTTCAAAAACGCGAAAACCATTCACACTGAACATTACACGTTATAGTTTGACATTCCAGTTTTTTTTTAACACAAACCACGCACATTTTTTTTATTTTCTTCCATTTTTTTGAAATAAAATCGGTGATTTATTTTATAGAGACGGATCGTCTCAATTTGACTTGCCAAAAACAATTATTTATCAATTTTAAATAAAATAATTTATTTTGAGACTCAAATTTTATACATATTTGATATGACAGAATTTCGTCAGCTGTTTTCAATTTCTTTTGAAAGCATCCCATCAGTTTCTTTTTTGACACTTCAATAGGCGCTGAACTTATTAAAAGGTATGTTTGTTTTGTTCATCACTGAATTCCAACATGTTTTCGGCTGGTTTTATATAAAACTTGTGTTTTACGAAAACCTGAAGCTACAAAAAAATGTATGAGAAAACTTGTGTTTTCGATTAGGTTTTTCCCCAAAACCGATATTTTCGCGAAAACCGCGTTTTGGGTTCGGTGTGACAAGGCTATAAGACATCTTATTCAAGTTAAAATAATAAACTACATTTGTGTATAAAAGTTATTGAGAAATACCAAAAAATTTCATACAAAGGGTGATAGAGTTCTTTTTATGACAAATATTTAAATGTGCGTTTCCATTGAGGGAATACTTTCACTATAGAAAAATCAGTCTTTCCCTCTGGTGAGCTTATTTCATGACTGTGCTTGTGTCAACTTTCGTGTTTTGCTCTCGAGAACTTCTTCGGAGTTGCTCACCGTTTTTTTTTATTCTAAAATGGATATGCACCTTAAGAGTATGCAAATGCACCTGTGTTTCGAGCTCGGCTTTTAGGAACTTCCGTTTTCCATATTATTAGAAGAGTACGAATCCAACGAAGAAGATTGGAGATAAACCAAAAACGACGACACTGCCGAAGAGATGTTAGATGGAATTTCTACACCTAAGGATAGGTGTTTTTGGCCGTTTTTGAAAACGTCAAGTCAACGTCATTTGGATTGACAAATTATCGTCATTTTTCGACGCGAATATTAATATTGTATCGAAATGCGGCAGCTCTGCAAACGATGGTTAGAAATTATTTGAAACATTTTTATTAAAACTTAACGAAGGCTAATACTACGTTTTCATTAGAAAAAAATGAGGTAATTTTGTCGAAAATTTCCAAATTCGATACGAAATCATACAAATTCACATTTCGAAATGAGATAATTTCAACCAAATTGGCTGGAAATAAGGTTGGAAATTAAGTCAAAACCTAACGAGCACACCCATTCGGCCACAGTTTGAAGAGTTCTGAAAAGGTTTTGTATGAAAATGTCAAATCACAATGGAAGGAGACAGCCAAAAACAACAACAAAAAGCAATTAACAGCTAACTGAAATTCAAAAATGAAATGAGCTGTCAAACGAAATTACCAAATTACAAATGAAAACACTTTTTCTGTGATTTGTGAAACTACCTCATTTCGGCTCTAATGAAAACGTATTAAGTATATGGTAAACGAAAGTTAGTCACAATCGAAGGATGAATCGAGAAGGTCTGACTGAAAGGTTTAATTTAGTTGTTTTTTCTTTGTATTTTCCACTATAATCATTGTGTCTTAATTCAATGTCGGAAAGTTTGGTTTTGTATTGATGGACGAAGGCATCTGAGCACACGATACAGTTCATCTCGGTTTACATATATCCTTCAATTTTCTTGCAAACGCATTTGATTTTTTGATTTATGAACAACATTTGTGTTGCCAACTCGATTTATTACTGCAGAATTGCACCACATATGATGTTTTCGAACATTTGACTTTAGCAAACTGATTATCGAACACAATGCTTGTGCAGTAAAACTTATATTAGATTTTTTCAGTTTGCGTTTGAGAACATTCCGCAAAATGCATTTTTGATGCTGATGACGTTCTCAAAAATGGCCTTTTACTGGCAAGGTTAGGTTTGAATGTCCCAGCTAAAGAAGAGGCTGCAAGTTTCACTCAAACTCGAACGTCATGTGTCTGAATAGGAACATTTTGTTTTCCGAGCATAATAATTGTGGAGTTACGCAGATCTAGAGGGAACTCAAAAACGCTTTAAAGAGACTATGCTATAGCTACAAACTGCAAAACTTCATTTCACAAGTCCAGAGAATCCGCTGTTCGAGATACTGTGGCAGTTATGAAAGATTTAATTGCTTTCTTCACATTTCAAACTCATAAAACTCGCATTGCTTTGTGTAATCAGGCTTGTAGAGTGGTACTAAGTGTACTCAAACTTGTTGTAGATCTCATCAAGATCTTGGAAACTCAAGAAAATGGCCCCCCCCACCCTGAACGAAATCCTGGATCCGCGCCTGCTGTGGACGTACCATTAAATACAGAGATTCTTTCTTCAGCCGTACTTCACGAATGTGGAATTGCTTCACCAGCTCTATTTTTTCTTCCCATATTGATATTCACACGTTTAAGCCTAGTACGCTTCTGATGCCAAAAGAAAAATCCCATACAAAAATGACACAACGAAATCATAAACTAAAAATTTAGTTCTACTTTCCGTTCTGCAGTACGCTGTTCGATGAGCGAAATTGATAATTGTAGCAGATTATTTGGAGATGTCTACACTCTTTTTTCGCACTCAATTAATCACCCAGACCATTTATTGTGTGCGAAAAAATGACATTTGTGTTTTTTCGTGTTTATTTTTGTTGTTTCTTTCATTGCCGCATGGCAGCTTGTGATTTTTTTGCATTTGCATTTGTTTTAATTTTTTGAATTTGTGCAACTGTCAATGAATATTTTTCCGCTTCGTTTTCGTAAGCATTTCGTTGTCTTGTTGGAGACCAACTAAAAATTTCGTTTCGCATCAGCAGCGTACTAGGCTTTAAGGCAAATGTGCATTGTTATCTCCTGCTTAATCCTCCTACTGCTTCCTAAACGCTCGCCTTTGTTTTTCAGCACATTTTTTTAAATATGGTGGACAACTCCATATTTCCTACAAGCAAGACTGTCCTCACGCAAATCTAAGGAGTTAGAGAGAACATAGAAATGTATATTAAAAACCAGCCATTCTAAAATGACTTCTCGAAAACTTTCCTCTTAGAATAATTTATTGTACATTGGCAACTAGAGCATCCGGGCGAGTTGGGTATAGCGATAATAACTTATCTCATGAATGCTTTTAAAGGAAACTTTAAAGTAATCATTTTTATATTTGCTCATAATAATTCTTTTTTGTTTTTTGAAATAATATTTAATTTCATGCTCAAAATCACTCTTTAATAATTGATATAATTAGATCTAATTAGATCATAATTTTCATGGCTAACAAAATATAAATAAAACAAACCTTGTTGCTTCTACTATGCGTTGTCGTCGTGGTTCCGTCCAACAGTAGGTATACTGTTGGAAAATAAAAAAATAAAAAAAAAACTACAAAAGACTCTTCGTTTGCAACAAGTTATGTTGATGGTTCTCATTTCTCAACTAATTACCTTCTTATTCTCACTTAAGGTCATAATTGCTTATTAAAATTACATTTTACAAAGCTTTTGTAAAAATTTTGTTGTTTTGTTTTAAATTGGTCTTCTCTGGGTGCTGGTAGCCTGGAAGTAATTTTGTTTGTTTTATTTGAAAAGTCTCAATTTAACTTTGACGTTTCTCTCATTAAAACTTATAACATCCATTCGACAGCAAAAGTTAACAGTTTTTCATGAAATACCAGTATAATTCAAGCAGTTTTCATTGTTGTTGATATAACAAGTATTGTATATTCATCAATCATAAAACTCAAAGGGTTTAGTGTTCGTTTTCTCTGAGCTTAATATATGTACGTACTTTGAAAGAATAAATTTCGTATTTAATCAATACAAAAAAAGCAACTTTAGAACAAAAGGACTTATGGCTTGCTCTTCAAATACGAATTGGATGCATTGATGAGGTGCAACTAAGATTGGGTGGTAGGAAGCATACCGAATTATCGATGACAGGACTGTCATCTCCGGTGTAGTACCTCGTGGCATAGTGGTAAATGCGTTGGACTTGGACTGTCATGGTGGAGGTCTGGGTTCGATTCCCAGCTGCTGCCACCAAAAAACAGAAATGTTTTTTCTGAGGTACTACCGTACTACCTCTTTCGAGGAACAGACAAATCCTCCTAGAGTATACATTTTTAATGAATAGTGCTTCTCATCTAGCCATTTGGACTCGGCAAAAAATCTTAGGTCCCTTCTATTCCTGCCCAGCAAACATTTTTGTGAACGTTCATTGAATATTCAGTGAAAATGAACAATATATATTCGAGAAACACACACTTAAGTGAATCAAATGTGAATATACTCAAATATCCCATCACTTTTACCTCATACGCGGCGAAGGGGATTTGTGTTGATTTTTTTCATAGTAAAAAAATTTCGAGATTCTTTTTTCCTTCACATAATATGAATAAAAGTGAACGCGCCCAAGCAATCCTCAAAAGAGCTATATCTTGGGTGCGTCCATTTTTATTCACAGAAACTGAATGTCCCTTTCATTTTGTTTTGAAAAGCCATAGCGGGACCTAGTCGCACATCTACGATTCATAGACGTTCGGCAAAACGAACGGAAGCACAATAATCCATTTGTTTTAACTTTTTCAATTGTAGTATCCTTTTAATATCCATTTTCATTCCGTACGGAATGAATTCAACCGAATATCAGCAGAATAGCCGCGAATATTCCATTATACTTAAGCAAAATTTATCATAAGTTTCATTAGATAAATCTAGGGAAATCAAACTGTTTATGCAGATAATTTTACCATTTTAAAATAGCATTTTGCATAACCACACTGAAATAATATTTACATTCAGTTCTATGGTATACATTCGGATTATTAAAGAATCATTTTAATGAATTAAATATAATTCAATTTATATTCACTAAACTGAATGCGGAATCCCTAATTTATATTCATGTTAATGAATCAAATCTGTCTCATTTAAATGATTCAAAAAAGATTCATGAATTGTTCAGTGAAATGAAAATATAAGCGTCCTATTTACATTCACTAAAGTGAAGAATTACTCTATTATTAATGAAACATAAAAACGATTCGAATTTATTCGAAGTAATGCTACCCAGTAAATTTGATCCAACCCAGTTTATAAATGAGTTCATAAATGAGGGTTTCTTTCACTTCTGTGAATTATTTATAAGTCATTTCTGAAGAGAACATTTTTCTGGGTGCCAACAAATCACGCACACAGGAATGGTTGCCATTAGTCTTTGGAACACGGACAAAACGGTGATACCACGCCAAATATTTCAATTCAGTCCTTGAAATAGCTTTCGTTTTCCCAAATGATTTGTATCAATGGATGTAAAATGCTTGCCGCTGTTACGGGATCGGCTTTTTAAAATTCAGCTGGTACTCCGTCAAGTCCATCTGCCTTGTTGTTTTAGATATTGATGTTTGGATTTCCGATTCTGACGGGGGTTCGATGTCAATACCCCTATAGAACCTGCGCATTTCGTTTAATTGGGGCACTTTAGCACTCTGCTCAACAGAATCCTCATTTAGCAGCGCACAAAAATGGTCCTTCCATCTGCGTAGCTGATCCTCAATTGATACCAAAAGTGTGCCATCCACATCCATTACAGGATAATTGTTGTTGTTTTTGTTTTCCAATAACATCTTTGGATATTTGGTACAGTTTCCGGATATCTCCTCTTCTTACAGCGTTTTTGAAATTATCTGCGAATCCATCTATCCTCTCTTTCGTGTCACGTCTCTCACAGCGATAGACCATCTTATGTGCAAGGCGATACTCTCTTCGCAATTCCACCTTTCGTTGAACATCTGCTTCGGCATTTATTTGCATCTTCAACGATTTGTAAAGTTCGATCTTACCACAGGTGTCTTAGGATATCCAAGAGTATCTAACTCTAGTCCGCTTGGGTACCGTTGCAGATCCAGTCTCAATGAAAACACTTTTCATTTCACTCCACATTTCATCAATTGTTGAATGTTGAATTCCGTTTAATGACGAAGCTCTGTGGTAAGGGTGGTGACATAGTTACCACATATATGTTGGGGTCATTTAAAGCATTCGTATTAAATTTTGACCTCCTTGTTGCATCCTGCGTGTTTGTACGGCAGCGGGGCGTAGTTTGAAACTCATCAGAACCAAATGGTGGTTGCTTACCACATTTCTAATACCTCGGACATCACACATTGACTTCCTCCATTGCTGCTGAACCATGATATGGTCAATTTGGTTTTCATTAGGACCATCCGGATGCACCCAGGTGATTTTGTTGCACTTCTTAGGCGCCAGTTATAGCGATCAGAAAAACCCATCCGAAAAACTTGAAATAGTATGAAATTGATTCTTTTTTCTGATGGTTGTTTATAGCAATCAGAAAAAATGTGTCAGAAAAACTAGATTCTTCGCAAAACAAACAAACAGCCGCCAAGATTTTTTCTGATTGAAATGTCAGAAAAACTTTTTCGGATGGAGTTCTTTCAGTGGAACAGAAAAAAATTGGAACACAAATCAGTGGAATGATTTGTTCCTTTTTCTGTCAAAAAGCAATCAGCTGATACGAAAAATAAAATTTCATCCGAAAAACAAATAAATCCATTTAAAAAATAAAAAACTATTGTTTTGGCCATTTTTTTCGCGAAAAAAATTCTACGCTTAGTTACGCGTCGATTGATATATCATTTGGCTATCAAATCGAATTGAAAAGTAATAAAAACTTCAATAATTTTTTTTCTGATGGTTTTTTCTGATCGCTATAACTGGCGCCTTATGCTTAACAGTCCCACCTATCACAAGACGATTCGTATTACTTAAGTCGACAAGCAATTCGCCATTTTCGTTCCGTGATCCCAAGCCATTGTTTCCCACCACACTTGATCTGACTTGGGCATTGAGGTCTCCCATGAAGACTATTCCTTACTACAACATAATAATTTAAATTTAATTCTCATAATCGCCTCCTCATTTTAGAAGAACTATAGGAATTCCCAAAGATGTATGCCTCATGGCATACCTAATGGTAAGTGCGTTGGACCGTTATGCCGACAGTCTGGTTTCGATTCCCAGCCGTTGCCATCTCATTTCAAGGCATTGCCTCTTGCGAGGAACTGAAAAATCCTCCAAGAGTATATCTGTCCATGAGTATCATCTTGCGTCCCTCCATTCCTGCCAACAATACACACACCGGAATAGAATGGTTGAGAGTTGTTAGTCAATAGGCAATGGTTCTCCACGAGCTGTTCCGCTACCAAGCTTCTAAGTCAAAGGAAAGGGTTTTTTTTACCAAAGTCTTTATTTATCAAATTAAAAATCGATTGGTGTTAAATAACTAAACCCTAAACTACAAAGCTTCCTCAAAAGCATTATAAATCTCCTTTGAAATAGTTTGGTAACATGTTTCATCGTAAACAATATGATTATTATATCATTAAGAGTGTCTTTATTCAATCAGAATTATGAGCCTATGTAAGTTGATTATGGTTTATTGTGTTACTTTTCCAAACCACTGAATCACGCTCACGGTTCATTATGATGATGAGTAATTGAATCCTTTTATTAGCCATATCGTTTCAGCAAAGTTTGATTTGAAGCGAGCGCCGTACTCATGGATGTTTGATTTTAGGTAAGTTGTAAGTAGGTATAACGATGATGATGATGACGATGATGGTATTTCGACTACACAGAAATTATTTGAGTCCTGTGAAGTTAGCAAAAAAATTGTTTAAAATTGAATAAAAAATTCCCGGTAGCAAACAAAGAGTTCTAGAGTTCCTCATACTTTGTTTCAATAGTTCTGGTGAATGGAGTGTTAAAATTAAAAAAAAGTTTTTTTGCTAGCTTCACGCAGCAAGGACTTTTTTGAGAAAAAGAGTTCTGAGCATGTTTTTCACCTTAAAATCAAGAGTTCTGGAGTTCCTGATGCTATCCGGAACTCTAATCAGAACTCCTTTTTTTTCGATTTTTGTGGATTTTCAAAATTTTTGGTTCTAAGTCAATGGGCTCCTAAATTTGCGAATAACTTTTGAAAAATTAGTTTTAGAAAAAAAAGTTCTTAACAAAATGTTCAGAACTCTTTTTTTTCTATCAGGAACTCTAATCAGAACTCCTTTTTTTCGATTTTTGTGGATTTTGAAAATTTTTGGTTCTAAGTCAATGGGCACCTTAAATTGCCCTAACTTTTTCAATTTTGTAGAACTCTTTCTAAAACCCATCAGGAACTCCAGAACTCTTGATTTTAAGGTGAAAAACATGCTCAGAGCTCTTTTTCTCAAAAAAGTCCTTGCTGCGTGAAGTTAGCAAAAAAAACTTTTTTTTTAATTTTAACACTCCATTCGCCAGAACTATTGAAAAAAAGTATGAGGAACTCTATAACTCTTTGTTTGCTACCGGGGACTCTAATTTTTTATTCAATTTTAAACATTTTTTTTGCTAACTTCACAGGACTCATTATTTGTATTCAAAATCGTTTCTACGTTCTAGAGCTAAGAAATTAATTGGATTTATTGTGATTTTGGTGTAGTAATTCATTTAAAACGAGAAGTTCAGTCTTCCTTGTCGTCTCGAATCTGATGGAGGCTGGAATTAGGAGTTTCTCTTGGCTCAATGTGGCCGTAGCAGTAAAGTAGACGTGGTTTGACTATTTGTATTTTATCCACAACTTGATGGTACAGTGTACAGATAAGTTATATCGCACTTGTCTTCATTTCCACAAGCCTCGCACATACGATCGAAACCCGTTGGAGAATTTTTCTTTCTTTAGAAGCCAGTAGCAGCTCTTCTTTGTGTCCGTGAAGTTGTCAGCATATCAAGTTTTTTTGGAGTTCTTGTCGCATGCACCTGAGTTTCTTTAGTTCCTGATAGTTTTCCAAAATAGTTCTGTTCGATTTCACAAAAAAATCGATTTTTAAAAATGGGATGCTAACTTCACGCAGCATATCAATTATCGAAATATAATGAAAAAAATATTTTTTTTTGGTGGAGAAACCTACCTCTAAGAGTTTCTCATACCTAAAAAAAATAGTTCTAGTTAGACCTTCACGCCTAGAAAAAATAAAAACCGTTAGTAAAATGTTAGATGAAAAACTGAAACTTGTACTGAAAAAACCCTGAATTGCAAATAAATTTAAACATTTAAAATTCTGAAATATCTAAACGGAAAAATATAATGTGTATTTAATAAATTCCGAGGAAATCCTGTTTCTAACACTTTTCTAACAAAAAAATTGGATTTTTTTTCATAATTAGATCGATTATTCACGAATTTTGGTAAAAGACCTTGATATGCTGGCAGTTTTTTGGGAGTTTCAGCCCACTTATTGACCTCAACATAAAAATCTTATGGGTTAACCAAAAATTCTTACGTTTTCATTTTTTTTTTGTGCACGAATCCGAATTTTCCCTAGCACTTTCTATTGCTATTAAAATAGGGTTCTACGGCTTATACCGTTATATAATAATGGTTTTTCTTGGGTAAAATATTTATTTTTTACCTAAATATAGAACATGCCTGCAGTAGTGCACAGATGTTTTTTGTAATAGTTCAAACCAGTTTTAGAAAATTCTTTACATAAAATTACAAGCTCTATAACGAATTTTATGTGCATGTTCTATAACAAGGAATTCTTTTTCCCAATCTTTGCGTTACCCAAAGCCAACGAGCGACGTGGACGTGCTGGGATCTGGCTTCTTTTTTTTATATATTTTTTTTGTGTTTTTATTCTTTTTTGTGATCGGATTAGCTTAGTTTTTTTTTAATCATTTTGTTTTCTCTTTGTCTTTTTTAATATTTTTGTATTGATCTTGTAAGTCTTAATTTTTTTTAATTATTTTTTTTTTTTGTGTTTTGTCCTTTTTTTATTGATCGATAGACTCGTAACTTTTCTTTGAATATTTTATTGTTATGTTTTTTCATTTTTTGCTTGTGTTTTTCCATATTTCTTTTTTATTAACCCATAGAGGTTGAGATGTTAAAATTTATTGAAATTTACAATTGAAATCAAGGGGCTGGTGAAGGGTGTTTAATTTAAAAACATATGGTCCTCTTAAGACAAATACAATATCCTTTAGTTCACAAAAGTTCCATACCAGCAACAACTACCACTTTCAAGGGTAAGTTTCGGAAAATAAACATCTAGCTATATTATAGAGCTATCGATGCTTATTGACATCATCGTATAGTTTGGTGAGGAAAAGCTGTACCAAATTGTATGCAGAAATTATTGAAAAACAATCCCATCCCAATTTATTTCAGTGCCACATTGGATTTTTAAAAAAGGGTTGCCCAATGACTAATGGCCCAGTTTTAGTAGAAACTGTCAACAACATTTTCTTACAGATATACATTACATACATACATACATATGTATACTACATATAAATGTACATTATGTGAAACGTTCAAGAAAATGAAGCAGGAACAATATACGTTAAACTCGGCGTATGAAAATAGCCTAGGACCAAACATGGTAACTAACATGATTGATGACTCTCCAGATGGAAAATCTATCAAATTTCAAAAATGGCAACGTCCAGTACTTTTAAATGAATTTTTAAAATTAGTCTGTCAAAAAACTTCAATTTTAATATGCTGAAACATGCATGATTAATTTCTAAAACAATATGAAGTGGATTTTTCATACAAAAACAACTTATTATGAGGAACATGTCACTTGATGGCCCTACCCAATAGTAAACATGCTCTTGACAAAAATAAAAAAAAAATCATTCATAGACAGTTATATTCTACGAGGCCAAAAATTGCAGTTAGACTTGTTCGTAAAAAAAGGTGTTTAGCATTTAAAGGTTAAATGCAAAACAGCTCATTTGACGCAATCATAATTATTCTAGTTACACCTAAGCTATAGTAACCAATTGAAATGTTCCTTTGGTAAAATAAAATGCACGACTGGATCGCACGTACTTGCTCTTATGTTCAAGTTGTGTGGGGCTTAAGAACTTTAAAAAATATTCAAGTAATTATAGAAAAATTATAAAAAGCATTTAAATCGTTCTTTTAATTGTATAAACAGCCTGATAAATAACTTAGAGCTCAAAAAAAGTATGCCATTTCATTACTTGAAAAAATATGAATATATGCAAAAAAAAATTAAAATCGTTGGAGCCGTTTTCTTAAAAATTAATTTTTTATATATAAAATGTTTGTAACATTTTTCAAAAAAAAATTTGGTATGCCAATTTTGAGTATATATTAATATACATTTAAAACTGAAATTTCAAAACATCATCAACCCGTTTTTGAAATATTGAATTTTCAAAAAAAAAATTTGAATATTTTTTTATAAATCCAAAATTTATTTTTTCAAAAATTTTGGTATGCAGTATTATTAATATTCCAACAAAGCTTTTGTGCAAAAAATTTCATTGAAATCGGATGAGCGGTTAATGAGAAAATCAAAAATCACAAAAACCGTTATATGGCAGGTACCGTTAATAAATGTCCGATAACTTCACTTCACTTAACTAACAGATTTGTGTTCATAATTTGATTAATTACGAACAGTATAAATAATCAAATGTGGGCTAATTTTAGCTTTTGGAGAGATTGCTTGGACGTTTTTTTAAAAGGCTATCATATTTGTACCAAAACTGTTCTGTTACACCAATTGCCACATAGTGTTCTCGATCTTGGTCGAAATCTATAACGCCAGCAAGTGTATAGGTTTTATTGTTAACTTTTATAACTCTAGCAATCGAAGATATATTATGAGCTTTTATAATATGTTTACATTTATAAAAAGGATCTGTTATTAGCGAAGTGTCAATTATTATGTGCGTTCTAAACTCAGTTAAGTTTTCTGTTTTAGATTTGCAACCAAAACAAGTTTTATGAGTTGCAAGGCAATCATCAATAGCTTCTTGAATAAACTGGAATCCTTTTGATAGTAACATCTCTACATTTATATCCAACAATGGGTACTTGAAACTGTTTTTGTACCAACAAGGGCATTCCACACGGTTGGAGGAGCTTGGTTCCATTTCGAATAGTGATTGCGCCAAATAAGTTGCATTGCACTTGGCGTTGAGTCGCCGTATATTATTTTTTAAATTTTGTACGCTATTTTTAAGGAAAAAAACTGACATCTATGTTTTTGCCCGTTGAATGTAACTATCTTTGAACATTTTTTTTGCGCCAACGTCAAGCGCGAGCTTCATAATTGAACATGGGCATTCTGATGACTTTTGTTTATCAAAATAATTTTAGTTTGAGAGAATTCCGCTTAATATGACTTGGAAAATAGAGTCAAATGCACATGTTTCCGCTACATTGCAAATTAAATTTTCCAAACGAACAGGCTTCGATAAATTTCCATTTAGAAGTATGGGAACATTGCCAATTTTCGAATCTTTGACAAACTCCCATTTTGGGCAGTCATCCAAGCATATCTGGCGGGTTCTTTTTGATTTTGGCTCATTTCCATCGGTAGAAGTTTTATTAAGATTGAGCCCACCCCATTCTTCCTGAACTGCCAGCATATCAAGGTCGTTTACCAAAATTCGTGAAAAATCGATCTAATTATGAAAAAAATCATAATTTTTGTTAGAAAAGTGTTAGAAACGGGAACTCCTCGGATTATATTGTAAACACATTACATCTTTATGTTGAGGGCAATAAGAGGGCTGGAACTCCCAAAAAAATGCCAGCATATCAAGGTCGTATATGAAAAAAAATCAAAATTTTTTGTTAGAAAAGTGTTAGAAACAGGATTTCCTCGGAATTTATTAAATACACATTATATTTATCCGTTTAGATACTTCAGAATTTTGAACGTTTAAATTTATTTGCAGTTTCAGTATTTCATCTAACATTTTACTAACGGTTTTTATTTTTTCTAGGCGTGAAGGTAGCAGAACTATGTTTTTTAGGTATGAGGAACTCTTAGGGGTGGGTTTCTCCACCGAAAAAAAAATATTTTTTCTTTATATTTCGATAATTGATATGCTGCGTGAAGTTAGCATTCCATTTTTAAAAATCGATTTTTTTTTTGTGAAATCGAACTCAGGTGCATGAGACAAGAACTCCAAAAAAAACTTGATATGCTGACATTTGATATGCTAACTTCACGGACACCTCTTGATTATAGTCCAACACTCTTTGCATCGGCGGCTGGCGCCAGAAAGCAAGAATCGCCCACGTTCGAGTGTAGAGTAGACCTATTGTTTTATCAAACGGATGCAGCAACAATGTTCTAGGTGAACTGTTCACCGGACTTCCTCTAAGGTATTATTCGTGGGTTAATATTTATTGCAAGGTAGATGAACTCCTTAACTTCAAAATTGCTGCTTTTAAAATCAATAGTGACGTTTTGTGCCAGGCGGTGGCGTTGAACAGATTTTATTCATTCACGTTTGTGCTCTCATCGCGAACAGTTATACAGCGGAAGAATTTATTTTATTTTAAACTTAAAATCCACCCTTAGTAATAAAAAAAGGTCAAAAATTCAGGTACACCTGCGGGCTACCTGATTTTATTGCCCACAAGCAAAAATAAAAAAGGATTATCCCAGCAATTAATTTGAAGATTAATGTGGATTAAGTGTGTTAACAGTGTTTTCTTAAAATAGTGTTGTGCGTGTTTAAATCCGTGTTAATAAAACAGTAAAAATAAAGCAAAAGGTTAATCCAGCAATGGAACCTTTAAGTCCGGATGCGGCAATCGCTTCATTTGAAGCATTGGTTAAGCGGATCGTCAAGGACCTCGGACCTGAATATTGTGCCAGATTAGCAATGTCTTTCAATAGCATTGTCCAGCCCAATAAAGTCATTGAAGACATCGAAACGACAAAGAACAAGGAAACCGAAGCGATGGAAACTGACGACGAGTCTTCAACCGCCAGCATTTTGGAAGAGTCATCCACCGAAGAGGATATTAGTGAGATCACCAGCTCGGAAGAGGACGCCAGCGATTCTCCCTTACCTGGCCAGAAGAGACCAAGTAAGGCTTCCAAAAAGGAGAATGGAATAAAGCGCATCCAACTTGACAAGGATTCCTCAATGAATCCGCCTAAAGCTCCAATGCTTGTCCAAGCTGAAGCCGAAAATACACTGTCACCAGCATCAACATCAGCAGCCACCAAGCCCACCTCAGCCCAGCCTCCAAAGACAACCAAGGACAATACAGTGAACTCAATCAAGGCCTCAGGAGTGCCAACAGCATCAACATCAGTAGCCCCCAAACCCACCCCAGCCCAACCTTCAAAGACAGCCAAGGACAATACCATGAACCCAACGAAGGCCCCAGGAATGCCACCAATTTTCTGCTTTTCCGGGAACATTGCTGAAATCAGCAGGTTCTGCAAAAGCAAGGACTTGAGTGTGACATTCAAAAACCGGAACACAAAGACGACCATAATTACCGCTGGAAACAGAGAAGCCTTTGACACCATCAAAAACTTTCTGAAATCGAGGAAGATCCAATACAACTCCTTCACACCACGGGAGGATAGGAAGAATTTACTTCTACTAAAGGGAATCCATCACTCTTATGCTGCCATCGAAGTTGAGGATGAGCTACGGATAGAAGGACTTCCAGTCATCAAGGTATCCCATTTCAAAGCTAAGAAGGCACAAGGGAAAAGCTACAACAACTTTGTGGTAGAGCTGTCGAAGTCATGTGACATCAACGAAGTCTACACAAAGACGTTAGTCATGAACCAGAGGGTGTACTGGGAGCGCCTAAAGTTCAACGATATCGTCCAGTGCCGAAACTGCCAGCGTTTCGGACACGTTGCCACCAACTGCGGACGCCAGTACGTGTGCGTCAAGTGCAAGGAGGACCACGAGCCTGGACAATGCCAACGGAAGGAGAACACTGGACTGGATGTATGGTGCGCCAATTGCCAAAAAGAAGGTCACCCAGCCAGCTTCAAGGGTTGTCCAACCCTCAAAGCAAGACTCACTGAAAGGAACAGGCTGTCAGCAGAAAAAAAGGCACAGCAGGAATTTGCTGCCAAATCAGCATGCTTGGTAACCCGCCCTGCAGTCAGCTTTGCAGCAATGGTGAAATGCGCTGGATCATCACAGAAACCAGCAAACTTCACGAATCAACAGCAACAACAGAAAACGACACCAGCAAAAGTGATCACATCCCGGACAGCAACACCAAGGAGTAAACCAACCAAACCTACGTCAGCCCCACCAACGAACTTAAACACCGAAGTCCAAAGGATTTTTGGATCCGACCTACTCACAGTCATGGGAAAAGCTCGGAGTGCAGTACCACCGAACTATGCTCAGCTTAGCGAAGGCGAGAAGTCCGTGGCACTGGCCACCTTCCTGTTCCAAATATGCAATTGAAGAAGCTCCGCATCCTGACGTACAATGTCAATTCATTGTACAGCCTAGAGAAGAGGACGACATTCAACTTGTGGATGAAGAACAACAACCCGGACATTGCACTCATCAGTGAGACCAACGTCACCAGACGCAACAACATTGACATGGTCGGCTTCAAAACCTTTCGGAAGGACAAGGATGAGGGCCGTAGAGGAACGGCTATCTACGTACAGAAGAAGATTTCCCCCAACACCACCGAAACCATCATCTCAGGTCTCACAACTAGCGAAGCCACCGCAATCACCATACAACTGGGAACAGAGACTCTTACTATCATCAGCGTGTACTTCAAATGCAAATCCAGCATGAGAAACATTCACAGCGATCTTCACACTCTCAACAGCATCCTTAGACGAAGCACTTATGGGCTCATCGGTGGTGATTTCAACGCAAGGCATCACCTTTGGCTGGATACTGCTGTCACCAACGAAGGAAAGGCTATTGCTGACTGGCTGGATACCAACAGCGATCAGCACTCATTGGTTGTTATTTCACAACCCAAACCAACCTTCCCCAGAACACCATCAACATTAGATTTTTTCATTTCTTCATCTAATTTTGTTCATATTCTTCCAGAAATCAGCAACTTCACCTGCACAATAGTACCCAGTGACTCGGACCATGAAGCTGTCCAACTAAGCATCAAACTCCAGCAACCCATTTTCCTAGTGACAGAACCAGTAGAAAACTACATCAACTACAGGAGACTGGATGTACACAGGCTACAAAGAGACGTTGAAGACACCATAATGCTACCACCCGAAAACAGGAATCTGGACAATATCGAAAATGACACAGCCATTGACTGTCTAGAACTCGCTGTTGCAAACGCATTGGATAACCAAAAGCAGCCCAAGACGTCAAAGGACAGATATCAGCACCTTCCCCAGTATATCCAAAACCTTTATGCCCACAGGCAACGACTTAGGAAACGTCTTCAAAGGATCCACCAGCGAGAACTCAACACAGCTAACAGCAACTACCAGACAGTGAGGAGTGAACTTCAGTGTGTCAACATTATGTTCCGGAATTCCATCCAACACCACAACAACAACCAGTTCCAGAAGAGACTGCAGTCAATCAAACCTGGACCTGACGCCTTCAAGAATATAAACAGACTAATCGGCCAAAAATCACCAATGCCTGAAACGATCATCACCAACAATGGAGAAGCAACAACGATACAGGAAAAAGTTGAAGCCTTCGCTTCCCACTTTGAAGGAAGCTTCATGCCAAGTCCATCAGATGATCCAGTCTTCCTTGGCGAAATTGAGGCATCCATCCAGCAGACAATTATGCCCACCTTGGACAGAGCAATGTTTAGCGACACCAATACTGCAAGTGATCCAGTCGACAGCCCAAACTTGAGCACCCCAGAGGAGATAGCTGAGATAATTCACAACTCCAAGCCAAAGAAGTCAGCTGGACCGGATGGGGTATCCAGCTTTGTTCTAAAAAGGCTTCCACAAATGGTGATGGTGTTGTTAGCCATCACATTCAACAACTGCATCAACAACAGTTACTTTCCCCAGAAGTGGAAAACTGCAAAAATCGTGGCTATTCCCAAGAAAGGTGAAAGGAATATGATCACCAACTACAGGCCGATATCCCTCCTCAGCAATCTAAGTAAGCTCTTGGAAGAGCTGATACTCAGGAAGCTGAAGAAGTTCTGCAGTGAAAACAACATCATCCCAGACATGCAGTTCGGCTTCCGGGAAAAACATTCCACCCTGCATCCACTCCTGAAGTTTCATCACGACATCACCACAGCCTTAAACAGCAATCAAGTTACTGTCGGATGCTTCCTGGATGTCGAGAAAGCATTCGACAGTGTATGGATTGAAGCCCTTATTCATAAACTCCACATACTAGGCTTTCCCTTAGCGCTAATCAAAATTATATTTTCTTTTCTTTCTTCCAGGAACTTTTTCGTGCAACTGGAAACCTGCAAGTCGACAGTGAAGAGCATCAGGGCTGGAGTTGCCCAAGGGTCGAAACTTGGACCACTTCTTTATAACATCATGACCTCTGACCAACCAATTTCAAGTGAATGCGAGAACCTTCTCTTTGCTGATGACTCACTTACATATTGCTCATCCAACTCTCCATTGATAGCTGTCAGAGAAGTCGAGGCACATATCCGCAAACTCTTCCAATTTTACACCACATGGGGTATCCGGATCAACTCATCCAAATCGGAGCTTGTCTGCTTCAGAAAACCAGGGGGCAGACGTGGTCGCTCAGCTGGAAGCTGTAGAAACATCACCCTAGCACTCCCAGACGGAACTAGATTAGCAGCCAAACGTAGCGCCAAATACCTAGGCATCAACTTCAACGAGCTGCTGAGATTCAACCCACATTCACGGACTGTCCTCAAAAAAGCCAATTTTGCTTTCCACCGACTCTACCCGCTGATGAAGAAGAAAACTGGGCTAAGCCAACAGACAAAAGTTTTAATCTATAAGCAACTCCTGAGACCAGTCATCAGTTATAGCTTCCCAGTTTGGTTCACCATTTCCAAAACGGCTATGAAGGAACTACAAATATTCGAGAGGAAAATCCTGAGGATCTGCACTGGGCTGTACTTCGATCGTCAACGGCGTAAGCATTTCAAGAACGAGCAACTCTACTATGAGGCTAAGGTAGTCCCCCTGGACAAGTACTTATTACTATCTGCCGAAAAGCTGGTTAGAAACATCGCCAATCACCCTAATCAACTGATGAGAAGGATGACAAACCAACAACGACATCCAGCACCAAGGTACATAAGCGCTAGGGAAATCCTGGATATAGCTCCAACAACCAACGATGAAGCAGTACCCTTCTACTCTGACCCAGGGTCGGCACATTATCGTGGCTAAATGCCAACTCTACCCCCCACCCTAAATAAATATACCGCCACTGGACAACCGGGATTGAACAACCCGAGGACGACAAAGTCAATCCGACTTTTATGTTAAGTTTTTACATATATTATAAATCTAATTTGTATTTTATATTGAATCAATGTATAGCGTTAGGCCCCTTATGTGCCAACAAAATCTTATTATTTGTCAATGTATCTTATAGTTATAAATTATCTTTTAAGCCAATTGTAAATAGAAATGTTCAATAAAACAAAAATTGAAAAATTGAAAAAAAAAACAGATTTTATTTGTTTATTGATATATGCAAGTACTTGATATTATCCGCGGTAACTTAAAGGCCAATAAGTATCACTTGTACTACAACCACCGCACCGTGAAGGACTTCGGCATTCGTCTCAGTATGAAGATTTGGTTTATGGTCGATTTGTATGTATGTAGGCACAGAAGCCCGACTGGCACTTGTTTTCTAATAAAATCGTTTCTGGAACAGCTTAAGACGCTCACTCAGAAAGTTTTGGTTAGAATCTTATAAGTGGTATTAAACAGGTATAGACAGATGTGCCATGCGGATCCGATAAATACATAACCAGGGCCTAATGACTTACAATGGCAACCATCATTCTCGAGCGAATAAAGGATAAAATCGAGTCTGCACTCAAGAGGCATCAAGCTGGCTTCCGCAGTGGTCGATCGTGTGTCAACCATATCAACACCCTGCGTATCATCCTCATGCAGTCGATGGAATTTCAGTCACCGATTTACCTCATGTTCGTAGATTTTGAGAAGGCCTTCGATCGAGTTAACCTAGAATGTATATGGAAATCGGTCCTTGGTAGAGGAATAGGCAGCTATCCGACTCCTTCGTAGTGCAACAGGGTGTGAGACAAGGGGATGTTCTATCGCCAATTCTCTTCCTGCTGGCGATGGACGACGTATTGACGGCCAGTGTTGGTACATCTGAGCGACAGGGCTCTTCAATGGAGACCGTTCGAAAGGATCAGTAATGTCTCCTGGCAAATAACATCAGTGGGCTGAACGGGATATGCCAAACACTGCAAATGAAGGGAGAGTCGGGTGGTGTAAGACAAGCAAAAAGACAAACATAATGCTCACAGGCCGCTCTACACATCAGCGTATTATTCTACAGGAGATGCCAGTTGAAGAAGTCGAATAATTTGACTGCCCTGGCAGTATTGTTTCTGCAAATGGCGGTACTAATCTGGACGTTAAAAGTAAAATTAATAAAGCTTGTGATGTCTTTGGTACCCTGTCCCCTATTTAGAAATCCCGTCAAATCTCCGAACGCACTAACTTGGGATTCTTCGAATCCAATGTCAAATTCGTTCTGGTTATGTGCTTGCGAAACCTGGAAAATCACGACTACACTGAGAAAACTGAACTATGAGTTATTTAACCAGAAGCATGTTTGACTATATGTTTAAATTAGTGCAAATAGAATTCAATTTAAATCTACCTCATATCTATTCAGATTCAAAAATACTATTATTTTGGGTAAAATCTGTTTAAATCAAAGTAAATCATGTTTAATTATTACATTGGAAGCTACACGTAACTTTTAACATGAATTCAAGCCTAATTGAATTTGATTTTCGAAAGACCTGTTAAATTATTTTACTCACTTAAAAATGTTAAACATGAAATTAGCATGCACGAGTTTGTTTCAAATATAATTGAACTCAAAATATTAAAAAGAGACAGGGATTGAACAAATATGTTTAATTTAAACTCGAACCAGTTTAAATTGAACTCAAAGGAAAACAAACATAACTGCAACTGTCTTATGATTTTTATAGACACTTGGCATCTAAAAAAATTGCAAAAGAATTCTTCGCGACCACCGTTCGTGAAAAATATTCAAACTGTTCAAAAATTAGTGCCACCGTAGTATCGTCGCGTCGGTCCAAAGGTAAAACTCACATTAGTGCGGAACAAAATGTTCAAGAAAATGAGAATGAAACGCATTTTTTTAATCCAAACAGTGTTATTTTGCCCAGTTTTAATAAAGACATTGAAAGCTATGCCCAGGAACTTAATTTAAATTTTGCGAAAACTGACCTTTTAGCATCAAAAAGTATGTTTCAATCTTTCAATCCCATTTATTTCAAAAGTTTAATTTGTTAGTAAGTGAGTTTTAACTTTGAACCGATAGCACGATATGTATGTATGTATTATAGCTATATAGGAAACGCTCCCATTATTCCAAATAGAATAAATTCGTAATATATTTAATGGATATAGCATCTATTTGGAAAACCTAACATTGAAATCATTTGTTTTAAACAGAAAACATATTTGACCCAAACACGAAAAATATTCAAAAAAATTAATATGATTCTATTTGAAACAACATCAAATGAAGTTAATTAAAACAAACAGAAATATCCTTATTTTAAATAGAAAGCATAGTAAATTTGAACAAAATCATGTTCAAATCGTTTCAACGATGAATTAATACGATTCTATTTAAATTAAATAGAAATCGCTTCCATGCCAAATCATATGTGTTTGAGTTTGAATTAAATAGGAATATGTTCAATATTTTTCTCAGTGTACCATCTCGAGGGAATTGCAGGCTTTTGTGAATTGCTGTCTACGCCATATTCTAAAAATTCACTGGCAACAAATTATATCAAACGAAAAAATGTGGCGCACGAAATGTCAAGAGCGGCTGGACATTGACATAAGAAAGCGTAAATGGCAATTGATTGGTCACATACTGAGGAAACCAAACCATGAAATTGCAAAGCAGTCCTTTGAATGGAAACCTCAGGGTGCACGGCGGCGGGTTGGTAAGCCTATTCCAAGATGCTATGATTTTTGCAAATTATGGCAGACGTCAATCCAACTTTCAGGTTTTTGACTTAAGCAAAAAAAAGCGTAAATAAGAAATAAATCGCTAGAACATAGAAAAATAGTTTCGATTTGTTTCGATTAGTTTGTGGAATAATTCGTCGTTGGTGTTGGGTCAGATTTCCTGTTCATCCAACACCAGCTGGGTAAACACTACGACGTTAAGTCGCTCGCCTATAAGAGTATGAGACAACACGAGTTGCTACCAGGTCTGGCCGGCCCCAAAACAGCGGTTTCGCTGAGAATATCACAGCTGGGGCTGAAAATGTCACAGAGCAAGAGCACTCCAGAGTATCAACCATAGCTGGAAAAACTTGAAGATGATCCCTTCCAAAGTTCAGACAATGCATTAGCTGTAGACCACCAAGTGCTGTAACCTATTCTCTAGCCATCCTGAATGGCAACCACGAAGCCACAAGCAGGGTTGTCAGGTTTAAAAAAGCGGAATCGCCAAAGATAAAATATAAATCGCCAAAAAATCGCCAAATTTAAAATTTTCCACTTTATAAATGACCAAATTCAAAAATCACAAAAATTTTATAAAATTATTTGAGTCATAGACATACTAGATATGGACTGCTAGTCGATACCCATTTTCATACAAAAGTTTCAATGGAAGCAACCCCAAATTTAATTAGTGACCAAAGCTAAATTTATTTTGTTTTAATAAATCAGTTTGCTCTAAAATAAAAACAGATAAAATAAAATAAACAAGCGTCAAACCAAAGTGTCAAAAGCTAACCCATATTTTCCGCTTTGCACCAACAGCGCTCGTGGCGTTTATAATTAATTTTAGAACCAATTTGGAAGAACAACTAGCAGTCCATATCTAGTATGTCTATGATTTGAGTGATGGGAAAGAATCGATGTTCAGTTTTGAGTGCGATGAGATTTAGTATTTTGATGCCTAAACTTTAGCAGACCAATAAAAAAGATGCGAGGTTTACCCAGCGGCTCCATTGGTAATATTTAATTAATAAAATCGTAGAATATGACAACGCACATGACAAAATATAGTGAATTAAAATTAAATTTTATTAAAAACAGGGGATTTAAACAGTATTTGACTGCATTTGCAGTCAAATATTTCTATACACACATTTTTCAATTGAAATTGCCTGGCAATGAAAATGCCCACCCAAGCAAATAATTGCCATTCCTATTCCAATTGCAACTGTCTCAAAAATTGCCAATGGAGCCACAGCGTTAAGTGAAGATCAGAAAAAAAGAAACAATGTCGTCTTCGTTTGAAAGGTAAAACTACTCACAATTTATTTAAATATACTTTTGAAATTAGGTTGAAAAGAATTCTTTGAAGCTGAAGTCACGTTCCGCAAATTTTGAAATAAAGTTCCTGGGCATATATTTCAATGTGTTAGTAAATACCTTGCAAAATGAGACCCCTTGTATAAAAAAATTAATTGCACTCTCATTTACTTTAATATATTTTCTGTACTCCGTGAGTTTTATCTTTTGACCGAAGATATTACGACTTTGATTAAAAAAATTAAAATCGCCAAAACCTAAAAATATCGCCTTTTTTAAGGTACATCGCCAAACCGATTTTCGTGTCGCCAAATCAAATTTCATATCGCCTGTTTGGCGACAAATCGCCACATCTGACAACCCTGGCCACAAGGCCCATTTCCACATCTTTGGATATGTGAATAAGCAAAATGATCGCTAATGTGACGCTGTGTATCTGCGTATAACCCACTAAGAGTCGAAACACCTGTTCAAAGTAACTGCATGTTCTTATCGGGCCTTATTTTTTTTTCGAAAACGCCGCGATTCAAACGGCAAGCACTACAGACCTATGGTCAACGGCTTTATCGTGTCCCTTTTGGATGAATTGGGACTGGAGAACATGTATTCCAACAGAATGGAGCGACGGCACATATTACACGAGGCACAATCAAAATTCTGATGGCTGATTGGAACCAGAAGATTGAGTTAGGTTACTTAGAGTAAAATCAGAATTAGTTAATCCTGCAAATAAATTAAAACCCGAGTTAACTCAGAACCAGTTTTTCGACAGTGAACAGTGTGAAACACCTTTTCACCCTTTTCACTATCGAAATTAAGTTTCATACAAAATCCAAATTAAGAATGATCTCACATTGAAAAACTGGATCTAGTAGAGATAAGGGATTTTACAGTATGGCTGCCCTCTTGGAAATTTTTTTTTAAGTGAGCTTAACTCTCGAAAACAAAACTCGTGTTTTTTTAGTTTTGAGTTGAATATTTCTTTTATTCGCTTATAAGTTGTATTATACTACGTTTTCACCAAAAGATAATCTTGGATTTAAGAAAAAAAAATTTATGTGGTATATCCACCGGATGAAAAGATTACAAAGAAGATTAACTCTGACAGCACACTTCAACAGCAAAAGGGGTTTAATTTTTTCTTATGAAGTGGAAGTGAGACAGAATGTTTGTTTTGTGTCAAACAATGGAGAACTGAATCCAGCCATGAATGAATCCTCAATCAGCGCCAATAGGAATAGGTTTGTTTGATTTGTTCAAATATTTGTTCTAGGTAGAATTTACAAGATTAATTTTTAATCTTGAAGATTAACGAAAAAATTCGTATGGTAAATCTTGAAGATTTAAAGAAGATTTGAGGTTAATCTTATTAAATCTGGGTTTAGTGTTCGCTGAAAACGTAGTTTTAGTCTATTTTTATTCAGGGAGTTATAACGCTAACTCTAGACTAGTGTAAGGTTTGGTTAGGTTAAGAGGGGCGTGCACAGCACAGAGGCTGTTGCATACACGGGGGCCTATTGGTCCATTGTGATCCCCTTATAAAAGAAGGCAGAGATGCACCTAAACTAATGGTTCATATAGACTGGTTCGTTTGCGAACCAGCCTGTGCTTTCTATGAATTTTCTCATGTTTGCCATTGAGACCTGCGCTAGATCGTCCAGTTCTCCAACAATCCTGTTTCCAAAATAACGGAGTCGATTTATTTGGAGGCTTTGACAATCACAGAGCAGGTGTTTAATGGTTTCTATTTCTTCTACGTGCTGACAGCTCCTGCAAAAATCGGTTGCAAATACACCAAGTCTGGTGGCCATTGTGCCAATGGTGCAATGGCCCGTTAGTATACACCTATCAAGATTCTAATATTCTTTTTACTCAGTGATAAAATATACCGAGATTTCTTTTCATTAATTCTAGGCCATAAACTTCTAGAGATAACGCAGTCGTTCCTAATCCTCCAGGATTTATTGATTTGCTCTTTTATTGTTAGGTCTATTTTCGTTTTAATCACGCCGTTCGGGATGTTTAGTCCCACATCTAATTGGCTACTGCTGTTTCTATTTAATACTGACCCTTTTCTTGCCAGTTCATCTGCTATATCATTCCCTTCTATATCGCTATGTTCAGGAACCCAGCGGAGTTTGACTCGGTTAGTGTTACAAATTTCATTCAGTTTGCCTCGAGATTTTGGTACAGTCTTGGATCTTATAGTCTCACTGGCTAAAGCTTTGATAGCAGCTTGGATGCCACGAAAAATGTGATCTCCGACGAGCTCAGTTTTTTCGTTTGAACTATTTCTGCCGCTTTTTCAATAACGTAAATCTCAGCCTGAAAGACACTACACTCATCTGGGAGTTTATACGAATATCTAATATTAAGAGTTTCACAAAACACCCCAGCTCCCGTTCCTTCTTCCATTTTTGACCCATCGGTGTAGAAGGAGAAACCCTGTTCCCTAGTTAGTGAGTTGGGCTCCCAGCCATGCCTTTCGGGTATTAAAATAGAGAAGTGTTTATTAAAATCTATAATAGTTGGTATGTAGTCAGTTGTGACATCAAGTGCGGCCACTGAGTCATACTTTTAGAGGATAGACCCATGACCATAGGTGCTGTGCTTCCAAGAGCCCAGTTCTTTGAGTCGAAGTGGGCTTTTGGCTGCTGTGTATCTTATCACAACAAAAACATAAATGTTAAAAAAGGAGCCAAGTTCTTATGTGCACAAGAAACCTGTGCGTTAAAAGTCAGCCAAAAAAAGTAATGAGATCAAATATATGCCAAGTTTTAAGTTCATGAAGTTCAATATCAAATATCTTAAGTAGAGTAATATCGAAACAATTCCAAATCATGACAGAAATTTGGTAATTAATGATTACTGATTAAAATTTGGTGGGTTCACTGGTCAAGTTTTCATACATTTTAAATTTGTGATTAAGTAAGTATTTAAGAGAAAACTTGCCAAGTAAATCCACCAAATTTTTATCAGTAATCATTAATTACCAAATTTCTGTCATGATTTGGAATTGTTTCGATATTACTCTACTTAAGCTATTTGATTTTGAACTTCATGAACTTAAAACTTGGCATATATTTGATCTCATTACATTTTTTGGCTGACTTTTAACGCACAGGTTTCTTGTGCACATAAGAACTTGGCTCCTTTTTTAACATTTATGTTTTTGTTGTGATTTCACTCCTTTTTGCAAAGACTTATTATGCCAGGTGAAAGTCAAGCCCTACCGCTCTACAAAGTTTCATAATTCTACGAGAACCGAAAATGCTCTGTACAAATAATAGCAATTCTGATAAAGTGTGTGGATGGCACCCCCCCCCCCTGAATGGACAATTCCAAATTTTCGATTTTTTCCTTTCTAAGTACTTCAAGTCCTACCGACCTACCAATTTTCATCGTTCTACAACAATCGGAAGTGCTCCATATAATTTATAAGAATTTTTAAGTATGTGGGTGGATGCCACGCCCCCTGAATGCAAAATTCCAATTTTTCAATTTTTCTTTCTAAGTACTTTGAGCCATACCGACCTACCAATTTTCATCGTTCTACAACAATCGGAAGTGCTCCATATAATTTATAAGAATTTTTAAGAATGTGGGTGGATGCCACGCCCCCTGAATGCAAAATTCCAATTTTTCAATTTTTCTTTCTAAGTTCTTTGAGCCATACCGACCTACCAATTTTCATCGTTCTACAACAATCGGAAGTGCTTCACATAATGTAAAAGAATTTTTGAGAATATGGGTGGATGCCACGCCCCCTTGACTGAAACTTCCAATTTTTCGATTTTTTTTCTTCTAAGTACTTCAAGGCCCACCAACCTACCAATTTTCATCGTTCTACAACAATCGGAAGTGCTCCATATAATTTATAAAAAATTTTAAGAATGTGGGTGGATACCACGCCCCCTGAATGCAAAATTCCAATTTTTCTATTTTTTTCTTTCTAAGTACCTTAAGCCATACCGACCTACCAATTTTCATCGTTCTACAACAATCGGAAGTGCTCCATATAATTTATAAGAATTTTTAAGAATGTGGGTGGATGCCACGCCCCCTGTATGGAAAATTCCTATTTTTCAATTTTTTTCTTTCTAAGTACCTCAAACCCTACCAACTTACCAATTTTCATTGTTCTAGAACAATCGCAAAAGCTCCATATAATTTATAGAATATTTAAGAAAGTGGGTGGATGCCACGCCCCCTGAATAGAAAATTGCAGATTTTCGATTTTTTCCTTTGTATGTACCACAAGGCCTACCGTTGTGCGAAATTTCAAGTTTCTACGATGTCGGGAAGTGCTCCATAATTTTGATGATCTGTCAGTGAGTCAGTGAGTCAGTGAGTCAGTGAGTCAGTGAATCAGTCAGTCAGTTACGGTTTTTGCGATTTTTGAAGTCCTATATCTTGGGAACTACTAGTGCTAAGGAGTTGAAATTTGGTGAGCCACCTGTGTTTGATCAGCCTAGGAAATACTGCGAATTTGAAGTTTCTGACTTTATTGGTACTGAAGTTAGAGGGGGGTTGTAAATCGCCTGAGTTTGTTCCTGTAAAAAGGGTGTAGTGCCGCGAACTTGGCTGGGCACTACCGTGCCCTTTGATGTACTTGTCAAGTGCCAGAAGACTTAAAATAATTTCCAACTCTGCTTGTGGCGTAGACCTCTGAGCCCCCGTTATTCCCATACAGGCTAGTCTCTGTACCTTGTTCAGGTTCTTGAGATAGCTAACTTTTTCAACAGCCTTCCACCATACGATAGAACCATAGGTTAGTATGGGACGAACAATCGCCATGTACATCCACTGGATGACGTGCGGTCGCATGCCCCACAGTGTACCGAAGGTTTTCTTGCATGTATAGAAAGCGCAGAGTGCTCTTTTCATTCTTTCCTCGGTGTTCTGTTTCCATGTTAGCTTGGAATCAAGGATTACTCCAAGATATTTAGCTTCTTTGGAAAGTTTTAAAGGAATGTCATTAAGTCTGGGAGGAGTAAAGTCCTCTTATTTCAACAAAACTAGCTCAGTTTTTGAAGGGTTAACCCCAAAACCGTTTTTTGCTGCCCACGAAGATAGTTCTTTGAGTGCGGATTCCATAATATATTTGATGGTGGTAAGATATTTACCCGATATCAAAATTACTATGTCGTCTGCATAGGCTACAATTATAGTGCCCTGATTCCTAAATCTTGTAAGAATTTTGTTAACAACCAGAACCCAAAGAAGAGGCGAGATCACCCCTCCCTGTCCCTGTGGAGTACCCCTTGTAATTGTTTTCTCAACAATCGTGTCTTCAAGTTGCGAGCTTATGATTCTAGCATTGAGCATGGTATAAATCCAGTCCACAATGGCAAACTCAACCCCAACCTCTTCCAGAGCAGATTTAATGAACTCTGTTTTTACGTTGTTAAACGCTCCTTCAATGTCAAAAAATGCTGCCAGGGTGTGTTCTCTGTGCTCGAGACTTTTCTCAATTTGTGTAATGACTTCGTGCAACGCAGTCTCCTCTAACTTACCTTTAAGGTAATCATGTTGGTAGCTGCACAAAATGTTTGGATTAAGAAGGTCTCTGACAAGCAGATCAATAATTCTCTCCAATGTCTTGAAAATAAACGAAGAGAGACTTATGGTCAATAATCCTTTGTAGTCGAGTATGTCGGTTTTTCAATAAAGACAACTTTGACATTTCTCCAGCTGGTAGGGACGTATCTAAGTTTAACACAACTTTTGAAGATTACCTTAAGCCATGGGGTGATTATCTGTAGAGCGTGTTGAAGAAATGCCGAAATAATCTCGTCTGGTCCAGCTGATTTATAGAGTTTGAACGAGTTTATAGCCCACATAATCTTCTGATCTGTGATATCATATTTCAATTCTGGTGTTGATTGTTAATTTCTAAGGAGTCTGGTTGTGAATAACCTGAGACCTCAGGACTCTTACAGCCAGGGAAATGTGTTTCCATAAAGAGTTCAAGTGTTTCTTGGCTCGAATTCGACCATGATCCATCGGGATGCTTAATGTATCCCGGAGTCGTGGGGTTAAATGTAAGAACCTTTCGAAGTCTCACCGCCTCACTTGTGTTCTCAATGGATTCACAGTGCCTAGCCCATGAATCCTTCTTGGCCCTTCTTAACTCTTTGGTGTATAAGTTCGGCTCTGTATGAAATCCAGTCTATCTCTAATTTGCACAGCTTGGCTACATTGAAATGTTTTCTGACCCCTGTTCTGATCGTTTCTTAAGTTCACTGTTCCACCATGGTGGGTTAGTGGGTTTAATGTTACGAGATATAGGGCAGTTTTTTTCAAAGGCCGTTCTCATTTTACTTGTTAGGTTTTGAACAACAGTGTCAATGGTTGAGGTTATCGAAAGCGTTTCTTCCTCAGCTGGGTCGATACGTTCGTTCAACCATTTTGTATAATCTGTCCAATTTGTTCTAGTTGGGTTCCTAAAAGGTTTAATATCATCTTGATTCCTGTCTAAAGTAAAGAGTATCCTAAAGTGATCCGAAAAGGATTCCTCAGGTGAGACTCTCCAGTTTTCTATAGAAATCTTATCATTATAACTCATTAGAGTGAGATCAAGAATTTCTTCCCTATTTTTGTTCCGATAAATGTTAGGTGATTACCCTTATTACATAACATGAGGTTAGAACAGAGAATGTATTCAAAAATTGACTCACCCCTTTTGTTGATGTCCTTACCGCCCCATTGAGTACGGTGTGCGTTGGCATCGCAGCCCATCACCATTTAATAATTACAAATAGAAGGGACACCCAGCAAAACGTCCACTAGGTGGACAATATTTTATATGTCGCTCTATCAAATACAACAACCATTTAATAAATTTGTTCCTTTTGGAGATTTGTTCCTTTTGGGAAATCTGTTCCTTTTAGGAAATTGACTTCTTTTGGGAAATTTCTTCTTCGGCAGAGTAAAAAAAAAAGACATTCCCATTGAGAATGAAAATGAACAACAGCGACAAACTGAGTAGCCGTTTAAGTTTTGTTTTTTTTCAGGTATTTTCTTCAATGCCATTCAAGGACTCAAGGTTAACACAAAATGTGAGGTAGAGACAAAAAATTATATTTTCTGTTTTGGTTTGTTTTGCTTTTGTATTCATTAAATAAAATTGTTGTTAGTGCTTGCTTCCAATTTGGGATGTTTACGATGATGGCTTTGTTTTTGCTTTAGTTTTTGAATTTGTTTTTTTTTTTTTTTCATTTCTTGAGATTTATAGACAGTGAATTAATTTGTAATTATAAGTCTTTTATATGCATCAAATAATTTGAGATTTTATTTCTCAAAAACTATTCGCTTAAACAACTTGATTTAAAAACCAAATGCAAGAATAGAGTATTAGCTTTTAAAAAAACTATAGCAAATTATTAGATATATTTTCGTTGATTTTTAATGTTTTTTTTTTTTTGCATTTAAAGTCAATGTTTCAGAAACTGCGCCCCCCCCTCCCTGCCTCAGGGAGGGGAGATACAACTTTCCCCCTATACATTATTTTTTAGAATAACCCCAAGAACCACACCCTTAAATTCTTCCACTCAGGTCTGGGACACCCTGTATAAAAGGCTATTGATTATGTCCTAAAAAAAAGGGGCAATAAGGAAGTAAGAAGTTCATGGAATTTTATTGTAACAATCTTCAAAGGGGTCATTGAAGATGAGAAAACCGCGGAGTGCTATTAAATTAGAGGGTGCATTTTGGAGAGAGGGGTGCAAAAGCACCCTTTTATAGCTAATAGATAATTCTCAAAACCTCTTTTGTAGAGAATAAAATTAAATAATAACATGGATCTAGAAAAAAAATTCAAAATTTTTTAGTTAGCTAATTTTCAGAAAAATCATTGCAAAAAAATGTGAAAAATCGCATTTTTTTTACTCATTTGCTTATAACTTTTTTACCAGCAGAGATAGGTATAGGCATTGCTTCATATAAAAGAAATATACATAATTAGATTTCTTGTAAAATGAATTATTCAAAAAATGGTTTGGATTAAAATCGACCAAACTAGGCTGATGTTAAGTTTTTAAAGCTTAATAAATGGCATTTTTGGCTATTTTGATGGACTTGTTAGATTATACACTCAAACTGGGTGTATTAGGGAGTCATGACCAGTTAAGTCAAAAATAATTGTAAAGTTTCAAATTTGTCTCAGTTTTAGGGTTGCCATCTAATTTTTACCATGTTCGAGAAGGTATAAGCTAAGTGTGTTGATTTTGGCTATTATTCTAAATAAAAAAAAAAAATAGATGTCAACCTAAGACTGAAAAATTTTATTTTTATTTTTGATATAATTAGTCATGGCTCACTATACACCCAGTTTGAGCGCATAATCTAACAAGTCCATCAAAATAGCCAAAATGCTATTCATAAATCCTTAAAAACCTAAAATTAGCCTAGTTTGAACGACTATTTCTCGGTCAATTTTTATCCAAACCGTTTTTTTTTTAATTTATTTTAAAAGAAATTTAATTATCTTTCTCTTATATGGCACAATGCCTATACCTTTATCCGCTGGAAAGAAAGTTATAAGCAAATACGTAAAAAAAACAAAAATTGCGATTTTTCATTTTCGTTTTCGAGTTATATGCAAAAAACCGAAAAACCCTCTAAAAAATGCACCCTCCAATTTAATATCACTCCGCGGTTTTCTCATTTTCAATGACACCTTTGATGATTTTTACGATAAAATCCCATGAACGTCTTAGTTCCTTATTATATGACATAATCAATAGCCTTATAGACCTACCATATATTTGCGTAGGTATATATGTAGGTACCTAGCAATAAATACCTATATAAATAATTTAAGAAAATAAATACAACGTAGCAGGATTCATTGTATTTTCCCTTAAATAATTTCCAAAAAAATGGTTCATAGTTTTATTACCATAATTTTTAAGTACTTAAATATACCCATGACCTACAAATAAGTTGCCTTAGGCGGCCAGTTATCGGATCACTTTCATTGCAAATTTTTTCCTTCCATTTTTAGGTATTTAGAAAGCAAAATAATTCATTATTTTGATGAAGAAATATATAAAGCTCAAGACTAAATTAGTATTTCTAGTAAAAAAAAAAAAAAATTCATGTGGGCCCAACCTTCCACATAAAAAGACTGAACATTTCAATGATCATTGGTAAGGTAGTTCAATCCCTGAAATAATAAAATAAATTTTTTCTTATGCCAGATATAATAATTAAGAACTGACCTTTATTTTGGCATCAAATAACCACAGATTTTGATTTCCAACCGTTTCAAAATCAATCATTTAAATTTTCGTTTCTATGATAGTTAACTGTGGCCTTATTAATAAAAAAAATTTAATTTTCGGTCTTATTTTCAAGTTAACTAATCCATGGATTACGAATTTTCCAAACTCACCGTACAGGCAATATTGTTAACTGTTTCAGTTGAGTCCAAAACATTCTTAATCCTGGAATTAGTTAACTTGTAAATAAGTATTAAAATAACAGAGTTTCTTCTTAATAGGGCAGAAAAGGTTTAATAGAACGATCTACTTTCAAAAAAAAAAATGCATGACTGGATCGAACAAACTTGATCCTAGCCCTTAAACCCCTAAGGCCGTCTATAGACGGTCTTCGCATAAATTCAATTCTCTTCAAAATGAATAATTTTTCCGCTCCCCCGCCAAAGAAGTTTGTTGACGTTTTTTTTACCTTTCCAACTGTGCCGGTTTGAAAGCTCTGAGTAGATTAGCTCTATAGATATAGACATTTCTCTCTAGACTTTGGAGCAAACAAACGAAAAAATAACTTGTGATTTTTGTGCAAACTAAAATATAAAAAAAAATATTATCCAAAAGTTAAATCGACACGGGAATTTTGTTGGTAAGTAATAAGATGTTATATTTTGATATTTTGTTTCTTGTTTGATCAGTGAAAAAAATTTTTTGTAAAAATCGTGTGTTTTTTGAAGACCGTCTCTAGACGGTCTTAGTGACTTAGCTGTGTAAAAATGTGTTTTTACTTTTGTGTTATTTTGTTTATATTTTGTTGGTTTCTTTGACTAAATCAAAAAAGTTTATTATAAAAAATGGAGTTATTATGCTTTTTTAGTAAAAGAATATGTCTCGTCGAAGTTAGAGAAAAAGGGACTGTGATAAGGCCCAAAAAATCAATCTTTCTGCGTTGAATGACGAAGAAATTGCCGTTCTGATGAATTCATACGAGTCAGATGATGATATCGAAGTATTTGATGATGATATTGTAGATCCAGACTATTGTTGTGACCTGAAGATAGCGCAATGATAAGTGGATTGCTTGCAGCTCATGGACACTTCATCGTTTGTCAATGCAGTTAACTTGTCCCTGAACGTTAGCAATCTAAGTTTGAATATAACGGATGCATCACAACAAGTAGCGTCAGCAACAGTTGCAAACGATGAAGTTCCAATAGAGCTACCCGTTTTGACAAGAACACAACAAGAGCCACAAACAGGAGTCGCAACACCAGTTAGGCCAAAGAAAAGAGCTCGATCACCGTTACCTACTGAAGAAGACTCAGGCCCAAGAATTATACCATCTGCTGGTGGGTTCAATGGACGTGGTTAGTATTTTGACAAAAAAAATTATCTGAACCAAATAACGAGTCATTGCACTCATAATATATCTTTTAGATTTAGTGGATATCAAAAAAGATTCGTCAGATTTCAAAGACATTTTGTGGCGGAAAATATGCATGCAGCTGCATGTGAACGAAGTTGCTTTCAGAGGAAAAACAGATTTGCCATCTGGAGTGACAAAACTACAAACACCATTCGAGTTTTTTTTTCATATTTTTTTACCGAAGATCTTATCAACATAATAAGTCTCGAAACGAACCGGGCTGCTTTCACAGAAAATGTCAACACTCTGTTCAAGGTTGACAAACAAGGAATTCGACGGTATATAGGAGTTTTGATGTTTATGTCGATCTTCCGGTATCCAAATATTGAATCTCACTGGAGCAAATACGGGTTCCGACACACACCTGACTGCATGTCAAAAAATAGATTTGAACAAATTAAAAAATATTTATCGTTCAATGACGAGTCTCAACGCATAAAAAAAGGTGATGAATGATATGATCCCATTTTTCGAATAAGAAAAGTTGCAACATATTTGATTGAGCGCTTTGATTCCAATTCAAAAAATGCTCGCTTGTGTATTGACGAACAAATGTGTTCCACAAAAATGGATCATCATTTACGGCAGTATATGCCAGACAAACCGCATCCATAGGGCGTAAAGTTTTTTGTCTTATGCGACAGCACTGGCTACTCATACAAGTTCGAAATTTACACAGGAGCCAAAAATTATGATTTAGTTTTGCCTGGTTCTCCAAATATTGGGGCAACGGGAAATATTGTAATCAGGTTGTCGCAAAGTGTAACAAATTTTGTGAATCACATAGTATATTTCGACAATTTTTATACATCTTTGCCCCTTTTAGTGTATCTAAGAGCTCGTGGGATATTTAGTCTAGGTACTGTAAGGGCAAATCGGATACCAAAATGCAAACTTCCAAACGACAAAAGCGAAGAATTGAAGAAAGCACCGAGGGGTTATTCAAAAGAATACGTCGGATCCGCTTACGGTGTCGACATTACCACAGTTTTATGGAAGGACGCAAAAAATGTCAAACTTTGCTCAACATTATGTTGGCACAAAGCGTTTTCTGAAAACTAATATAGTTAGCCAGCCATCAAAAATTTCTCGCTATAACAGGAAAGAAAAAACGTATAATGAGATTGACTGTCCGCAAATTATTCGTGAGTATAACGCCCACATGGGTGGTGTCGATTTGATGGATTCATATATGGGTCGAAATGGACTTCAAATCAAAACACAGGACATGGCAACAAGAATCTTTTATCATCTTCTGAATATGGCAACAACAAATGCTTTTGTTTTGTATAGGCAGCGGAACTCTGAAAAAAATCGAAGTGCAGATGAAGATCAGCAAAAGACATGACGATGTGTGAATTTCGGTTGAGCATTGCCAAAGAACTCTGTGCTGCTGCGGAAAAAAGATCTGTTGGTCGTCCATCATCTGCCGCACAGCCAATTCCCAGCAACAATGTTGGAAAAAAAGCTGTACATCCGGTAGCAAGTGTGAGATTCGATGGAACAAATCATTTTCCTGAATGGGGAACGAAAAAATCATGCAAATTATGTAAGAAGTCCGATACACACACTTTTTGTACTAAATGCAATATCCACTTGTGTTTTTCAAAAGTAAAAATTGTTTTAAAATATATCACACGGAACAATAATTATTTATATAATGCATTATCAATAACTATTAACATTCAGCATTTAATAATGAATAAAAGTGTTTTTTTTTTTATTTGAATTATAGGTGTTACTTGTTATATTTTTACCAGCTAACCCCCAAGACCGTCTACAGACGGTCTACCCTTTTTTTCACCTGGGGCTTCCAGAAAATATTTTTTCGACACAAAAACTTCATATTCATTTTCTACAACATAAAATCTTTTAAGAACAAAAATTCTAATAAGAAAATACATTGTATTTTGATGTCAGTGGTTTAAGGGCTAGGGTTCAAGGCGCATCGTAAAAAAACGTTTTTGAAGTTTTTTTGAAAAAATAAAAAAAAAAACTTTTCAAGTCTTCTGTATTAAAAAATAATCAAATTTGGTTCAACCAATAATGAGAAACTAAAACAAAGTGTTCTATGAGAGGTACTGTCAATAATTGATTGACAAAATCTCGAGTTCGATTATTTTAACGAATGCAAGACCTGCCCTATAATAGTACCTACATATGTACATATAGTCGCACGTAAAAATTAAATAATTTAAATTGATTTATCTCAGCTTCTGGCTCTATGTTAACCTTAACAAAAATTCAGAATTTTTGATATAGGAAATCACATTAAAATGCTCTGTATCAAATTTTAAGCCAAACGGATTTACCGTTTAAATTGTAATTGTAATAAATTAAATTGTAATATAAACTTAAAAGTGTGCGGACTTCGTTCTTATCAGTTGTGCAAGCATGCTTTGCGTAAATATGCTTTTAAATAAAAGCACATGCCTATTCTTTCTTTTTCCTTCATAAGAGTTTCTTATTAATACCATCTATTTTTCTTATCTGTGTGAGAATTCATTCTATGCCAGACTCAAATATCCCTCCAAATCTCCATGTTAAAAAAAAATCTAATAAGACATTTTGCATCCACTAATGGGTTTGGAAATTCAATGATGAAAAGGAAATTTGAGCTTCTTATTTCCACCACCGAATTGATGGGGCGTATAGTCAACTGAGAAATGTTCGGTGTCCACTTCTATATGTAATTATTCAATGCCATCACCAAAGGTGTCCCTCGTGCTGTGGTGTAACCCACAAGGTCGCGGACCGTTTTTGATGGTGGGTCTTCTTCCTCGTACGGCATGTACGTTGATGCCAAGACGAAGTTCTGTTCCTTGGTCTCAACGCTGATTGCCACGTTGTCTCGGTTGCTGTACTTAGATAAAAAGAAAGCATTAATTGACTTTTTCACTAGAATACAACTTTTTATTTCACCTTCAGTAGTGGAGTGGAACAGGTTATAGTTTTTTGACCTCAATCCTTGTACCTGATTCTTACGAAACCAAGGTTCTTGGATTATAAGGCCACATCCACGGCCTCTAAGGACATGAAGAGCATCAGGTCGTGCGTTATTGCTATGGCGTGATGCAAATTAATTTGCACCACTAGCAGCTTTTGACTCCCCTTTGCCATCATGCCTCCTTACCTTTACGGTTCCGAGACCTATCTCAGCACGTAGACTAGTGTTAAAGTTAATTCATACTGAGATTATTATTCATTTTTCCACACAAATACTAAGTCAAAGCCCTATAAAACTGACCCCCATTAAAAAAATCAAAATGCAAGATTTGGTCAACATTTTGCAAAACTTCAAATGGACTACTGTAAACCTATGAACCTGTTTAAACCTCAATATCCATGTATTTATTCATTCATTCAATTCAATACATAATGTTCATCCCTACTCACAAATTCGGTGTGAGTTACACATCTACATGACAGTGTTGCATTTTAAATAAATCTGTTTGAATTATATTTTCCTTGTGAATAAATAAAATCAAAACAAATTACAAACATCGGAGTGGTCGACATTAAATATTTTTAAAATAGTTTTTATTCCACATATCTACCTACAGACGTACCTACCTATTTCCTCTTCCTTTTTTTTTGTGTAAGTCAAATATTTACCAATGACGCTCCCGGTAAAAACAAATATTTCAAATTAAATGTCATAACATTTTGATTGAAGCCAAATCCCACTGGCATTATTTTTTATGGATATTTACTTAAAGTTCATTGAGATGTCCCCATTTTCCATTAAAAAATACCCAACCAAAATGAAAACATTGTATAAATCTGTTTGAATAATATATTAGCGAAAATGTGGACAATGTATTTATATTGCAATGAAATGTATTCGATTCGAGAGAACTCACAACCAAACCAACCGAATTCTCTAAATATTTATCATGAAATGAATTCTTTAATACCTTTGGCTTCGGGTAGCTACATACACTGCAGGTCAAAAGTTTGAGCCCACACCCATTGCTGGAAAGAAAATTAATTTTTAAGATAAAACAAAACTTTTTAGTTTAAAAATAAGGGCGATGGGCACTGAACCCTTCTATCCAGCTCTTCCTATCCTTCAACAGATCTATTGGGCTTATATCTGGTGATTACTAACGGTGGACATTTCATTTGAACCTAATGCCGTAAAAGTATTAATGTGTGTTTAGGGTTGTTAGCTTCTGAAATATGAATCCTTCGCCAATCAATTTTAGTCTAGAGATCAAAGCGTTGTCCTCTTATATATTATTATACGCTTCTTTGTCAGTTTTCCCAATAACTCGAACCACTCTATTTAAAGAGAAACAGCCCCAGACCATTACAGATCCGCCTCCATATTTGACGATAGGAACCATACAGTCTGGATTCTGGAAGCATCTTTTGTTCAGCGCTTCGTCGAAGACAATCTTCAATGCCCCAAATTGGATTCATCTGTTTAAATATTCTTCTATCCAGTCTTTATCCCTTCTGGCTCATTCTAAGCTTTTCAAATAGTCTAGCATCTCTAAACCACCGCTTGACCGTTGCGCGTTTTCAAATGCATGTTCTATTTATTTCAACACGCATTTCGGGTGCTGTTTTTCGCCTCTTTCGTTTGCTTATTGTTACTTTTAGGTTTTAGCAGTTCCTCCTGTTTGGTTGTTGATCTAAGCCGTGGTTTATTAGCAAGAATCACTGTTTGAGCGTGCCACTCAACGGCACTTTGGTATCTTCAACTGCAAACCAACCCCTTGAAAAAAGAATGCGGATAAATAATCCAATGTTTATCACATGAACGTGTTGGAGATTGTTCAGGTAGAAAACTAAATGAATAATTCATAAAATCAACCAGTCAAGCATGAATGAAATCATTTGCATTGGCTGAAGTCAAACCTTTGGTCTGGAGTGTATATGTGGAGAAAAGGAAAAGTTGAATGTGTTTGATCCTGTGGTATGATGATTTTATTATAAACTTAAATCTGTGAAAACGTAGTTAGATAGATGCATGAAAAAAAAATATTAAATTATTTCAGGATATATTTTCTTCTTACCCGCCGCTGGTTGCTCCTTTCTTTTGAAGACCTTAGAAAGACTAATATAAACGCACACTCGTCTGAAGCTAAATAATAGTGTTTTCTCTCAGGCCCAACATGCATACGCTGTCGGGCAAAATAAATTGCAAAGTTAAATTCAGAATCATACCCGTTTGTTGTGGAATTTTTTAATTAAGTTTAAATCAAAAAACTAATTAATTTTTAATACTAAGCCTATTTTAAGACCTTATAAGAAACCATGAAAAATTCAAAATAGGAACACAAAAAATAGGTACCAAAAATTCAAAAAGAAAACCCTTACAAATGTAAAAAAAACTTAATAGCTAGTGGCCCCTCCTTTGTTTTGAATAACTGCCGCAAGGCGTTTTTTTTTTTTTTTTTTTTTGTAAATTCATTTTTATTTTCAATTCATCTTAAAACTATCTTAAAGCTAGACAAAAATTCATAAAAACTAGCCTACTTATCAATATCTTACAACTAACTTACTGGCCCCATTCGGGCGCTCTAAGTTAAACTAATAACTTAATGCTAATGCCTTTCGGCCTAAGAACTATCTTAAAACTAGAATCCATATCGGTTTTATTTTTCACCGAGAAGAATTTATAAAAAAACTCGGTATCTTTATCTTTATTTTTTGTTTTATATAAAACTTACAAACTAAATAAAACTAAATTAAAACTAATTAAAACTAATTAAAACTAATTATAACTAATTAAAACTATTTAAAACTACTATAAAACTACTTAAAGCTACTTACAAACTACTTACAGGCTACTTACAAACTAGAACAGCCACAGCAAGCATTTTCGGGTTTTTATAATTTTGTTTGTGTTTTTATGTTTTTTATTGTTTTTTGTGTTTTTTTTTTTTTTTTTTTGTTTTTTTTTTTTTTTGTGTTTTTTTTTTTTTTGTTTTTTTTTTTTTTTTTGGTGCCACCCTGACTGTCCCTGCTTAAAACTAACTACCTAAACCTATGTAAGTCGGCCATGGCATAGAAAAATGCATAGTTAACTTTTATATATCCGAATTAACTTCTTGTTCAGGTTTCAACCACCAGAACTGGTTCTCCTGCTTTACCCTATCTCTTCGGTCCCGATCGGACACAGTCCTACTGAACCGAAGGTGCTCCGCTCCGTGTTGTGCGAGGACGTCTCGACTGTAAAGGAGCCGCCGATCCACAGTTCTACGGCCGACGTGGTAGATTAGCGGAACCGCCGCTCTATCCTGGATCAGCCCTCGACTGTCTAAGTAGAGGAATGCATCGGGCGGAATAAAGCCGCTTAGACGCACACTCTCGTAGTAATCGTTTTTAGGGTATTAAGCCCCAAAAATTAAGCTGTTGGTCGAGGACATTGCTCTTGCAATGTGACCTCGAATAAGCTTCAGCAAGAAATTATCTATCCTGTTTATGTTGGCGCCGTTGTATAGAACCAGGTTGGAATAATAATGTTTGTACTCCGACTCTGGTGTTCTGTGTAGTCCAAGGCAGCGTCTAAGACACTGCCTCTCAAACACCCGAATCTTTTCTATTTGATATGGGGCAACGTTGAACCAAACCGGGCACCCATAGGCAATCATCGGCCGTATGAGGGCCATGTAGCAAATCACCTTCACCCTGCTGTCAAGCCGGCTGCTATAAAACAACCGTTTTGTCAGGGCAAAAGCTCCCCTAGCCCTGGATAGAGCAGCATTTATATGGCTGTCGAAATACAAATACTGATCCATCCAGATGCCAAGGTACTTTACTACACTTTTACTCGCCAGTGGCTGTCCATTTGGTCCTACGATCACCAGCTTACGCCAGTTCTTTCTCGTATCCCTTGTGGCTCCATGCAACGGAGTCCTAAACAAGATAGTTTCTGATTTCGGGAAGTTGATTTTCAACTTCCAGTCATCGCAATATCGCTGAATCTTCTCGAAGTCACGCTGCAAAAGAATTCTGATGACCTCGACTTTTGGAGCTGTTCTGTACGCAAGGCGTTTGGGCATACTGCAGACCAAATTTTTTAGAATGTCAGCTGGAATTCTTTGAAGTCTTTCCCAAAAAGATGGTAAATTACGACGCTCATTAAATGGAATCCTCTCATCTAAAATGGACGAACGGTGTTCTATTGGGTTGAGGTCTGGAGATTGGGGTGGCCATTCTAGTACGTCAATATTGTGCTGGGTAAAACTCTGCTCGTATGATATGGGTCGCTCGCTATCTTGTTGGAAAATATAATTTTCCCAAAGACATTCTACGAGCAGAAATAGCTAAGTTTTCTCTAACAATATTGACGTAATAGACCGAGAGCCCACAGCAGATTTTGGGTGTGATCGATAGCAAAAAAAGAAGTATAGGCGTCGAAAGCTCCATTAAAAGCTATTCAAAAAATCAAAGTCTTGCAGTCCACAACTGGGGCCTTTGCGAGAAACAGTGCATCGAAAAAAAAAATATGAATGCAACTTCGAAGATAATCGTTTTAGCCGAAAAAATTCAAAATTCTAAGTAAAAAACGGTTTTTTTAAACAGTCTGGCAGGGCGAATTAAACACTCAAATGATCTCAGATTCCGTGATATGGGATCCGCGGAGCTTATCTAGGGAGGGGTGAAAACCAATTTCGGCTAACACGATTATCCTCGAAGTTGCATTTATATTTTTTTTTGATGCACTATTTCTCGCAAAGGCCCCATTTGTGGACTGCAAGACTTTGATTTTTTGAATAGATTTTAATGGAGCTTTCGTGGCCTATATTTCTTTTTTTGCTATCGATCACACCCAAAATCTGCTGTGGGCTCTTAGTCTATAACCAATGCCCGTCATTTTGGTGTCGATTTTTAAGATATTCCCAACGCCACTGAAGGAAAACCAACCCCAGACCATCACCGACCCACCTCCCTGTTTTACGGTTTTCTGAATACATCTTTGCGTGAGTCTTTTAGATGGTTCGCACCAAACACGCTTTCTGGCTTTTGAGTTTTTTAATTCAAATTTAGACTCATCTGACCAAATGACACTTTCCCAAAATGCTTGCGGCTTTGCCAAAAACTTTCTTGCAAAAGCTAGTCATTTTCGAATGTTGACTGGACGAAGCAATGGTTTTTTCTTAGCAAAAAAGTTTTTCAAACCGCTTTCATGAAGTCGCCTTTGAACCGTCCTTTGAGTAATATTTAACTGGAGGTCTTCCTTAATATTTCTAGCTGAAGAAAGAGAGTTTTTTCTAGCCTCAATTTTGATTCTGTGGTCATCAGCTGCTGTGGTCTTCCTCTTCCTTCCACAAGAACTTTTAAAGCTGGCAACTGTTCCTCGTTTAACGAAGTTAAGGGAAATCTTTCTTGCTCCAGAAATTGATATCCTATATTTTCCTGCCAGTTTATGGAATGTCAAGCCATGTTGACGGTCCGAAACAAGCAATTCCTGCACTTCAAGTGTCTGCGGTTTCATCCTAAAGTCTTAAACAAATTAAATGAAACTTTTCACTCAAATAATAACAAATTTAGAAAAATGCTTCTACCTTTAAATATTTCTTCGATTTAAAGTATTTTTTTTCTAAACTGTTATTTTCTTTGCAATAAATAGGAGAAAAAACAGAAACTGCTTTTTATTTTGTCGCGTGTCAACTTCATATGCTTCAAGATTCAAGGAATTCATAGCAAATTGACAAAGCAAATAACGGGTTGCTTTTAACAGATCGTCAAAAAATGGCAATATGTGACGCCAGAACATGAAATGAAGCGATAAATGATCTTTTCTCTTAAATAACGGTGATATGAAAAAGATAAAACTAATTTTGCACTTTAATTTGTCTGACGTGTATATGAAGGGCAAATATGTTGAGATGGCGGGCGCTCCATTAAGTGGGGGGCACAATTTAGAAATCAATTCATCTCAAAAAATTTACTTTGAGAGCATTCTTTGACATAGAAGGGCCTTCAATAATGTCAAATATTATGCTATTCGACAAGCCCTAGACTCTTTCAGCATCGATCCAATGCTGTCAATTTGGATTGATTCAATGCTTCAAACTAGAATTGTAAATGCAGAAATGGGTGACAGCAATCTTAATACTAGAACGTGTAGGGGTAGGGTCTTATCTCCTCTTATTTTGCTTCTGGTCATTAATCGGATCCTAGTTGGACTAGCTCAGAGTCGTAGCGTACGCTGATGACATCGTGATAATGGTCTCAGGAAAATTCGTTCCCATACTGGGCGAACTCCTACAATTCAATTCAATTCAATTTTTGTTTTATTCAACATTTCTATTTACAATTGTCTTAAAAGATAATTTATAACTATAAGATACATTGACAAATAATAAGATTTTGTTGGCACATAAGGGGCCTAACGCTATACATTGATTCAATATAAAATACAAATTAGATTTATAATATATGTAAAAACTTAACATAAAAGTCGGCTTGATAATGTGCCGACCCTGGGTCGGAGTAGAAGGGTACTGCTTCATCGTTGGTTGTTGAAGCTATATCCAGGATTTCCATAGCGCTTATGTACCTTGGTGGTGGATGTCGTTGTTGGTTTGTCATCCTTCTCATCAGTTGATTAGGGTGGTTGGCGATGTTTCTAACCAGCTTGTCGGCAGATAGCAATAAATACTTGTCCAGGAGGACTACCTTAGCCTCATTTAGTGATGCAAAAAGTCGTTACTTTTGAGTAATCGTTACTTTCGTTACTTTTTCCAAAGTAATCGTTACTTTTGAGTGATTACTTTGATTACTTTTTTCGTAAAAAATTGATTAATATTTGTTGTTTTTTTTTATTACGTAAATCCTGTAATTCTAGACAAAAACAGAAAAAAAGTGTTTTTTTGGTCAAAAATGGTAACTTAAGAAATGTATGTAGTGATGTAGGGAGATGGTTTTTATAAAAATATATGTATGATTCACAAAACTTCAATAAATTTGTATTATATTTCTTCTTTTTTAAATAATTTATAAAACTAAAACTCTGAATAATTTCATCTTTACCCCCTTCCCCTCCCCCACATACATTTTTTTATAAAGCACCTTTCCATGGTAGCCTATTATTTACCCTCGAATTAATCATTTCAACCTTGAAGATCCGTCTGCTAGAACTTAAGTTATGAGCTTCTAAAGACAACCACATCTTAACTGAATTATTTAAAGTACTCTGAATGACTTTTTCTTTACCCCATTCCCCTCCCCCACAACGATTTTTTTTATAAAGCACCTCCCCTATTATTTACCCTTGTTTTAATCATTTCAACCTTGAGGATCCGTCTGCTAGAAATCAAGTTATGAGCTTCTCAAGGAAACCACATCTTAACTGAATTATTTTAAATATACGTTTTGTACTCTAATGGATCTCAGATCTCGATTTGATTACTTTGATTACTTTGGTTACTTTGGTTACTTTGGTTACTTTGATTAGTTTGATTACTTTGATTACTTTGATTACTTTCGTTACTCCTTGGATTTGATTACTTTGATTTCTTGTCGTTACTTTTGGATTTGGGTACTTTTGATTACTTTGGGATTCGATTATGTTTAGTTACATTTGGATTTGATTACTTTTGAGTTTTGGGTTTCGAGCTCCGGAAACGAGGATAAAGTAGGTAAACATTTCTATGGATATTTCTTTATTTTGGATTAAAACTTTGTAAAATATAATATTTTAACTACGAAGTACTGCGAAAATATACAGGTCAATATTTAAGCCATATTTATATGAAGCAAAAATTATTTGCCCTAGGGTGGTCCAAAAAAAAAACTATCGAAATTTTGAGATTCAAATTGATTTAAATCAAACGAAAGAAAATTGCTTGAAGCGTACATTTTGAGAAAAAAAAATGAAAAATATTAAATTGTCCGAAAACCGAAAGCCTCGGATCTTCGTTGTTCCTTGAGCGATTACATAGAAATTTACATAGGTGATAGCTGAAACAGAATTAAAAACAAAAAAAATATTTGCATTAGCGTGTTCCAAAAAAAATGACAACTTCGTTGTTCCTTGAGCGATTTCAACGAAATTGACACAGGTGATAGCTGATACAGAATTTAAAAAGAAAAAAATATTTTCAAAGTAGGGTGTTCCAAAAATATGTCAACATATTGCAACTTCGTTGTTCCTTGAGTGATTTCTACGAAATTTACATAGGTGATAGCTGAAACAGAATTAAAAACAAAAAAAGTATTTGCATTAGGGTGTTCCAAAAAACTGTTGAAATATCAATTTCAAGAGAAGATCCTCCTCAGCACGTTGAAGCATGACATTTTTCATGATGTTCTTGAATATGAACCGGTCCTTAATTCCATCTATTTTATTAATCGGACCCACTCCATGTCTAGAGAAACATGCTCAAATATCCACGAACCATACAAACTCCTCGTACATGTTTAAAAGTACTCTTTGCTAATTCGGAATCAGCGGAATCAGAGTATGAGCTTGGTTGGTTGACAAACGGACTCGTCGAAAACTTTGATGGAATAATGTACGGTGTTCTGACGAATCTAAATTCAATTTGAAGGGGTAGCGTGGTTTTCGACGAGTCCATTGGTTAATCAACCAAGCTCATATCCTGATTCCGAATAATCAAACGGTACTTTTAAACATGGACGAGGAATTTGTATGGTCCGTTTCTCTAGACATTAAGTGGGTTCGATTGATTAAATAGATGGAAATATGGACCAGTTCGTATTCAAGAACATCATGAAAAATGTCATGCTTCCACGTGCTGAGGAGGATCTTCTCTTGAAATTAATATTTCAGCATTTTTTTTTTGGAACACCCTAATGCAAATATTTATGTTGCTTTTAATTCTGTTTCAGCTATCACCTATGTAAATTTCGTTGAAATCACTCAAGGAACAACGAAGTTGCAATATGTTGATATATTTTTGAAACACCCTACTTTGAAAATATTTTTTTCTTTATAAGTTCTGTATCAGCTATCACCTGTGCCAATTTCGTTGAAATCGCTCAAGGAACAACCCAGTTGACATTTTATTTTGGAACACCCTAATGCAAATATTTTTTTTTGTTTTTAATTCTGTTTCAGCTATCACCTATGTAAATTTCGTAGAAATCACTCAAGGAACAACGAAGTTGCAATATGTTGACATATTTTTGGAACACCCTACTTTGAAAATATTTTTTTCTTTTTTAATTCTGTATCAGCTATCACCTGTGTCAATTTCGTTGAAATCGCTCAAGGAACAACGAAGTTGACATTTTTTTTTGGAACACCCTAATGCAAATATTTTTTTCGTTTTAAATTCTGTTTCAGCTATCACCTATGTAAATTTCGTAGAAATCACTCAAGGAACAACGAAGTTGCAATATGTTGACATATTTTTGGAACACCCTACTTTGAAAATATTTTTTTCTTTTTTAATTCTGTATCAGCTATCACCTGTGTCAATTTCGTTGAAATCGCTCAAGGAACAACGAAGTTGACATTTTTTTTTGGAACACCCTAATGCAAATATTTTTTTCGTTTTAAATTCTGTTCCAGCTATCACCTATGTAAATTTCGTAGAAATCACTCAAGGAACAACGAAGTTGCAATATGTTGACATATTTTTGGAACACCCTACTTTGAAAATATTTTTTTCTTTTTTAATTCTGTATCAGCTATCACCTGTGTAAATTTCGTTGAAATCGCTCAAGGAACAACGAAGATCCGAGGGTTTCGGTTTTCGGACAATTTAATATTTTACATTTTTTTTTCTCAAAATGTACGCTTCAAGCAATTTTCTTTCGTTTGATTTAAATCAATTTGAATCCCAAAATTTCGATAGTTTTTTTTTTTGGACCACCCTGGGGCAAATAATTTTTGCTTCATATAAATATGGCTTAAATATTGACCTGTATATTTTCGCAGTACTTCGTAGTTAAAATATTATATTTTACAAAGTTTTAATCCAAAATAAAGAAATATCCATAGAAATGTTTACCTACTTTATCCTCGTTTCCGGAGCTCGAAACCCAAAACTCAAAAGTAATCAGATCCAAATGTAACTAAACATAATCGAATCCCAAAGTAATCAAAAGTACCCAAATCCAAAAGTAACGACAAGTAATCAAAGTAATCAAATCCAAGGAGTAACGAAAGTAACGAAAGTAATCAAAGTAATCAAAGTAATCAAAGTAACCAAAGTAACCAAAGTAATCGTTCCTGGTAAGGTAATCGTTACTCAGAAAAGTAATCGTTTACTTTGATTACTTGAAGTAATCGTTACAAAGTAACGATTACTAACGATTCCTTACACCACTACTCAGTAGAGTTGCTCGTTCTTGAAATGCTAACGCCGTTGACGATCGAAGTACAGCCCAGTGCAGATCCTCAGGATTTTCCTCTCGAATATTTGTAGTTCCTTCATAGCCGTTTTGGAAATGGTGAACCAAACTGGGAAGCTATAACTGATGACTGGTCTCAGGAGTTGCTTATAGATTAAAACTTTTGTCTGTTGGCTTAGCCCAGTTTTCTTCTTCATCAGCGGGTAGAGGCGGTGGAAAGCAAAATTGGCTTTTTTGAGGACAGTCCGTGAATGTGGGTTGAATCTCAGCAGCTCTTTGAAATTGATGCCTAGGTATTTGGCGCTACGTTTGGCTGCTAATCTAGTTCCGTCTGGGAGTGCTAGGGTGATGTTTCTACAGCTTCCAGCTGAGCGACCACGTCTGCCCCCTGGTTTTCTGAAGCAGACAAGCTCCGATTTGGATGAATTGATCCGGATACCCCATGTGGTGTAAAATTGGAAGAGTTTGCGGATATGTGCGTCGACTACTCTGACAGCTATCAATGGAGAGAATGATGAGCAATATGTAAGTGAGTCATCAGCAAAGAGAAGGTTCTCGAATTCACTTGAAATTGGTTGGTCAGAGGTCATGATGTTATAAAGAAGTGGTCCAAGTTTCGACCCTTGGGCAACTCCAGCCCTGATGCTCTTCACTGTCGATTTGCAGGTTTCCAGTTGCACGAAAAAGTTCCTGGAAGAAAGAAAAGAAAATATAATTTTGATTAGCGCTATAAGGTAAAGCCTAGTATGTGGAGTTTATGGATAAGGGCTTCAATCCATACACTGTCGAATGCTTTCTCGATATCCAGGAAGCATCCGACAGTAACTTGATTGCTGTTTAAGGCTGTGGTGATGTCGTGATGAAACTTCAGGAGTGGATGCAGGGTGGAATGTTTTTCCCGGAAACCGAACTGCATGTCTGGGGGACTCCTACAATCCACACTTGATAAGCTTAGTAAAAGAGCCAGTAGCTGCGGCCCAGTTCTGTATCTTAAGACAGAACTGGTTTTGTTTACGAAGAAGCGTAACATCCCACGTATAAACCCTCTCACCATAAATGACACCGCTCCATATTACTGGTACGACTACATATCTTGGTAAGGTTATCGATCGGAAACTAAACTGGAATGAAAACATCAAAGAGAGAGAAAAGAAAGCTGCAATAGCTTTCTACGTCTGTACCTGTAGTAGAATTTTCGGCAAGAGATAGGGTCCCAGACCCCAAACCATTTATTGGATGTTAACATCCATTATAGAGCCTATCCTTACGATCGCATGTTTGGTTTGGTGGCCAGCCTAGCAAAAGGCAACCAATTTTAAAACCATGACTAAAATTCAGAGATTGGCGACTGCAGGCCAAGAAACATACATTTCACTAGCCCCACTCGAAATTGGAAACTGGGCCACTGGGGACACAGAAGCATAACGAATAAAAGTTAATTTAAGTATAAAGTTAATTTAAAAAAAAGTTTATTCAGGTTCACGTCAGATTATGAAAGGGATTAAAACTAGAACGATCGAGAGCATATTTGACATTTTTGACTTGTGGAAAGTGGTTCCACCAAATAGTCAATTCATGAAGCTACTTATAAGGCTGCGTGTGCATCATTCTTAACACTCCTCCTTGGGAGTCCACTCCACCCGTGGACTGGAGCTTTGAGATCAAGGACTGCTAATTTTACTGCAGACCTTTCATTTACTCCGCTCTGAGTTGGTATGACGATACTTATTACTTGATCATCACTCGATAGCTTTGCTTTGACTATTCGTCCATTATGCCGACTATTTCTTGGAATTTTGGGATCAACAACCAGGACAACGTCGCCAACCTCCAAAGGTTTCGTCAGTGAAAACCATTTAGTGCGTCTGGTAAACGTAGGCAAGTATTCTGCTACCTAGCGCTTCCAGAAACTGTCCGCAAACTGTTGTGAGGTAAGCCAATTTTTACGAAGCACTTTTACATCATCGCTGAAATCCACTAAAGGTTTTGAACCACAACCGAAGTGGTAGGGCGTGAGAACTACCGGATTTTCAGCATCCATTGGAGAATACATGTAAATTAATAAATTGGGTGGCGCAACAGGTCGTGGAGAGCCAGGGCTTAGTGACTTACAACTCTCAACTATTCGTGTGTGCGTGTTGTTGGCAGGAATGGAAGGGACCTACATTTTTTTTTGCAGAGTCCGAACGGCTAGATGAGAAGCACTTTTTCATGACAAGAATATACTCTTGGAGGAATTGTCAGTTCCTCGCAAGAGGCAGTACCTCGGATAAAATATTTCTTTTTTTGGGTGGCACGGCGGGGAATCGAACCCACACCTTCGGCATGACAGTAAAACGCACTAACTATTATGCCACGAGGTAGTAGAATACATGTATATCTTGAATTGAGAATGTTTTCTGTTTCTACGTTCATAGTTTGGATTTCGTGTCAGCGGGATATAGAACGTTTTTAATGGGGTGTACTAAACGCTCCCAGCTTCCGCCCACATGTGGAGAACCCAGTGGTATAAATTTCCATTCAGTTTTGGTTGTAGTGAAAGTCTCGACTAGTTTGCCTCTCTGTATACTAGCAGCAGCTTTCCGTAACACCCACTTTGTACCATGAAAGTTAGTGCCGTTGTCACTCTTTGAAATTCGATATAGGTGTAAAATAAATAAAATTCCGAAGGAACAGGATGCATGAGTCTGTCATCTAACTATGAGCTACCTCAATATGAACGGCTCTTATGGTAAGGCAGATCAGGAGAACACCCCAGTGCTTTTAAGTTCTTCGACCTAAACTGACTGTTATGAGGCCAAAATAGTCTAACCCAACATGCAAAAATGGTGCGACAAAATGAAGTAAGTCGCGCACGCAGTATAGGTGCCATTATTTGTGTGAGTGGTTGACGTCTTTTGTTTTTGCATTCTTGACAAAAATTTTTGATGGCATGTGAAAAGTAGAATTTTTCATGAAGTAAGTTCACTAATATTCTAGTAATATAGGTGTCCATATCGGCAATGGACATCATGTATAAAGTATAATGAGTGGTGTAATATCATGCAGTGTCGGGAGAATAATTGATTACCTAACATCTGCGGTTTGCCTTCTGCCAAACAAATTCTCCCATTGGCTCGAACGATATAATTTTCGTCCAAGAATGGATTAAAAATAAGGATAGTACTACTTTTCTGGATTTTACGGTTCATGGATAGGTCGGCGATCTCTCCTGCATACTCTATTTTGTGTGCTTCTCTCAATAATGAGTTTTCAGCGAACAGAAATTCTTTGTGTGAGAAGTGGCTGCTCACCTTGGGATACTTGGTTTTCTAAGTACTTATATTATGAATAAACTGGTGCCCATTCGCCACGTTCTCCTAAGCACTTTTATCCAGGTGAATGATTCTTTGAACCGGTACATGTTTTCCTGACCGTGAGTATGAATACCGAGGAAATTCACCTTCTGCTTGTTGTGGACACCAACCACCTGGAACAAAAGGCAGTTTATGTCCGCATATGTGTATATGTGTCCGCATATTTCAGTCTCAAATTTACCATTGCCTATCTCATTTTTGTGACGACGATGTGTTCGCATTTACTTATGAAATATAGAGCTACACAACAGAAACACTTTGACCGTTTCTTCGTGGTCGGAGGTTTCACTTAGTCGCAAATCATGGGACATTTTCTGCCACGACAACCCCAGTGATTTGACCCTATCAGCCGCCTCATTTTGTGTTTTGTACCCAGCAAAGTTGATTGAAGTTGTGGGGGGTAGCACTACAGAATTCGCTTATCTCAGGTGCACTGCAAAAATAACCCTTCACCCAACCAATGGACAATAAGGCCATGATCTTCACTGGCAGTAGCAGTATACGGAGTATCGACAGAATTTCGCCATCATCGAATATTTGACATTGACAACGAATGAGTGATATTTATCACATTTCGGATAATTTTTATCAGCGTCCGAGGGTGGCCAAGAATTGCTTCGGTTCGTCAACCACATGAGATTTCTGGGTAAGTTATAACCAAAGCCACATAACTTCCAAGGCAGAGTGAGTAGGCCTCGCTGATAAACACCACAGCGCCCTCGAGTGGTAATGTCCGTCCGCTTCATAATTTGTCTAGTCTTCGGACTACTTGAAATCTCTTGGCATGATTTATGTTTAATGTGATAGGCGAAACCATTGAGCAGCGTGAAAAAAGTTCCCTACCACATCCGGCGAGCTCGAGCCAAGCGACCGCAAGCATGCTCCGTTCATTGCTCTCAACTAAACCGTTTCTAATTCGTTTCTCTAGCGTCTAGCCTATTACAAGCTCTTCGATTGTTGAGTCTGTGGTTTTTTCTTCCGGCCATTTATCCGGAGAGAGCTTCAAAAACTTAGGCACATTAAACCATCTGCTAGCGTTTTTAAGACCTGGGGGTTTTTGCCATTTCGTTGCTATGTGGGCTATATTCGTTGTATAGTAGTAATCCATCCCTACTATCAATTTTGCTTAAGCCTAGTACGCTGCTGATGCGAAACGAAAATTTTAGTTGGTCTCCAACAAGACAACGAAATGCTTACGAAAACGCAGCGAAAAAATATTTATTGACAGTTACACCAATTCAAAAATTCAAAACAAATCCAACTGACAAAAAAGAACACACACAGCAGCGCTGGAAGCAAAGAAACAAAAAAAATACACACGAAAAAAACACAAATGTCATTTTTCCGCACACAATAAATGGCCTTGGGAATTAATTGTATGCGGAAAAAGAGTGTAGACTTCTGCAAAAAATATGCAAACATTTTCAATTTCGTTCATCGAACAGCGTACTGCAGAACGAAAAGTAAAACTAAATTTTTCGTTTATGATTTCGTTGTGTCATTTTTGTATAGGATTTTTCGTTTCGCATCAGCAGCGTACTAGGCTTTAGGTCCAAAATTTCGCTAACGCAGAATGCCACGAAATGGCGGTACCTCCGATGGTCAGATCGGAGCCAACATAAGACTGTGATTTTCGTCAACCGAAAATATGCAGCTGTATTTTGAGAATCACACGATAGAGTCACAAAATATCTCGGGACTTAAGAGGTCTTCACTTCGGGTAGATGTTTAATCAACTTTATCCATTTTTTATATTCTTCGTCTTTGATTTTACCGTCCTAATCTATTTTGGAGCCCCTCTTGAAGAAGAATTTTGATGTACGCAATCAGATCAAAAATAGTCATCATTCATCTAAGGACTTCGAGTTTGGTAGAGGGCGCCTTGATCCAAAGAAAACTTTTCTCTGTAGTTCGGTATTCTAGAGATTTGTACCACCTCAGTTGCTAATCATCAAATCTCCAAAGGGGTGTCGTTGCGAACCGACCACCATTTCGAACGTTGTGGGTGTTGAGCAGCTCTACAACTCGAGTATTCTAAAATTGTCATCACAAATAAAGTCTTTCACTAATCGGCGTTGGTCTAATTCGTTACAGTCATATATGTATACGAAAACTGTGAGCTCTAATGTGATTTTTGTTTCGTTGATGTATATTCCGTGAACCACACAGCCTGTGCGAGTTTTAATGGCGATGGGCTAGTTCCAGCCTCCCTCTTTCGATGCAGATGTTCAAATTGAACGTTGTAAACTCCAATCAGTAGATAATCGGGGAACAGCACTGGTCAGTGCTGCTTGTGAATGGAAATGCAGTGGGCTTAGTCCAGTAGCAAGGTTTCCACACTTAGCGGCATCTTCGTCGCACTTGCTGCCGAAACTCGTGATGTAGCTTGAGTATAGACATGTAATCCATCAAATGGATGCGGATTGTTGCTACAAGCGAACACCCATTTTCGTAATATTGTTTAATCATTTGCTCGTGTGGCTCCATCGTGTAACTTGCCTTTGTGACTTTACATCTGTGACAGAATAATGAACCGCAGATTTGAAAGATAAAACAACATGGCTGACACAGTCTGTCACTATTGATTCCTTTATTATTTCCAGTGAGTGTGACGTTTTGCTCTGGTGTGCTATTTCACGTCAAGGTCACGTAACGTAACTATTACTCACAGTCTATTTTATGGAGAGAATTAATTCTTTCCTATTTTTATATTCTTTAAAAAAAATTCCAAGTTCCATTTTTAAGGCCTTAACCCCAATTGCACAGTGAAAGTTTAAACTCCACTTTTGGTTTGAAGTTAAGTTCAGCAGAACAATTGAACTTAGTTCAAGGTTTAAACGAGACTGTAAAACAGGTCATACGACCTTTACATAGATATAATATTGTAGCGGATACGCATTCGATAAAATAGTCGCGATAAAAACCCTTGAAATTAAAACGCGTAAGTGAGTCGAAAAAAACAATATCGTTCGCGTAAATTCTTCGTGTGAACGCGACCATTAATTTTTTCCGAACAATTCCCTTTCCATGCAACAACTTTCAGAACACAGCAATAAATTGCATCGCTACCAACTTCGGGTGCATTGCATTCTATTCTATTCTAAAATTTCAATTCGTGTTGTGTGCTGGTGGTAGAAAGATAGCTCACATCACCACCTAAAATTATAATTTTGTATTTTTTTCTTGAAATTATTAAAAAGTGAAACTAATTGAGTAAAGGAAAGTAAGTCTTATTTTTTACGTCGTTCAAAGAAATAGCCGCCGGCCGCCCAGGAGAGGCTATATTTTTGATCCCGAGACAAATTTTTGTCTCACTCTCCACGACGACGCCACCATTTGCTGCACAGTTAAACGTGCCGTTAGCCAACCTTTTCAAGTCTGTGCTTTTAGCACACCAACCTGTAAAAAAATTTGCGGCAAGATTTTGTCGATCATCTACCAGCACCAACGACTCGCAACACTTTCACGTGAATAAAAGACAGTGGTCAGCAAAAATTTCTGCCGCAACAAAAAGAAGAAATCGATTTTCATCGACACACAACTGTCTACAAGCTGCATCATCGCCATCAGCGCAAATTCCTGACAATTCATCAGCGCCCAACTATTCCATATTCCATCCATATTCAAGCAGCATATCCTGAAAAGCAGAACGAACATTTTGTTCTCAACATAAGCTGGTTTCCCGGTATCCTGGTTCCTGATTTCAACAAATATTAAAACTGTAGGTACAGGTGAGAGTTATTTGTAAGATCAGCACATATTTTTTTTTTAAATAAAACTGTGATTTTTACATACATATACATAATGTTCTCGCGTTTATTCTTCGAATCAAAATTTTTTCTTGCGGTGTAAATTTGTATAAAAAGTAAACGTGGAAAGGTTCATGGAAACAATTTTAACATCGGGTTTTTCTCCTTTCGCAAAAATTTATTTGCATAACTCTTGTGATGTGGTTTCAAAATTTTTAAATTTAACTTCCATTTAAAGTTTTCAATCACTTAATGACTGAAACTGAAACTAAGGCCGTGTGCCAATTGCGTTAAAATCCTTTGACATTACTGAGGTGAATATAGAATTCAAAATTTAACCTGCTCAGGAGCTCGTTAAAATTTTAGTCGGTGGTTAATTTTTGACATGTCTATGGGCGCGTTCGGCTGCGTATCTAAAGCGATCCGGATTCGTTTGTGTTGTTGTAAACCCTTATAAAAAAACAGCTGAGGGAGATGAATGTAGATAAATATTTTATTTTGCTATCAAGAAGTCATGAATCCTATCGGGAAAGATCAAAAATGGAAAAAAAATAAAATGAAATGAAAGGATTAAGAAATACATATAGACAAAGACCTTATAATAAATTTAAGCATGCACTCAAGAAGAAGTTTGAATAACTTGAGATAAATCCTTGATAATGTAAAAGAATCAATAAAATTTATTGAAAATACTTTTTCAGATGATTCATTCATTTTGCAAACTGATATGTCTGCGAACCATCATTACTGAGAAAAATGCAACAACAAAACTAATGGCAAGTGAATATAAATAAAAAAATCCCATTTAATCCAATTGGCACAGCAAAAACCTTAAATTTTACTCACCCCTATAAAAAGGGATAACATTTAACTGGGATCAAATTTAACCAGAATTTTAACGCAATTGGCACACGGCCTAAAGCCAAAATGGATGAAGAAAACTCTCAAAACCAAGCGGGAAATGGTCAAAATGGATCAAATGCATTGAATGACAATCCCAGCGCACACCTAAACCTACAGTCGAGTCTCTCTAAAGGGAATTTAGATTCAATTAGAGTTCGGCTTCCAACATTTTGGAACTCGAATCCGGTCACGTGGTTTATTCAGGCGGAAGCACAGTTTACAGTGCATAGAATAACGAGTTCTGAGACAAGATACTGTCTCACAGTTGGTTCTCTACAACCAGAAACTTTCAATCCGGTAATCGACATTTTATCAAATCCACCAACTACCGACAAGTATCTCACTTTAAAAACAGAATTGATTAAGCGCCATTCCGTTTCCGAAATAAAACGCTTGGAAACGCTCATTCACAAAGCAGATATAAGCTGCGTTTTATTATCTCTACGCCTGGGTCGAGGATCGAGGTTATCTATTAACATGTATTACAAAAACAACATGGAATCTAGGTTACTATCGAGGTTAATTTCAATAACACAGATTTCAGTTCACAGTTTTCACTCTGGCCGGCAGAGGGCTACTTACTATAGTGAATGATGTCAGCAATTTGTCAGCTGTGTTAGGAATAGACACGAAAAGAGACAAGTGTTTACATGAAAAACAAATAAACATAAGACAAAAAGAGACTGATATACAGCACTGTTTTTGCACTAACCCGCATCATTTTGTTTTCAAGAGGTGAACCATATGGGTTATGAGCGATAATAAAACGCGGTTATTGGTGATCAAAAACCATTGGAAGTCTTGCGGTCAATGAAGATGCTTGCTGGTACTTCTTTCAATGATGATATCATTAAAAATTTGTGGATGCTTCGATTACCGCAACCTATCAACATCGCGTTGCTATCCGTTGGCACAAAAACACTCGAGGAGTTAGCTACTCTTGCAGATAGGATCTATAAAGCATCCCAGGGTGCAAGCATTTGCAGTGTTGCCACCCCTCAGCAATATACTAATTCATATAATGAACTCGAGAAGAGACTTGACAGAATTGAGTCAATGATCGAAGTTTTTTCTTTCAATTCGCGCGCTCGTAGCAAAAATAGATCGTTTCAAGACAATAGAAGTAGGAATAGTCGTTCACACAGTAGAGGAAATTCAAGCTCAGGTACAGGTATTGTATGATACCAAGCTCAAGTTGGTATCATAGACGTTTTAGAAAGAATGCAAGAAAATGCGACAAGCCTTGCAATTTCCATAAAAGCAAAAATCACCCAAGCTAGTTGAACCTGCTGTTGCAGCGGCAAACATGCAGAGTCCTTTAAGTCGCCGCTTATTTATCAGAGACAAAAATTGTTGACACGGGCGTGGATCTATCAGTTCTTCCCCACAGCAATAAGAAAGTTTTAACTTCTCAGAATCCTTCGTATCTACTATCAGCTGGCAATGGAACTTCAATTCCAACCTTTGGTTCAAAATTACTTAGCCTCGATATTGGCGTAAGGCGAAATTTTGTTTACACTTTCATATTAGCCTCGGTTAATAGACCAATATTGGGAGCCGTTTTCTTGGCTAAATTCAACCTGTAGATACGAAAAACAAAATATTGATAGAACCTCTCACTAAGCTGCACACAAGTGCCTTAACCATAAGAACTAATGATCCAAGCCTTAAACGTTATCAAATCACAAGCGAGTACAATGAAGTTTTAAAAAAATGTCCGTGTTTAACAGAAGAGCCCAATTATTTGGCACCAATCAAATGCACAATAGTTTATCATATTGTTACGAAAGGTCAGCTTCCAGTTTCAAGGCCTAGGCGGCATGACGCTTCTAGGCATAAAAGGCGTTTTTCTTTTTTAATTCAGAAAAGAGCTCTGAACAGAGTCCGAGCATGTCGAGCATGCTTTGAACATCATCTGAGCAAGTTTGTTCTGACCACCCTGAACCATTTTTGAAACACAACTGAACACTAGCTGTCAAATGCTATTTGTTCAGCATTAAACTCAGTCATTTTATCCTGAGCTGATAGAGCGCGCTCTGAACAAACTCAGAACACACTCAGAACGAAAAAAGAAATGCAAATTTGTAGCTCTGAACGCTCAGAGCTAAAAAAGAAACACAACTTTTTGTTTCACAGTTCAGACTCTGCTCTGAATTAAAAAAGAAAAACCCCTAATGTAGCAAAAACCGAGTTCAAACACATGGTGCAACTGGGAATTTGTTAACGATCGTCTTCGAGTACATGGTCACCTTTGCACATGGTTTAAAAGAAAAACAACCAAGATTTGAGACCTTGTGGTGATTACCACAGATTCAACGCTGCCACGGTACCGGATTGTCACCCGATCCACCACATCCAAGATTTCTCCATGAACATTCATGGTTGCAAAGTTTTTTCAATGTTAGACATTGTGAGAGCATACCACTTAATCCCAGTTGCATCTGACGACGTTCATAAAACTGCGCTAACGACACCTTTCGGTCTTTTTGAATGGCTCCGAATGCCATTCGGACTTCGAAACGCGAACGAAGTGTGTTTCGGCCTCGATTTTATTTTCACATACATTGATGATCTTCTCATCGCTAGTAAAAACGAGGAACAGCACAAAGAACATCTAGAGCTACTTTTCAAAAGATAAGAAGAATACGATGTAAACATCAATTTTTCAAAATGTTTTTTCGGTGTTTCCACGTTGGAATTTTTAAGTCATACAATCAACGCTGAAAGAATTTCTCATTCAAAAAATCGCGTCGAAGCAATTTTAAATTTTCCACTTCAACACCCACATTAGTAAAGCAAATTCAACGTTTCATTGGGATGATAAACTATTATCATCGCTTTATTCCTCAACTAGCTCAAATAATCGCTCCTCTTCACGCACACTTAGCTTTGCTAAAAAATCAAAAGAAATCCAAAAAAGTTTTTTCATGGCCCCAGAATCTCAATAGCGCTTCCATGGTGCAAAAGAAGCCCTTTCGAAGGTTACTCTTCCGGCTCACCTCATGCAGAACGGCACATTCATCGATGCATGTGACATAGCCGTGGGTGCAGTCCAAAATCTTGGAAACCCTTAGCATTCTTCTCTAAACAAACTAAAGGATTTAGAAGTCAAATACTCAGCTTTTGATCGCAAACTACTAGCCGTATATTTGACAATCAAGCATTTTCGATCTTTCGTTGAAGTTCGAGAATTCACCGTGGATAAAATTTCCCATGGAATTTCTCCCATCTTCTAAAATTGGAATTGCCAACAATTTGCCACTATTCCTTGCAGGTTCAAATTTGGTCGATCAAAATGGTAGCCCAGTGGCCAAGGAATATTAATTTTCGATGCCAATTAATTCCGAAAGAAACTGCGACCATAGTTAACGTTCCCAGTTTTCGACGATGGGGAAAATTCCGTGAGAAATTTTATTCACGATAGCTCCCATTAACATGTTTTGTTAGGTTTTAACATTTACGTAGTCTTTACTCTTACATACTTGTCCAATCCATATCTCATTTCAATTACAATTCACTATACCTTAAAGCCCTTCAAATAATTTGTGTAAATACTTCACAAACTATGCACTTCGATTTCATATCTGCATAAAACAATCTTTTTCATGAATAATTATGAAATATTTGAAGATACAAAGTTCTTCTATAAACCTACAGAGTGATTTTATAAATCCTCATTGACAAAGCAGATATAAGCTGCGTTTTATTATCTCTGCGTCTGGGTCGAGGATCGAGGTTATCTATTAACATGTATTACAAAAACAACATGGGATCTAGGTTAATCGAGGTTAATTTCAATAACACAGATTTCAGTTCACAGTTTTCACTCTGACCGGCAGAGGGCTATTTACTATTGTGAATGATGTCAGCAATTTGTCAGCAGTGTTAGGAATAGACACGAAAAGAGACAAGTGTTTACATGAAAAACTAGTAAACATAAGACAAAAAGAGACTGATATACAGCACTGTTTTTGCACTAACCCGCATCATTTTGTTTTCAAGAGGTGAACCATATGGGTTATGAGCGATAATAAAACGCGGTTATTGGTGATCAAAAACCATTGGAAGTCTTGCGGTCAATGAAGATGCTTGCTGGTACTTCTTTCAATGATGATATCATTAAAAATTTGTGGATGCTTCGATTACCGCAACCTATCAACATCGCGTTGCTATCCGTTGGCACAAAAACACTCGAGGAGTTAGCTACTCTTGCAGATAGGATCTATAAAGCATCCCAGGGTGCAAGCATTTGCAGTGTTGCCACCCCTCAGCAATATACTAATTCAAATAATGAACTCGAGAAGAGACTTGACAGAATTGAGTCAATGATCGAAGTTTTTTCTTTCAATTCGCGCGCTCGTAGCAAAAATAGATCGTTTCAAGACAATAGAAGTAGGAATAGTCGTTCACACAGTAGAGGAAATTCAAGCTCAGGTACAGGTATTGTATGATACCAAGCTCAAGTTGGTATCATAGACGTTTTAGAAAGAATGCAAGAAAATGCGACAAGCCTTGCAATTTCCATAAAAGCAAAAATCACCCAAGCTAGTTGAACCTGCTGTTGCAGCGGCAAACATGCAGAGTCCTTTAAGTCGCCGCTTATTTATCAGAGACAAAAATTGTTGACACGGGCGTGGATCTATCAGTTCTTCCCCACAGCAATAAGAAAGTTTTAACTTCTCAGAATCCTTCGTATCTACTATCAGCTGGCAATGGAACTTCAATTCCAACCTTTGATTCAAAATTACTTAGCCTCGATATTGGCGTAAGGCGAAATTTTGTTTACACTTTCATATTAGCCTCGGTTAATAGACCAATATTGGGAGCCGTTTTCTTGGCTAAATTCAACCTGTAAGTAGATACGAAAAACAAAATATTGATAGAACCTCTCACTAAGCTGCACACAAGTGCCTTAACCATAAGAACTAATGATCCAAGCCTTAAACGTTATCAAATCACAAGCGAGTACAATGAAGTTTTAAAAAAATGTCCGTGTTTAACAGAAGAGCCCAATTATTTGGCACCAATCAAATACACAATAGTTTATCATATTGTTACGAAAGGTCAGCTTCCAGTTTCAAGGCCTAGGCGGCATGACGCTTCTAGGCATAAAAGGCGTTTTTCTTTTTTAATTCAGAAAAGAGCTCTGAACAGAGTCCGAGCATGTCGAGCATGCTTTGAACATCATCTGAGCAAGTTTGTTCTGACCACCCTGAACCATTTTTGAAACACAACTGAACACTAGCTGTCAAATGCTATTTGTTCAGCATTAAACTCAGTATGCTCAGTCATTTTATCCTGAGCTGATAGAGCGCGCTCTGAACAAACTCAGAACACACTCAGAACGAAAAAAGAAATGCAAATTTGTAGCTCTGAACGCTCAGAGCTAAAAAAGAAACACAACTTTTTGTTTCACAGTTCAGACTCTGCTCTGAATTAAAAAAGAAAAACCCCTAATGTAGCAAAAACCGAGTTCAAACACATGGTGCAACTGGGAATTTGTTAACGATCGTCTTCGAGTACATGGTCACCTTTGCACATGGTTTAAAAGAAAAACAACCAAGATTTGAGACCTTGTGGTGATTACCACAGATTCAACGCTGCCACGGTACCGGATTGTCACCCGATCCACCACATCCAAGATTTCTCCATGAACATTCATGGTTGCAAAGTTTTTTCAATGTTAGACATTGTGAGAGCATACCACTTAATCCCAGTTGCATCTGACGACGTTCATAAAACTGCGCTAACGACACCTTTCGGTCTTTTTGAATGGCTCCGAATGCCATTCGGACTTCGAAACGCGAACGAAGTGTGTTTCGGCCTCGATTTTATTTTCACATACATTGATGATCTTCTCATCGCTAGTAAAAACGAGGAACAGCACAAAGAACATCTAGAGCTACTTTTCAAAAGATAAGAAGAATACGATGTAAACATCAATTTTTCAAAATGTTTTTTCGGTGTTTCCACGTTGGAATTTTTAAGTCATACAATCAACGCTGAAAGAATTTCTCATTCAAAAAATCGCGTCGAAGCAATTTTAAATTTTCCACTTCAACACCCACATTAGTAAAGCAAATTCAACGTTTCATTGGGATGATAAACTATTATCATCGCTTTATTCCTCAACTAGCTCAAATAATCGCTCCTCTTCACGCACACTTAGCTTTGCTAAAAAATCAAAAGAAATCCAAAAAAGTTTTTTCATGGCCCCAGAATCTCAATAGCGCTTCCATGGTGCAAAAGAAGCCCTTTCGAAGGTTACTCTTCCGGCTCACCTCATGCAGAACGGCACATTCATCGATGCATGTGACATAGCCGTGGGTGCAGTCCAAAATCTTGGAAACCCTTAGCATTCTTCTCTAAACAAACTCAAGGATTTAGAAGTCAAATACTCAGCTTTTGATCGCAAACTACTAGCCGTATATTTGACAATCAAGCATTTTCGATCTTTCGTTGAAGTTCGAGAATTCACCGTGGATAAAATTTCCCATGGAATTTCTCCCATATTCTAAAATTGGAATTGCCAACAATTTGCCACTATTCCTTGCAGGTTCAAATTTGGTCGATCAAAATGGTAGCCCAGTGGCCAAGGAATATTAATTTTCGATGCCAATTAATTCCGAAAGAAACTGCGACCATAGTTAACGTTCCCAGTTTTCGACGATGGGGAAAATTCCGTGAGAAATTTTATTCACGATAGCTCCCATTAACATGTTTTGTTAGGTTTTAACATTTACGTAGTCTTTACTCTTACATACTTGTCCAATCCATATCTCATTTCAATTACAATTCACTATACCTTAAAGCCCTTCAAATGATTTGTGTAAATACTTCACAAACTATGCACTTCGATTTCATATCTGCATAAAACAATCTTTTTCATGAATAATTATGAAATATTTGAAGATACAAAGTTCTTCTATAAACCTACAGAGTGATTTTATAAATCCTCTTGACTTTGTTCCTCACACTTAAGAAAATACTTCTCTGTAGAAATACAATGTAGGTATGCAATTTTAATTAAGCCTCTCCCACGCGCATATTTAAAAAAGCTATTTTATATTGCTTCATTGTAAGATCGATTTATTTTATCAATTTATATAGCAATCATGCCAGGGACTTAGAAAACAACCATCAGCCGTTAGCACCTTTATTTATGCCTTGAACCACAATATTACGAAACAACTAACAATTTGTTTTTGCTCATAAGTTGCAGAGGCAAAACACTCGAGCGTAAATTTCCAATATCGATGATTAAAGAACCCCCAACCCTATATGCCCCATAACCTTAGAGCCGAATCAATTACCTGCTAAAACCAAACTTCACTCGTTTTAGTTGATTTCACCCATCACAACATCAAAGCCACTCGTTCTGCTGTCGTCGTAGTATCGTCAAAGATGAAAAACCAGCTGAAACCTTCCTTCGTCGGTCGGTCGTCGTCGTGGAAAGAAGTCAAATTGAAGTTGGAAAAATCTAAGAAAACAACGTTTAAAATATAAACGGAGGAAAAAGCGAACCCGAGCCAAGCCAAGCACATCAATCTAGTTGCCCTACATTCCGCACCCACACGGCCACGTTGAAAAATATAAACCCTAGTCCTAGCACCACCGGATCCCACGTTCATATACACTTTTAAACAGGAAACGTAGCGTTTTCGTTCGCACGAAACAAATAGTGGTGCGGAGCGGCGCTGTCATCGAACACGCGAACCAATTCCGCAACAACCATCACAATGTGGCCACATCGCGAAAACCAATTCCAGCAACAACAAACACCAACTCCATGGTGTACCAAACCAGCACTGGCGATGGTACATGCTGAAGGTGTATCGAGCATCGAGGACGAAAAATTAATGTTGGTTTATAAATCTTTGCACAGATTTCTGGAACTGCAACGTTGTTAATTGATGCCGTTAAGGGATACGAGGGAGGGATGACTGAAACGAGGAAGGACCAGAATGTTTATTTTTGTAGAGCTTTTATTTTTTGTTGTTTTTGTTTTGATAACACAGTAGAAAGTAGGTATGTTGCCATTTTAAAGCCTCTACAATTGTATATTTTTGTTGTAGAAGATAATGTACCAACATTATGTGATTGTTTTAAATCCTTGAACTGGAGCAAATTCTAGGCTTAAATTAAAGGTATTTCCCATAACGATTGGAAAAGTTGCTATTTTTAATTGAACGAAGTACAAATTATAGTTAAATTACTATTGATTGATAAAATAGCTACACTCTGAGGGACAGCGCAGTAGAAGAGGACCATGACTCAGGTAACATAAGGAAGTGGCTGAGGACCTCAACTTACTTGGAGTAAAAGCTAAAATGTCAGGCTAAATTTTGTTAAAAATTGCTGAGAGATAGTGCGGTCAGGAAACCGAATTCCATGCGCCTTTCGGGAGGACCCCCTTTGTATGATTGGAATTCATTCCTCACACACTACGGATAAAACTAAGTTTGGGAGTAATGTGACCCTATTGAATGAACGCCATTTTAAAAAATGGCACCCAATCTGGAATCCAGATGGGAGTAATTTTTGTAATATATTCGCTTGGGCGCCATTTATTATATTTAATTGTTCTTTTTATTTTACCATTTTGCACATATTGGGCGTATTTTTGGAAACCACATCACAACCCGTATTATGACGAAGAATGCTGGCAAGTACATTCAACCAAACAACAGACATACAAGGCAGCAGTGAACTTTACGAGAAGAAGAGGAGAGAGGAACCCCGGCTTCCCAGAAGGAAAAAGAAGGAACATGAAAAGCGCGCGATCGAGGAATAAGAGGGATGTCATTCCAGGGTTACAAGGGCCAAACTGAAGCTTGTGAAGATGGTCAAGGGGTACGAGTCACAGTCAGTGCCAAGGATACGGAAAAATTATTTCTGCAAATTATATAACGGCGATGACGAATCGAACTCCACAGAAATGCAGATTTGACCATTCAATCTTACAAAGTAGGACAACAATAATTCTGTTCACCCGTTCTCGACGAAATGAAGATAGCGATACATAAACCTTGATCTAATAAAGCTGCAGGAGCTGATGGCCAAGCGGTTTAATGCGGCTGGCAATGAGTTGGTTAGGAGTATGCACCTAGTCATCTGCAAAATATGGGCAGAAGAAAGCATGCCCGATGAATGGAACCTCAACAATATTTACCCGATCCTGAAGAAAGGTGGCGATCCTATGGACTGCACCAGCTACAGAGGAATTAGTTTCTTTAACTTCTTTGCCGTATTGGTATTTTGTAAAAGCCTGAAGCCATTTGTCCAGAAAGGTCTATGTCAGTTTGGTTTTAGACCAGGAAAGTCCACCATCGACCAAGTACTCACCCTACGGCAGATCTTGGAAGAACCCAGTAGTTTCAAATCGATACCCACCACCTTTTCATCGATTTCAAGGCCGCGTATGACAGCATCAAAAGAGAAGAGCTATATAGAGCAATGTCTAGTTTTGGTATTTCTCCCAAACTCGTCCGTTTGTGCAGGGTAACGATGGAGAATGCACGCTGCTCCATCAAGGTCGGCAAAGACATCACCGACACCTTTGATGTCAAAAAAGGTTTAAGGCAAGCCGACGCGCTGCAATGTGACTTCTTTAACATCGTTCTTGAGAGAATAGTACAAATCTCTAACCTCAACGCTAGAGGCACAATCTTTCAAAAGTCCTTCGAATTACTCGCTTACGCTAATCAGACGAACTAAGCTAGATGTCAGTGATGCTTTCATGGGAATTGAGAAGGAAGCCAAGAAGATTGGGGTTAACGGAATATTTGCTGTCAACAAAAAAAGATACCCACATCGACATCTCAGACTGAACGTCACTATAGACAGCTATAATTTAGAGTTGGTCAAAGGCTCTGTGTACCTAGGCTCCGCTATCAACTCAATGAATAGATAATACCAGCGTTGAGATGAAACGAAGAATTTCTCTTGCCAATCGCTGTTACTTTTGGTTAATAAGGTAATTGAGGAGCAAAGTCTTTTCTCGAGCAACTAAGTAAGGTGTTCTTGTAGAAGACCACTAACCACAGCAGTCCTGATGTAAAGTGCAGAGACATGGACACTATTAACAGTGGATGTGAACGCCTTACGCTGTTTAGAGAGGAAAGTTCTTCTTGTGCTTTTTGGTCCTGACTGCATAAATGGGCAATGGAGAAGAAGGTACAACAACTAGTTATACGGGCTGTACAGCGACACCGACCTAGCCACAAAAGTGAAAAGCCAACGACTGAGGTGGCTAGGTCATCTAGAGCGAATAGACATCAATGATTCGGCCCGGAAAGTCTTTGAATCCAAATCCGTGGGATGGTGCAGTAAGGGACAGAGTAACAGGTGGCAAACGCGAGTGGAAGAGACCTCAACCAACTTGGCATGCGAAACTGGACAAAGTTAGCTAGAGACCGAGCCGAAAAACTGGCAAAGGGATAAATGTTTTACTCCCGTTTTTTTTTAATATCTGAAAACTTTCAACTAAATAAGAAAAAATATTAACTCAAAAATTAAAGCAGAAGGACGAGAATAGGGTTGCCACTTTAAAGGTTAAAACTCCGATATTCTGCCAATATTGGACAGAATACTCGAGCACTCTCGTTGGATTCAACACTCTTGAAACCATAGGACTACATTATTGCTTTGTACCTCTCTTCCCAGGCATGAAGGGGGAGTAAGAAAAATATTTATAACAATAAAATTTTAAGATTGGAGTTGACGTAGAACTTTACCATCAAAAGTATATCCAAAGTTAATTGAAATGCGTACTTTGTTTTGTTAATGATGATGATGATGTGAAAGGAAGATTCTGTTCTGTTATGGATATCTTTTCAATCGTCTTGGGAGGAAATATGTCCGACTTTAGTGTTGTTTTTCCTGCAGATAGTCCTAAATAGGACACGATGGAATCGTCCTGCTGGACGATATTATTAATATCATCATCGTACGGTACTCAGTTTCATCAAGTACGGCCCCATTGGTGTTGTTGTTATCTTCTTTGTTTGCCCTTTTTAAAACGCACTTATAGGGGGTCTCGATTTGCGTCGCAGTCAAATTTGCATCAAATTTCTGCTTCATTGCTTTTGCTATATGGACCCACATAAGCTTCTTTATCCGAAATTTTTTAACTGAGCCCACACAGTTCATGTTTTTGGAATACTCATGCAGCATGAATTTCGTTTGCCCTTCGGTCCACTTGAAGATATTAATTCTGTGGGAGTGTACATCCACATCTGGCGGTTCTGCTTCTAACTCCATCTGAGTTGGTTCCGGGAGGGATGCTGTAGGGGCTACAAATGTTAAAAATTTTAAATTTGAACTTATTTCCAGAAATTCCAGGTTCGGGACTAAGTTCCTCAAACCCATAAAATGCTGCCACTTCACTAAAAGCGATTTCGAGAATCTGTCCAGCTGCAATCATGTACCTAATTGTTATTATTTTATTTTGTCTTCAAACTACTATAGATATGTACTTACTTATTAAATGTTTTATGAAGACACTGTAACCGTTTGAAAGAACTGTGCTATTTTCATCGGTATCAACGATGTAATCTTCTAGATTAATATCCTCACTATTATGTGCCATCTTTCTGTTTGTTGTTTTTTATTTTTTTGTTCAGCTAATCAAAAGATTTAATAGAGACCGTTGGAAAGGCTTAGTCATTTAGACTATGCCGATGACATGTGAACATATGTCAAATAACATCAGCGGACTCAACGGGATGTATCAAACATTGAAGGTGAAAAGAGATCCAAGTGGTCTAAAAATAAATAGCAAAAAGAAAAAAATTATACTGACAGGTCACTCCGTAGGTCTAAATATATGTTTCTACAGGAGACGCCAATTGAAGAGGTTGAACAATTTAACTATACCTTGGAATTATTGTTGCAGCAAATGATGGTACTGATGTGGACGTTAAAAGTAGAACTAATAAGGCCCGCGCAGCCTTTGATACTATGGGTGATATGAATAAAACGGAGCACGTACTCAGAGCAGGTACTCCATGAGAATCGGAGGAGGTGCTCAATAAAAAAGTACCTGCTCCCATTTCGTATGAATAAAATTATAAACAAACTTGAGAGCACCTCCTCATTCAAACAGAGTAGCTTCTCTAATACCTCAAACCAAATTTTATTGTTCTTGACATTTGGAATTAATTTCGATGATTTATAATAAAAAAATAATTTAAAATATGAACATTTTTCTGTTTGGATCCGCATTTTTTGTGAAAAGGTTTGTTCGTTGAAGTTTAAACACGGTTGAACCAGGTTTTCTTGACAACCCCAAGAATTGTTAAAAATAACATGGGTTTTTCGGTTCTCAAAAACACCAAAGGGTCTTCAATTGTGTTTTTGAGATATTAGTCCGGGAGCCGACCGAAATATTACTTATGTATCTCATCTTGGCCACGCAAAAATTGGATGCCAACTAATAGCTTTAGTCCAAACACTTACGAAACTACTGGTCGGACAAGGCTTTTCTGATCGCAAAGGTTAGAAAATGCACTTTTCAGGTAGCATTTTCCGCTAAATGAACCAATAATATAAACAACTTCTACAAATGGGGTATCAAATGAAAGCTAAGGCTGTCCTCTACACGATACCAATGGTCGGATAAACTTTTTTTGGCTCTTGTCACGAGTCCGACCACTTTTCTAAAATTAGGGATTTTGTGCATCCTTGGATGAAAATGTGTAAAAAGTAGTTAAGGCCACTTTCTTAGCTATTTGATATTATTCTACTCAGTTTTACCTAATGTAAAATGTAGTGTTAAGAAAAGAACATTTTTTAAAAATTCGTCGGGCTGGTCGCAACAGCCAAAAAAAGTCTGTTCGACCATTGGTATCGTATAGAGGACAGCCCTAGCTTTCATTTGATACCCCATTTATAGAAATTGCTTATATTATTGGTACATTTAGCAGAAAATGCAACCTGAAAAGTGCATTTTCTAACCGTTGCGACCAGAAAAGCCTTGTCCGACTAGAATTTTCGCAAATGTTTGGACTTAAGCTATCGAAAGCTCTAAGAAATTACTTTGTGTGACAAAATTTGAACTTTTGTCTGTAACATGAACCAAGATATACTTTTCTGATGGTCTTTGATGCGCTGAGTTTGAATCTGGCCTTGAAATTTCTCTATCACGTCGAGATATTCGAATCTAAAAATTAAAAAAAAATGCATTTTTATACAAATTTAGGGTTATTGTTTTTTGGTCTCGAGGTAATTTTTTTCGCAAAAATGTTTATGGTCATTCTGAAGTATGAACATATTACTTCAAAATTCTTTTTGAATCCTTCAAATACCTCCATTCGTCTTCGAGAAATCGTTGGTTTTCGTCTTACTACCTAATTTAAAAAATCCCACAATTTGCCCTTTTGAGCACAAATTGACTGGACTAATAAGAAAGAAACAACATTTGTTTAAATCCCCCACCACTCCTTAATTATTAAAAAAAAAAATGGTTCCCTAAGAAATAACATTTTCTGTGCTGAATTTATATAGAATGCAATAGTATTTTTTTTAATCCTTCTCTTTTTCTCTTATAAAATTTAACCTTGCAATACAAAATTTTTATAAACTTCCCCATTCATGAAGCAAAAGCTATTAAACGCTATTTACTTCAACGTTGAGCAACCAACTGATCTAACTTACAAATGAGGAGCAGGTGCTCGTCTCGATAGAGCACGTGCTTCGGTTTATTCATTCCATACAGTGGAGCAGGTGCTCACCCTGAGAAGGTTCTCATCAAACATGGAGATGCTCAATCGTTTAGCACCTTCTCAAGTATTTTATTCATACCAAATAAAGCACCTGCTTCAAAAAGTTGAGTTTTGAGCAGGTGCTCTGTTTTATTCATATCACCCTATGTCCCACTCATATCTCCTTACGCACTAAGTTGATATTCTTTAAATCCAATGTCAAATCCGTGCTGTTATATGACTGCGAAACCTGGAAAGTCACGTCTACCATTTCGAGGAAATTGCAGGCTTTTGTCAATCGCTGTCTTCGCGTCGGTATAAGCCTCAATGGCGATGGATTGGCCACACACTGAGGAAACCAAACGATGAAATAGCAAAACAATCCTTTGAATAGGATTGCTCGACAGGTTAGAAGACTAAGAACAACGTGGAAATGAACAGTCTTAGCAGAAGCAGACTCACAGAGAAAGACGTGGCCACAGTTAAAATATCTAGCTGCAGACCGTGAAGGATGGAAATGATTTGTTTGGTGCCCTATGCTTCAACCAGGGTTACTGGTTTCTCCTTATTTCAGAACTGGGCACTTAAAAAAAAAAGATAATTATTTCACTCAAATAAACAAATGGTATTTTTGTAAACATAGTATGACAACTTGTGTAACGGCGTACCCATTTATAAGTTCAAATCTCCGCAAATACCAGAGCAATTTTACTTTTAATATAATGTCCTTAATTATTTTTTTAACTATACCGTTTACTCATACATAAATAACTATTACAGCCAAGCACTTCATTCTTCATGATTCCTGTAACGTCAAGACTATAACTGCAACTACTGGGTTGTTAATTTATATTTTCATTTGACACAACTTCAACAAGTACTATTTTGCATACAAGAAACTTTTCCATGCAAAATATTTGCATCAAACTTAAACTTAAACTCCAAAACAATATGAACTCACTTTCCAGTCTCCCATCCCCATCGCCTTCAGACGCTCTGATGTTTCGTATACAGTATACCTACCTATACATGCAAATTAGAAATTGTAAACAACCAAAGTAAGGACCAATCCAAATTATGCATTCAGGAAGGAAGACATCTTATGTCTTGAACTATTCAGAAGCAATACAGGAGACAATCAAATGACAAAGTTTACCAAAAACTTTGTCCCGACAAAATATCGTTTATTTTCCAAAATGCCAAAGTAATTGCTTTTTAGGTTCTATCTCTGTGCCTTGTTTATTGGTTTTGCTACTGTCCCATGCTCAGCTAAGCAGTCGATGTGAATGTTCTTGATGGTAATAGTGTGTATGTATCACAGCAGTGCTGTAAATTCTTATGTCGTTTCGAATTGATATTGAAATGCAACCGAAACGGAGAACCGACATTCTTATAATTGAACTTGTGAGTGAAATATTTACAGTCGTTTCGAAATGTGTTCCGCAATTACTTTTTCACAGCAAATATACAACACTGAATGAGAAGGCTGAAAATTCATATATACAGTTTTATAACGATCCATTTTTACTTGCGATGCAATATAAGGAACTGTATTGGGATGTATATAAAGTTAGCAGGACACTTTTGGAAATTCATGTTAAAAACTATCCTATCATTAGTTGCTAATTAATTGCGAATTAGTTACGCAAAAAAAAAATTAATTGCTTTTTTGGTTTAGGAAAAAATGGGTGTCCTGCTAACTTCATATGAACTTAGCAGGACAACTTTCTCAAAAATAGAGATAATCGAGGTGAAAAAAGTTAATTATTGAGGACTAATTAATTGCGAATTAGTTACGCAAAAAAAAATTTTGTTGCATTTTTGGTTTGCGAAAAAATGGGTGTCCTGCTAACTTCATATGAACTTAGCAAGACAACTTTCTCAAAAATAAAGATAATCGAGCCAAAAAAAAGTTTATCATTGAGAACTAATTAATTGCGAATTAGTTACGCAAAAACAAATTTTATTGCATTTTTGGTTTGCGAAAAAATGGGTGTCCTGCTAACTTCATATGAACTTAGCAGGACAACTTTCTCAAAAATAAAGATAATTGAGCTGAAAAAAGTTTATTATTGAGAACTTATTAATTGCGAATTAGTTACGCAAACAAAAATTTAATTGCATTTTTGGTTTGCGAAAAAATGGATGTCCTGCTAAGTTCATATGAAGTTATCAGGACACCCATTTTTTCGCAAACCAAAAATGCAATAAAATTTGTTTTTGCGTAACTAATTCGCAATTAATTAGTTCTCAATGATAAACTTTTTTTTGGCTCGATTATCTTTATTTTTGAGAAAGTTGTCCTGCTAAGTTCATATGAAGTTAGCAGGACACCCATTTTTTCGCAAACCAAAAATGCAATTAATTTTTTTTTTGCGTAACTAATTCGCAATTAATTAGTTCTCAATTGTCAAATTTTTTCAGCTCTATTATCTTTATTTTTGAAAAAAATGTCCTGCTAAGTTCATATGAAGTTAGCAGGACACCCATTTATTCGCAAACCAAAAATGCAATTAATTTTTTTTTTGCGTAACTAATTCGCAATTAATTAGTTCTCAAAAACCAACTTTCTTCAAATCATTAATCTTCATTTTTGGGAAAGTTGTCCTGCTAAGTTCACGTGAAGTTCGCAATACGCTTATTTTTCACAAACGAACAAAAAATTAATTGTTTTTTACGTAACTAATTCGCAATTAATTAGCTCTCAATAATCAAATTTTCTCAGCTCAATTATCTTTATTTTTGAGAAATTTGTCCTGCTAAGTTCATATGAAGTTAGCAGGACACCCATTTTTTCGCAAACCAAAAATGCTATAATTTTTTTTTTTGCGTAACTAATTCGCAATTAATTAGTTCTCAAAATCATTTTTTTTTTAATCGTTTATACACTTTTTTGAGAAAGTTGTCCTGCTAAGTTCATATGAAGTTGGCAGGACACCCATTTTCTCGCAAACCAAAAAAGCTATTAATTTTTTTTTTGCGTAACTAATTCGCAATTAAGTAGCAACTAATGATAGGATAGTTTTTAACATGAATTTCCAAAAGTGTCCTGCTAACTTTATATACATTGTATTGGGGATTACAATAACGGAAAGCTGAATCTTATGTTTTCTATGATGATAAATAAATGATGTTCGTAATTACTGTAGAAGGCTAATGGGCATCTTAAAGAAACGGCTTTGTAGAATACCACCATTTGTCGCGCTCTTTTCCCTACATATTTGTTTCTCGGAAACAGCTCAATTCATTTTTCACTTCTCATAACAACTCAGCAGGCTGGTGGACTGATAGTTCAGCAGATTAAATATCCCTGTGCCGAGATTCAGCTAATTCGAAACCACAGGGAGTGAGTGAGATGAGTCACTTTTCATCGAAAATCGATTCAGCTAGCAAAAGTGAGTGAGTGAGCGAGTGAAATGAAATGTCAAATTACTCGCCAGATATTTCCGCAGTGTATGTGTGTATGTGTTTGTAAATTTCCAGTTTTGGATAGGTATGTGTGCTTTTCTCAAGAATTCCTAAGATTTACATTTACAGTGTTTACATTGTTGTATTTGTTATTTTATTGCACGTCCATAGTGCGTAACCTAACGTAAAGTAACGAGTGCGACAAGGAGGTAGAATTTGGCTCTTTTATATGTATTCTTTATCTCATGTTCGAAACTAAATTCGAACTTACTCATTTCACTTAAATAGCTGAATCACTTTTGCGAGTGAAGTGAGATGAGTCGGCGAGTAAGGCGAGTCATCTCATCTCACTCGTTGAAATAGCTGAATCTCGGCACTGGTGTCAGCAGGTGCTACGCCTCTGGTTGACTATAAGAGAAGATGCGGATATCCGAGGTTTAGATCACGTTTTCTTTGAGCCAAGATTGTATGTACTTCTTTTATTGCTAGAAGTTCCGCCTGGAATACGCTAAGACGGAATGATTGACTTAAGTTTAGTCTATCAGAGTACACACCTCCACCAAACCCATTTTTGGTCTTCGATCCATCGGTGTAGAAGTGAATCGATTGATCTTCTAAGAATTCGACATCCTTCCAGGTTGATCTAAAAGGCATAGCAACTTCAAAATTTGTATCGAAGTTCAATAGTGAGGATTGTTTATTCAGTGTTCCTTGGAATGAATTGAGAATAGCGGAGTGACCAATCTCATTATTGATCCACTGCGAAGAAGCTTAAAGGTGAAGTGAATGGCTATGCTCGTGGCTATTTGTCTGCTGAAAATATCGAGAGGTTTCAGATGGAGTAGAGAGTAGAGTGCCTAATGCAGCGGAACCAGTCTACCGAAGTGCTCCACTTATACATAGACATGCAGTTCTTTGGACTTTGCTTATTTTATCGCTATGTATTGATTTATCCAAGACAATCCACCATACTGCCACTGCCATACCCAAAGTTAAAATCTGTCTAATTACCGAAATGTATAGCCAGTGTTAGGTTTCCAGCTTAACTTCTCATCTAAAATGAGACCCAAGTTTTTAACTTCGTCTGAGAAAGTTAGTGGAACACCTTTAATAGAAGCGGGGGTCTATTTTGGAATTTTGTATTTCCTGGAGAAGAGAACAAGATCTGTTTTGTCGGGGTTAACTCCAAGTCCGCACCAATCTGCCCATCTTGTGAGCTTGCTTAGAGAGTTTTGTAAAAGATCTCTTAAAGTGTAAGGATGCTTTCCTGAGATTGTTATAGCCACGTCGGCATCGTCCGTTGTGCTGCCGTTGTGAAAAGCGCCTTTTATATCTAGGAAGGCAACTATTGTTTTTTCTTTATTATGGAGGGAATATTCGATGGTACGTACTTGTGTGTGGAGAACCGTTCCCACTGACTTCCCCTTGCAATAAGCAAATTAAGTTGTAGACACTAATCTCATATCAATGCTTTATCGTAGTTGGATATCAGTAAGTCGTTCAAATGTTTAAAGAAGGAACGATGATAGACTAAGGTCTTAAATCTTTCGGGTTTACGTGGGAACATTTACCGGCTTTGTGTATTGACACAACTTTAACTTCTCTCCATAGAAGTATAACGTGGGCATGTCCTATGTAGGGCAGTACTAATAAGGTTCTGTGAGCTGCCTGGAAATGAGTATCCAGTAAAAAATTGAGCAATTCTTCGCAAGAGTTAGTCCAGAAGCCATGGCTCCGTGAAATGAGGCCCCGAAAAATTAGGCCCCAAAAGAAAAAATTACATAAGGCCCCAAATTGGGGTAATTTTTATTAATGAAATTATGCCCGAATAAAATGAAGCCCCATTGAAATAAAAAGAGCCCCAAAAATAAATGAAATAAGGCCTCAACTTGTTTTGTCTATTTTATTTTTTATTAAATAAGACCCCAATTTGTTTTTTTATATTAAAGTTTATTTTCAAAAATGAAATAATACCCCAAACCTTCAAACAAATACTTGGATTGTATCCTGTACAATTTCCCTGCAACAAAAACACTTGTAACTCTCCTCTCCTTCAGCTATAGCTTCAGCTTGAATTTTGAGGTTGCATTCAGCACAAATTTTTAAATGCCTGCAAGATAACAGAACAATATTTTCCTGCAAATCCTTACAAACAACGCAAATATATTCGTCAATGGACGCGCTTAGAACAACAGGGCATTCATCTTCTTCGTTAATGTCCTCCTCACGGGATTCTTCAGAGTTAAAAATATCTTCTTCTGGAAGTATCTCTACACATATACCATTTTTCTCGAAAACTATCCTTGAAAGAAAGGAAGCAACGGTTACTTGAACCCCCTCAAGTAACGAAGTTGCTTCCTCAATTTTTGAGCTTCGTTCAACGTTGTATTTTATAATTTTGGCCCCCATTGAACCACCACTTTCAGCTAAAATTGAAAACTTTTGAAAAACTACTCATCCCTTATCATGGTAACAAGTTTGAAAAAGTTTCCATTTTTTAAGGCAGAACGACCAAAACACCGTTATATGCCTCAACAGCAGACGTCGTTCGGATGTTTTCTTTAAAAACTGAAAATTTGACACACCTTACCTAAAAATAAAAGCATGAGCAATTAAAAGAACGAGACTTACCGCTAAAACTTAGAAATACCTTTTGAATCCAGAATTTTTCAAAATAATTAAGGAATGATCCGAAATTATTATTACTGTCCATCAATAAAATCCTTGATTTGATGTCCCGAAATGCCATTGGAATCATATTTGGTGGGAGTAGAGGAAGAGCCATTATTTTATGAAATGCGCACGGAGCTGGATTTGAAGCTCTGATGATGATGATGATTCAAACAAGTTGTGCCTGCTTCGCGTGTTACGCCTTTCGGTCTGACAAAAATTGAACCTTTAATTTTAGAAAACAATGTTGAAATTTACTCCATTTTATTATATATGAAAAATTCTTACCATCAGCAACCGATTAATTTCGCCCGCGGGAAAACATTATTAACGGCTTGTTTCATTCCTTGTTCATAATCCGTTAAACACTTTTTGGAAGGGTTTAAATCAAAAAAAAAATTTGTATGCACATCAACAGATGCTAATACGCCTTTTTTGTTCTTTTATCCATAAGAACAAAAAAATGGGAAAAATCTTAAATTATAAAATATGTTTAAAATTATACATGCAAGTTTAAATCCGCTGATGGTTTTCAACACCATCCTTATATTGAAAAGCATCAGTAAGGAACAGAATAGCTGACAAAAATCGCGCGATTTTTTCAGCTATTCTGTTACTCGCTGATGGTTTTCAACACGATGCTCATATTTAAGCATAACAAAAAATTTATTAGTCTTACCTCGTCAAAATATTCTATATAAATAACCAACAGTTGTTTGAAACACCATTGCGAAACAATTTTAAATGCTCCGTCCATAAAGCTGGTTGGAACGTTCTCTTTAATCAGTTTTATTGTTTTATGCGATGAAGACAAACAAAATGTGAACTGCCCTTCCTCAATTATACACGATGTATAAAATGGCATTGGATTTGCATCGTCCTTTGAAACTCCAAAATTGGTCCAAACCGTTTCCAATTGGAAAGCCTCAATCAATTGCAGCGGACTTGTTGGAGATGTTACAAACGCTTTATTTACAAGATACTCCAGACCCCTTCTTATCTTTGAAAACGATAAATTTTGCGTTTCTTCCTGAAATCTTTTTATAAGAAGATTCACACACTGTATATCATAAATCACAAAATTAAAATAAACGAATTTGCATGTTATAGAAGTACCTACTTAATAGTTCTTACTTATTGCAACTATTGCGAAAGGCAACTCTTATTGTGCTTAGAGCATTTACTTCCGAAACAAGAGTTCCTGTTGCATGCACGCAATCGTCTTTAAAGCCTTAAGCTCACTGTAGGAGCCCTCATCGTTCTCATGGCTATGGTCCACATAATTTTTTGCCTTCTCACATGTTCCATCTGGCAAAACAAATATTCTTGCCTTACAAGAACTTCTCCAGCGCTCATATTTAAAACCCGTATCATCCTAATGTTCCATTAATGATTAATGGAACGCTTACTATTTCACTCCCTATATTTTTTGTGTGAATGCATTCATTTTTTGTTTTTCGATGTTGGCATCACTAATATTACTGGCTGTCAAAATCATGTACCGTGTTGGTTTGAATTCATGGCAAATTGTTTCATATTGTGAGTTATATGTTTATTATTGAACAAAAAAAAATGTCTCGTCGGAAAAGGTTAGTATTATTTACTTATTATTTGATAAAGTACTGCGTATATATGTATGTATACTCAGTATAGTTCTATTCAAGTGATTGATGCTGAAATCCATTGATAAAATTAAAATTGTGTTACTTTTTTTCGCATTTTTGTAAACCGTTCCATTATTGGAACAGTAGGATAATATGGGACAGTATTTTTCATACGGCCTTTTTTACTTATTTTGACTCAGATTCACTGTGAATGATATAAGGTTTGTTCGTTGAGCCCTGAAGTCGCCCTAAAGTCGAAAATGGAAACTTTTGATGTTGTGGATTGTGCAACACGTCAATCCGTGCAAATAACATGCACTTCAGAGGCAGCTGCAAGAGCACAAACAGGTATCTTTTAATATATATAATAATTAATCTCCAAGTCAGGACATTTATCCTGAAATTCATTCCGGATAATAATTTTCTAATGAAACTCCTCAACCAACCCAGAAACCCAGTAGAGATGCAAGAAAATCTGCCGCAAGACTTGGTGCTAAGCGATGACGAGTCAAACATTGCTCAAGGTAAATTAATTTGTTTTTATTTTGCACCTATATGTAGTTCAGAAATCGAACATTTAATGTATCATAGGGAAAAAATGGACTGACTCTGCTACGATGTTGCTGATTTCCCTATTAAAGCAGACTAAAGGAAAAGTGGGAAGCACCTTCAAGTTCAAGACAATAAGGAAAAAACTTTCCGAATTCATTGCGGAGGAGATGCTGAGGAAGGGCTACTCTTTTTCTGCTGTCCAAGTTGACAACAAGTATAAAGGACTGAAAAAGAGTTTCCGAAATGTTACCAACCACAACAACAAACCAGGGAATAATAGATTAACTTGCCCATTCTACAAGTATTTATTTTATCGAATTTATTAAAGCTCAAAAACTTTTCTGATACATTTTTAATTTTCAGCGAATTGTATGACCTTTTTAAGGACAGGGCAAGTATGTTCCCTGAATTTGTGTTGGGTTCATGAGGAAAAGGTACTGCCGCACTGCCATCATCATCAAAAGCAGTCGTAATTCAACCAACTTCCGGCTCAACAACATCTTTTGAGGATAACCTCAATGACCTCAATGAGGAAAATGGAAAAGAAGATGGTGAGTTAGCGCCTGCTTGCAATTAACAACTGCTTGTACTAACAACTTATGATTTGTTTGTTCTTATTAGATTATTATTCCGCAAATATTGTTTCAAGTCCATGCCGGCCAATAAGGAGCGGCAGGAGAAAGCCCACCAGGGAAGAAATAGAGGAACGTCGCGTCGTTGGCAGGAAAAATTAAATGTAATGCGAGAGAGTAACAACATTTTAGAATGGCAGCTGATGCGCAAAAACGATATTTTGCCGGGATATTGCAAACAGCTTGAAGCAACAATAACCTGCATGATTTTTTTTTTATGAAATACTAAGACTGATTGAAACAACTGAAGTAATAATACATTTTAAGTTATTTTTATTTTTTTTAGAGTCTTTAAGTTTAGTGTTTCTGTTAAAGTTTAATAAATATTATTATTATTTTGTCTATGTATTTTTGAATATTATTGAAAAAAGCAATGGGAATATTTTCGTTTAACTATTTGTAGTTCCTCTAAAGAGCATTTGGGAAATTTCGTTCCTTTTGGTTTTTCCAGCTGCACTATCTTGGACCTCAGCGTTGTATTCTGCACTAGACCACAAGAGCTCTGGAATTTGGTCCGGTCGATCCATATCAATATTGAGAAGGACTAGCTCACTTTCATTGCATAAGTTGTGTAAAACACAACACGCTCTTATAAAGTGAGATAGATTCTCGATACCAACTAACTTGCAGTAGAAAAGTTGTCTAAAGCGCTGTTTCAGAATACCAAAAGTATGTTCAATTTCAATTTGTTCGAGAGGAGCTTAAACACTTGTTGAAATTAATTTCCCGCGCTGACAAGTGTCCGTTGTCCTTGTAAGGTGTTAGGCGCAGAATCACCCAACAAATGAAACTCTAATAACATAAACGAAATTAATTTTTAACATGACATAGGAAATTAATGCACAAAAACCTCGGAAAACTACTCGGAATATAGATTGACCAAACGATGAAAAAGATTCTTTGAGACGCGAAAATGTGTAATGAATTCCTTTCGGTGTAAGTGGGAACTACTTTTTCAAAGTAAGAAGGGATACTGTTTCGTTTTTCTCTTTTATTCACAACACCATCACTTTCGAAACTTTCGCTGCTCTCGTCAAAATCATCGTTGTACTCCTCATCCTCATCAGATAAAATATTGAGTAACAATCCAAAATTGTTTTTGTTCATTTTTAAAAATAATTTATAACAATTTTTTTAAGTTTAATCAGAGCAGAGAAATTTGTTTTTCTTGCTTTTAGCTGTCAACAAAACAATTGACAGCCCTTGAGCGTTTTTTGAGAACCGAAAACCCCAGTTTTTTTTTTTGACAACTCTAAGGGCTGTCAAGAATACCTGGGTCAACCCTGGGTAAAGTTGAACGAACTAACCTCATTTGGAAGAAGATGAAAATGTTTTTTCTGCCGATATTTTTATAACACCTCCAGAAGACAATGAGAACAGTGATGACATCAACTTTTGACAGAGGCTGAATTCCAGACTGCGGAGATAGAGGTAACAAAGAACATTTTGGATAACATACTTGTTAACCAACCTGACGAGCTAGATAGCAAATTGGGAGATAACCCTCCACCCTCTAAAAAAAAACATGTTGTTCCAAGAAAGTGGAAGCATTTAGACATACCCGAAAAACCAGAAAAAGAGTCTACTAAACCGACCTTCTTAGAAGACCTGGATAATCCAGTAAAATTTTTTGAACTATTTTTTGATGACAAAGTATTTATGGGTATTTTTATTATTGTCAGGCTACAATAATGTGGCAAGATATAGAATTGTACTGGGAGCAAAGTATCGACTGCAATTTTCAAGGCATAGCATCAGCTATGCCTAGAAATAGGTTCGAAGAATTGCTGCGATACTTTCACATTGCCGATAATAATAATTTAACCCCAAATAACAAATTAGCAAAAGTGCGAACTCTTTGGGATTTTCTCAATACAAGATGGTTACAATACTATCCCGGTGATAAGAACCTCAGCATTGACGAATCAATGATTCCTTATTTTCGAAAACATAGCGCCAAACAGCATATTCATGGCAAACCGATTCGATTTGGCTATTTGCCGCCTGGCAGTTGTAGTTTTTATATGGATAATTTTTTCACATCTTTGTCACTTCGCTATGAAATAAAAAAGTTAGCCCACGATGCAACTGGTACAATTCGGGCAAATAGAGTGGAAAAGGCACCTTTGAAAGACCAGAAGGAAATGAAGAAAACCAAAAGAGGATCTTTTAACCAAATCACGGATACTGAACGGTCAAAAGGCTATTTAACCGTCAACCTAGGATCTCTATTTTTTCCTGTAACGACTAGGATAGGAAGGTCCTGGTTGATGCGTTTTTCTTCGACTTAAGAAAAACGGTAGCGAAAGTTTCAACTAACAAATACGCGAAAATTAGCGAAATTAGCAAAATTACGATAGAACAGATAGATACTATTTTTTATATTGTTCGTTTTGAGTAAGAAATTATGGCTATCGAGAAAACCATAAAATTCTAGCGAAAGGCGACAAGATTTATTTAAGCGAAACGGCGAGTAAAACAGCGAGATTTTCCCCTAAGGGTTTTAATACAAAAAGAGATTTATTTAAAGTTTTTACAAGGTATTTATAGATTAAGTTTTCGTTAAGTTTTAAGTGAGAGAGAATTTAAAGGCGAATTTAAATAATAAATAATATGGCGATTGGTATAATTTTGAGCGCCAGATTTAAAATTTAAAAATTATATAATTCAAAATGTATAACAGTTTTGTTCAAATTAATTTACATTATATTAAAAACAAATAATAAGTTTTCGGCTCCAACATTCCGCCTCCTTTGAAAGGACTTCCTTTCAAGATGGAATCGCTGCTAATTTGCGAATGGGTCTTCGAAATTCTCCACGAGATGTCTTTACATCGGCAACTCGGACACGACCATCAGGACCTTCGATAGTTTTTGTGACCTTTCCCAAAAGCCACTTTTGGGGCGGTAGGTTGTCCTCATGGATGATGACTAGGCTGCCAATTTCAATATTTGGGCTTGACGTAGTCCACTTTGCACGCCCTTGGAGTTCTTGGACGTACTCGGATGACCACCTCTTCCAGAAATGAGTTTTGACGGCATTGATTCGCCGCCATCTTTGAAGATAGCTTATGTCGGAAACTTCAACAGCTGGTTCCGGAATCGCTTTCAGAGATGACCCAATGAGAAGATGCGCTGGTGTTAGGGCCTCGAAGTCGTTGGGATCTGTCGACAAAGGTGTGATTGGCCTCGAGTTCATTATGGCCTCGATCTCAACAAGTGCAGTCGTCAACTTTTCAAACGAAAGTTTGGCGTTTCCAAGGCTGCGATAAAGATGACCTTTTGCTACTTTGACGGCCGCTTCCCAAATTCCACCGAAGTGGGGTGCCCTGGGGGGTATAAAATGGAAATTTATGGTTTGATTAGAACAGAAATTTACAATATTTTCTTGATTAGCTTTTTTGAACAACATATCGCGTAGCTCTCTAAGTTTTGACTGTGCGCCAACAAAGTTTGTGGCGTTGTCACAATGAATATCTCTAGGGAGACCTCTACGACCTATCATCCTTTTTAACGCTCCTATAAAAGCATCAGATGAAAGGTCCGACACTGCTTCCAAATGGACTGCCTTAGAAGAGAAGCAGACAAAAACTGCAACATAAGTTTTGTAAGGCACTTTACCTCGAATTTTGTAGTAGGTGTATATAGGACCACAAAAGTCTACTCCACAACATAAAAACGGATGCGATGGAGTTAATCTTTCTACAGGCAAATCACCCATTACCTGCTCATATAATTTTGGTCGATATCTTGCACAATGGACACACTTTCGAACCGTCCTTCGTGCCAAATGTCTAACATTTACTATCCAAAATCTTTGTCTAGATAAAGCTACCAGAGCTTTTGCACATGCATGGTAGTTTGAATGGTGTAGATGAAGAATGAATCCTTTGGTAAATTCGCAATCATTTGGAAGTAACAAGGGATGCTTACTTTCCTCAGGTAAATTCGAATGTTTCAATCTTCCACCAACTCTCAACAAAAGTAAACCGTTTTTATCTTCAATAAAAGGATTCAACCACTGTATTGCTCCTTTGATTTTCGAATTTGACTTGATTGCTTCAATTTCATTTGTAAAATATGTCCTTTGAATGACATTAACTATGATAAGTAATGAATAATCCAACTCTTCAACTGTCAGATAATCACTTGGTGGCGGTAGCTTTCTCAATCGATTGAGATACCGGGCAACATATCCGAAGATTCTGACGATTTTGGTATAAGAACTGACTCGATCGATTATGTCAAGATAATAGTCTTGTTCTTTTTTAAAACAGCTCAAACTGGTTTTTCTTTTTTCAAACGCAAGTTCCTCTGGAGAAGGTAGAATTCCTGATGTAGTTGGCCAATTTTCCTCCTCTTCGACTAAAAATGCTGGGCCTTTGAACCAAATTGAGTCCTTTAGCTCCTCCACAGTACATCCTCGAGAGACTATATTGGCTGGGTTGTCAAGGGTTGGGACATGTTTCCAAACCACCTCCTTCGTTGTATCCTGGATTTCCGCTACTCTATTACCAACAAAGGTATTCAATTTCGATGAATGTGTAGAAATCCAGTGTAACACAATCGCGGAATCAGTCCAGAAACAGGCTTTTGAGTAATTTGTACCAATAACCCTTTGAATTTTTACCCAGAGTTTTGCCAAGAGATGAGCTGCGCACAGTTCTGAGCGAGGTAGTTGCTTCTTTTTTGCAGGTGCAACTCGGGATTTGGCGACTAATAATTTCACAGTTACTGACCCACAGGAATCCGAACTTTTCAGATAGATGCAGCATCCATACGCCTTCATAGATGCATCTGCGAACCCATGGACTTCAAAGTTATGTTTATTTTCAATAAAAACGTATCGGGGAACAGCAAGATTTTGAAGCGAATGAAGATCTTCCATGAATTGACGCCAGTCAGTATCAATTGCTGATGGAATAGATGCGTCCCAATCAAGCTTGTCTATCCAAAGCTGCTGCAGTATTATTTTTGCGCGAATTATAATGGGGCTAAGCAATCCCATTGGGTCGAAAAGTGACGACGAGAGTGAAAAAATTGATCTCTTTGTATATTTTGAATATATTCGATGAGGTTTGTACGAAAAACTAAACTCATCAGCACTAGGATTCCAAGCAATGCCTAAAGTGCTTGTTAAGTTGGCTTCAGAAAGCTTGATTTCTTTGTTGATAGTTTCTTCGATTAAGGAAACATGGTTGCTGTTCCATTTAGAAAGTTCTAATCCAGCAGAATTCAAAATTGAAACGACTTCGTTCCGTTTTCGAGTTAAAGTTTCTAAATCGTCTGCACCAGTAAGCATGTCATCCACATAGAAGTCAGACCTAAGACATGCCGCTCCTAGACTCCAACGCTCTTGATTGTTATCAGCCAAAAACTGAATACAACGAATTGCCTGAAACGGAGCAGATGACGTTCCGTATGTGATAGTGTTCAGCTCATATGTTTGTATAGGGACTTTTTCATTTTCTCTCCATAAAATGAACTGAAACCTTCTATGCGATGGATGTACCAGGACTTGTCTGTACATCTTAACTATATCCGCAGTTAAGGCGTATCGATAAAGTCGGAAACGAAGAAGAATAATGAGAAGTTCATCCTGTATTGTAGGACCAACCATGAGTATCCCATTTAGGGAGATTTGCGATGATGTGCGACAAGATGCGTCGAAGACTACGCGTAATTTCGTAGATACGCTATCAGGTCTAACAACACATTGATGTGGTAAATAATAATGGGTATTTTCAAGATTCGGATTGCGAACAAGCGACATATGAACTAGAGCTTCATATTCCTTCATGAATTCTGTGTATTGCGATCTCAATGATGGGTTTTTGGATAATCTACGCTCAAGAGATATAAATCTTCGAAAGGCAATGTCGTAGGAGCCTCCAAGACAAGCAGGATCTTTCTTAAAGGGTAATTGGACCATAAGGCGACCACTAGGAAGAATCTCTATTGTATTTTTGAAATGATCCTCACATTCAGCCTGCTCTTCAGACTATCTCGATTGAAGACCTTGAATTTCCTCCAACTCCCAAAATTTTTCTAAGTACTTATCCATAGAAGTATACATGGCATTGATGAAGCACGATCTCCGCTTTTCCTCGTTCTGTGCTTTGTATCTACCCGATACAATCCATCCTAGAGCCGTTTTTTGTAATGATGGAAGTCCATCGCCGAGTTTAACCTGACCTGTTTCGAGCAACTCAAAGAATGCTTCAGCTCCTAGCAACAAATCTATTTGAGCAGGTTTATTAAAACTCTCATCTGCAAGCTCTAAGTTCAAAGGAAGATTCCAACTACTAACGTTAAGCGCTGCTTCCGGTTGGTAACCCGTAATAGTGGGTGCCACTAAAAATTCTAACGAGACTTCAAAGTTGCTATACCTTGAACGAATTGTAGTTTGTGTTTGATGTTTCATTCTTGTTTCAGTTGTTCCGATGCCTACGATATCAACATTCTTTTTATCCTTCCTAAGACCAAGCGAATTTGCAAATTTCTCATTCATAAAATTGACTTGAGAACCTGAGTCGAGTAAAGCCCTACCCAACTGAAAACCTCCTGAAGAATCCTTAACAAGAACCAACGCTGTTGCTAAAATAACTTGACCTTCAGGAACACGGTCCTTTTCCAATGCAGAATGCACTGCAGCTGAGGCATTTGGGTTAGGAGTATGATTTTGTGGATCATCAGCACTAGAAATAGGGTTTGTAGATTGAGTTCTATGTAAAAGGCTGTGATGGGACTGTTTGCAAGTCTGGCACTTATAACTCGATGGGCATTTGGACACGTTATGGCCTTTTCCTAAACAGTTTAAGCAGAGGCCTAATTGTTTCGATTTCCAAAATCGATCCATTACCGACAGCTCCAAGAATCCTTTACAACTCGTAACTGAATGGTTTTTGTCTCCACAAAAGACGCAAGACCGTTGGCTAGCAGCAAGTAATGCTTGTGGTCGATGGTTGCTTGATGATGGCCTTAGTTTTTTAACTGGTTTTAAAGCTGGCTCCAAGCGAGTTTGTTTGCTATCTCTAGCCTCCAGGAATTGACATCGCTTACTAAGGACGTTTGCACACTCTTTCCATACAGGCAGCTTCTTATAGTCGAGCTGTTCATCCCATTTAGACTGTGTTTCTGGGTCCACTTTCGATATAGCAATATGAATAATAATAGCATTACAAATATCCTCGAACGAACCTATCGAAAGTAATGAGTTAAACAACGCAGAAATATTGTCAACTAAACTCCTCAACGAAGCAGAAGAAGCCTTTGGAACCTTAGGTAATTCAATAAGCTGTGATATATATTCCAAAAAAAATTAAACAGTCATTGTCGTAGCGCTCTTTTAGACTAAGAAGTGCCTTGGGGTAATTTGCTTCCGTAACTTGAAAAGATTTAACTGTGCCGAGAGCTTGGTCTGTCAGACATGACAACAAATAATTAAACTTTTCAATTTTTGTTAAGCTTAAATCATTTTCCACAAGGTTATTAAATGAATTTATAAAATTTTTGTACTCCGAATATTTCCCACTGAACCTTGGTAAACGTTGCTTCGGAAGATGACTAGTTGGATGCGGAATGGATAACGTCATATCTGCGATACTACTTCGCCTACCATTTCCCAAAAGCGAAAGAATTTTGGTTTTTGCGGTGATATATAAATCTTCTATTTCACCTCGACACAAATCATTGGGAGCTAAGATTTCTATTTTAGTTTGATATACTAGAATTTGTTTAAAGTATGATTCTAAAATTCCAAGTCGACACTCAAGCTCAGTTGCCGTTAAGGAATTTGCATTAGATTCAACATAATTCTTTATACGAGATAAGCTTCCCTTGGAGGAAGCTCTTTGTTGCCTTAATTCTTGCAATATTTCCTCACCAGACTGTTCGGTTGCCATTGAAAATATTCGAAGCAATATTCTTATAACAGCGACACAATAATTAACGAAAATAATTTAAATATTTAAAATAATTTTAATCCAATTAAAAGATGCGAGATGGCAACTCTGTTACAACTCTGTATGTTTACTTTAGTAAATTTTATTTGCAGTACGAATGTAATTCAAACTGAATGATATGTGGAAGCTTTGCAAATTCTTAAAGATGCTTGAAGCGATGCGAAATTTTGAATTTAAATTGCTAAAATTCAAGCGAAATCCAACAGAAAGTCCAAGAAATTGATTTTTGTTGGGGTTAAAAGGCGAAAAAAATCAACTGGAATACAAAGCTTTTACTCAGTGCAATGATCGTGAAGCAAGATCTCCCGCGACGACGACGACGATGACAACGATTACAAAAATCTCTAACAGTGGTAATATTTAGTGCGTGGGCGAAATGAAGATCGTTGTACTGAAGTAAGGTGTGTATTGTGTGTGCAGATTGTGGATTCTGAGAGAACGACAGAGTTCGAAAACGAGAAAACGAGCGACGATGAGGTTAGCTATGGTGTGGTGGATTTGAAGTTCGAAATAATTATTTATATTCGGCAATTTGCAGCGAAAGCTTTTCTGCAATGTTTTTGTAATATACACAAAGTGGAACGTAAATTTTCTCTATTGTGGATTGTAAAAATATTTTTTCTGGTGAAAGCACCACAGGTAATGCGAATAGGTGCTTGATCAGCGAGCGAATTTTGATATGCAAAATTGATTTAATTTTAATTTTTAGGTTTTTAAGTGAATTATTTTGTACAATATAAACGAAATATGTTGTTCAATTTATAATAAATATATAAATATATTATATTTTGTCAATTTGTAGGTCTTATTTATGCCGAAGGTGCGTTCTATGTTATTTAAATTTTTAGTTTGAATTTTGATTTGAATTTTTAAATTTGATTGTTCAGCATTACGCACATTTGAATAAATTTCGACCAAATATACCTTGGTGAGAGATGCTATACTTATCTCCCACAATTCTCCCACGATTTCTCCGGTGTTCCTCAAGCTGGTGTAGATTCCCTTTGGATGTCTGATGACTGATGAGGGTTTTTAGCTCTCCTTTCTTCGTTCTCCTCGGGTTTTCGTCCACTTCACCAACACCATGCACTCGCGGAACCGAAACCGAAAGCACGACGAGAGAATGATTTTAATGTCTTACACTTTTTTTTTTTATAGTTTTTAGTTTTTTAATAAGTTTATAGTTTTTATCACTTTAGTGCAAAATAAATTTTTTTTTAACCGTACAAATATATGAAGAAACTTAAAGGTTTTTCTTTTGCTTTACGGTTTTATGTGGGTTAACGATTTTTAACCCGTTGGGCGCCAAAAAGCGACCTTAGATATACGAATTTCACGATAGTTACTTCTTCAACCACGTTGGGCGCCAAAAAATGAACGGTCAAAAGGCTATTTAACCGTCAACCTAGGATCTCTATTTTTTCCTGTAACGACTAGGATAGGAAGGTCCTGGTTGATGCGTTTTTCTTCGACTTAAGAAAAACGGTAGCGAAAGTTTCAACTAACAAATACGCGAAAATTAGCGAAACTAGCAAAATTACGATAGAACAAATAGATACTATTTTTTAAATTGTTCGTTTTGAGTAAGAAATTATGGCTATCGAGAAAACCATAAAATTCTAGCGAAAGGCGACAAGATTTATTTAAGCGAAACGGCGAGTAAAACAGCGAGATTTTCCCCTAAGGGGGAAACTTAAAGGTTTTTCTTTTGCTTTACGGTTTTATGTGGGTTAACGATTTTTAACCCGTTGGGCGCCAAAAAGCGACCTTAGATATACGAATTTCACGATAGTTACTTCTTCAACCACGTTGGGCGCCAAAAAATGAACGGTCAAAAGGCTATTTAACCGTCAACCTAGGATCTCTATTTTTTCCTGTAACGACTAGGATAGGAAGGTCCTGGTTGATGCGTTTTTCTTCGACTTAAGAAAAACGGTAGCGAAAGTTTCAACTAACAAATACGCGAAAATTAGCGAAACTAGCAAAATTACGATAGAACAAATAGATACTATTTTTTATATTGTTCCTTTTGAGTTAGAAATTATGGCTATCGAGAAAACCATAAAATTCTAGCGAAAGGCGACAAGATTTATTTAAGCGAAACGGCGAGTAAAACAGCGAGATTTTCCCCTAAGGGTTTTAATACAAAAAGAGATTTATTTAAAGTTTTTACAAGGTATTTATAGATTAAGTTTTCGTTAAGTTTTAAGTGAGAGAGAATTTAAAGGCGAATTTAAATAATAAATAATATGGCGATTGGTATAATTTTGAGCGCCAGATTTAAAATTTAAAAATTATATAATTCAAAATGTATAACAGTTTTGTTCAAATTAATTTACATTATATTAAAAACAAATAATAAGTTTTCGGCTCCAACAGATACTTTTTCCAATATCAGCCTGGTCCGTTGTAATGAAAACAATATCGTCACTGTTGCTTCAATTGAATGTGGTGTACAGCCTCTTGGAAAGGTCAGACGATTTTGTGATAAACAGAAGAAGGATGTCGATCAGCTTCGATGTATTGTAAATCTGGCGGTTTCAAACTGTTTGAAAGTCGGCAAGGAACAAACCTAATGTGTTATAGGTGTTGTAAATACGAACTGAAATGAGTTTTGTGCCAATTTGACAAAATAAAAGGGGCTCTGGAAAACATGGGTTAATTATGTCTTTATACACTGACTTTATTTTGTATATCATTTTCTGGATAGGAACATACAGTTTTCCCTCAAACTTTTCACAATTCATAATTAATATATTAGATAATTCAAATCCGCACTTAACTACATTTCGTTAATCTGATTTAACCAGAGTGACGATCGTTTTCTCTTCAAGCTTTTACATCACCTCGGTTTTACATTGAAACATGATTGCTGGGACCACACTAAGCGGTATTTGGCTAGCTCTGGGTCCTCGATTAGCGGATTTTCATAATACTTTTTGTGAAAACAATGTTGTTTTGGCAATTTCAAGTATATTATGCAAAATAAAATAAGGCCCGAAATTGTTTTTCAAAATAAGATTAAATCAAGCCCCAAGTTAAATGTTGGGGTCTTCTTTCATTGGGGCCTTATTTCATAATGAAGTAAGGCCCAAAAAAAAAAGAAATAAGTCGCCAACAAAATGAAAAAGCACCCCAAAACTCGAGAATTTTCATTGTTGTTGTTTTGTATGCATTATTTTTGGGGCCTTATCTCATTTTTTTTTTGGGCCTAGTTTCGCGGAGCCAGAAGCCATCAGCATTTTTCAGGCAACTATTACTTACTTACTTAAGGTGGTGCTACAGTCCGGGGTGGACCAGCGCCTCAACCAACAAGCTTCTTCCAGCCGGCTCGGTTTCTAGCTAGCTCTCTCCAGTTTCGCACGCCAAGTTTGTTGAGGTCCTCTTCCACTTGCGTGCGCCACCTTTTACGCCACCTTTACTGCGTTGTCCCACGGGGTTGGATTCAAAGACTTTCCGGGCCGAAGCATTGGTGTCCAATCGCTCTAATTTACCCAGCCATCTAAGTCGTTGGCTTTTCACTTTTGTGGTTAAGCGGTGTCGCTGCACAGCCCATACAGTTCGTTGTTGTATCTTCTTCTCCATTCCTATCTATGCAGACGGGACCAAAAATCACCCGGAAAATTTTCCTCTCAAAACAGCCTGACGTCCTCATCCACCGTTAGCAGTGTCCATGCCTCTGCACCATACATCAGGACCGGGATGATAAGCGTTTTATTCAGGGACAGTTAAGTTGCTCGAGAGAGGGCTTTGCTTCTCAATTGCCTTCTAAGCCCAAAGAAACAGCGATTGGAAAGAGTATTTCTTCGTTTGATCTCAGCACTGGTATCGTTCGCTGAGTTTATAGCGGATCCTAGGTAGACAAAGTCTCTGACCGTGACCACCTCAAAATTATAGCTGTCTATAGTGACGTTCTGTCCGAGACGTCAGTGTTGGGTGTCCTTTCTTGTTGACAGCATATATTTTGTTTTGCTTTCATTCACCGTTAGACCCATCTTCTTGGGTTCCTTCTCAATGCTCACAAAAGCACCACTGACATCACCCTTTGTTCTTCCGATTATGTCAGTGTCGTCAGCGTAAGCGAGTAATGCTGAGGTTCAATTCATCGGGCATGCTTTCCTCCGACCATATTTTACAGATGAGCTGGTGCATACTCCTTACCAATTCATCGCCAGCCGCAAGGCCATTAGCTCCAGCAGCTTTATTGGATAGCGGAATTCGGAATTCGGTTCGTCATTGCTGTTATACAATTTGCAGAAATGATTTTTTCCATATCCTCAGCACCGACTGCGATTCTACTACGATGTTCCCCTGATCATCCTTGCAGGCTTCGGTCCGGGCCTTGTAACCCTGGGAGGTTCTCTTTACCTTTTTGTAAAACTTCCGAACTTCATTCTTGCAATGTCATCCCTCTATTTCCTAGATCGCACGCTTCTCATGCTCTTTATCTTACCTTCTTAGAAGCTTGCGTTCCTCTCTCCTCTTCTACTCGTAGAGCTCACGAGCAGCTCTGGTCCTTCTATGCAGCTCCGCTTTGTATACCTGTTGTTTGGCTGCATGTACTTGTCGGCATTCTTCGTCGAACCAGGGCCAGGGGCTTCGCTGTGGTGGTCGTGCAAAGCCCAGCACGTCAGAGGTGGCATCTCTAATGGCTTTCTGGCAATTCTTCCACTGGTTCTCGATACTTGCAGTTGGCATAGGACTATTTTAAGAGGGTGTGGAAGACTCGATCGGAAAAGGACCTGACGATTTTTTGCGACTGTAGCCGTCCGATGTCGAACTTCCTGACAGTATTTCCCTGTTTTGGCTTTGGTCTGGATATCCGTAGCATTACCTTGGCTACAACGAGGTAGTGGTCCGACTCAACGTTGGCTCCTCGGAACGTTCGGTAATCCTTGATACTGGAGGAGTGCCTTGCGTCGATCGCAATGTGGTCAATCTGGTTAGCGGTTGATTGACAAGGAATTCGCCATTTCCCCTTATGTATATCGAGATGCGGGAACTGTGTACTAGCTACCAGAACGTTTCGCCCCGCAGCAAAGTCGATTAGCCTGAGTCCGTTATCGGAGGTGGTGTCGTGCAGGCTATATCTTCCGATTGTGCCACCAAAGACGTCTTCTTTTCCTAGCTTGGCATTCAATTCACCCAAGACAATTTTAATGTCATAGCTAGGGCATTGCCCATATGTCTTGTGCAGGAGCTCGTAGAACTCATCCTTGGTGTCGTCATCTTTCTCCTCTGTGGGGGCATGCGCGCATATGAGGGTAATGTTGGCGAATTTAGCCTTGATGCGAATTGTGGTGAGGCGCTCGTTAACATAGTTGAAACTCAAGACTTCCAGTTGAGAATTCTTCCGATGCTGCCTGGATAAAGGAGAAGTGCCTTAGTGGGAACACTCCTCCCCCTCTCTCGTTTTCTGCCCCCTAAAACCCTCTACAGGGATTGGAACCCCATCTTCAGTTAAAGGTATTATAGGCACCCGATGTTCACCGCGGGGAGGTGAGAGTAGGAGTTGATAGACAGAGGTTCGCTTTGAAAAAAAGCTTGTGGACGCTTGTGTCCTCTTGAATGCACCATGTCTACCCTTTGAACATCTTTCGTCAGGCAAATATAGACATAACTGGACTTGTGGAGAGGATTTTTCTTAATTTTGATGCTTCGGAGGCTTTTTCCATATTTTCTATATTTCCACAGAATGTCGTCCAAGAAGGTCGTTTGATTTTCCTCTATTCTTTCTTTTACAAATTTAGCCATTCCTTATAGGAGTCCCAATTGGATACTGCTCTAGTGCATTTATCTTGATTTTTACAATTTTTCCTGAGTGTTTCGAGCCCCTTATTCCACCAATGTGGCTTCCTTTTGCCCTTTATTCGAATTAGTGGACAGGAGGTTTCTAATGATCTGTTTAGGGGTAAGTTTAGATATTAGCTGTCAAGATCGTTTTTGCTGGCTGGATCACTAAACAGATCAGGTTTAATTAATAATTCAGGTGTTTCTCTGTACTTGGGATAGTCAGTTTCCTATGATTTTGAAAGGATAATTGGATAGGAGGTTCATCGTTCAAGCTGAATTGAATGTATCTATGATCAGAGAACGAGTGATCACTACCACTAGATACTTTCCAATTCAAAGTCATTTGATAGATGTTAGCGGAGAGAAGAGTTATGGCTAAGACATTTGTCTGTTTCTGGTAACAAAAGTTGGGTCATTGCCTAAGTTACTTACTTTAAAGATAGTACTTAACATTGAATTCCTTACAACCATTTCAAATCGATTTTTTTTTGTTGGTTGTAAGGAACACACAAAAAATCAAATTTTTCGTGTGGGATTGTGTGTGTGTCATTTGACAGAAGTTTTGAGCCAAAAAGTAAACAAACTATGCGCATACAAATTTGTAACAAATATTCAAAAGTGCATTCAGTTTTTTGTGTCATTTTTTTAAGATTACAAACAAATACATTTCCAAGAAACGTTGCAAAGATAAACAACAAATAATTGCGCGGCCAATAAAGTAAAAAAAAAACCACAATTCATCCAAGAAGGACACTTTGAATCGAAGTTAGTTAATATTTTGAAAACTTCTTGTAACCCATTCACTATTTTTTGATGAACTATAATTATTTTAAATGATTATTTTGCTTTTAATCTATTTAAATGAACGACGAACAATTAAGAATATTTGTTAAGCCCGCAGAACACTTTTCAGCTCCAGAGAAATGTCAAATCTTGTTTGTGTGTGTGAAATCGATGTGAAATCTTGCTGAAAATGCAAGATTTGTTTTGACAGAATAAAATCGATTTTGTTCAGAAAAAAATCGATTCTGTTTAGAAAAAAAATCGATTATTTGGTTGTAAGGAATTCGACATTTTTCTTTTTATTTTTAATATTGAGCTCAAAATTAAACCGAAACGTTTGAGTAAAATACAAAACCGGTCCGCATACAGTCGAATGTGGTACGACAAACGACTAGCCCCGCCCTCGCACATCGAAAAATATCAAACTCCTTTTGATTTTGGTGAGACCAAATTTTTGTTTAGTGACACCAAATAATTGGTACTCGAACCAGCCCGCAGACAAGTAACATCAACTCGGACATAGTACTCGAACCATGTCACTCGCACCATGTTCAAGCGTCTCTAGGGCCCTTTAAATCAAAAATCTATCGTATACCAGGGTGCTCGTTGACAGCTTTCTCTTCTTGGGGATGTGGAGCAGCACAAGCAACTCAGAGTTTACCCAAAACTGAACCATTGGCTCTCAGACATCATATGAAACCATTACTAAATAAACTTATTTAATGACTTGCATAAATGTTACTGATGAATGTAGATTCGTATCCTCTAACATTTCTTCATAAATAAGTTTAAAACATAGGGTTCGGCCAAAAGTCCCTTTCCTATTTAAAATAGTAATAACTTTTGTATTAATTAATATTTTTGAATATTTTCTGTTTTGATAAAGACAAAAGGCTTGTGAGCTTGAACATTTGGTTTCACCAAAGTAGTGCAACTTTCTAAACCACTCGTGAGTGAGAAAGTGAACTTGTTAAAAGAATAATTATTCCCAGTTTATATCATTTCAAAAACGACAATTTTGAGATTACTTCTCATAAAATAAAATAACTATGCTCTGTCCAAAATGCTTAGATAACGTAAACGACATGAATACTTAAAAACTTTCGAATTTTCTTTTCATTTGAAAATAACTAAGATATAATGAACTTTGTATGGAATACTCTTAATGTTATTTTTTATAACTTCATTAAGTGATGAATGGTTTAACTGAAACACATTCTATGCTTGTGATAGGAAGAACTTTTAATACCATGGAGATCGCAATTTTTTAACATGAGGGTGGTGTGGTGCAGAATTACACATAAAAAGCACCAGAACTTGCATATACACAAATTTAAACCTGAAGCATCGTATAGGGAATAAAATATTCCAACTTTTCATGTTAGTGAGATAAGTTTTATACGAGTATGGTGTGTTTATGATAGCAATAGGGAAAAACATTGAGTTAGTTGGTGAAAGTTTTTTTTATTTAGAACTATGAACATACAAATTATAAAACATAAATTTGGTGGAGCGACGACAACTCATGGAAATTTGGAGAGGGCCATGTGATTTGCTTGCAACACTCAACTGTGTGGTTGTTGTTAATTGGCAGAAATGGATACCGGCTACAATTGTCTGCCAATTACAAATGGCAGAGATAACAAGAAACTCTCATGGAGGGTTTGTCACTTCTTTGCAGAAGGCAGTAGGTACCCCTGAATAAAATATTTGTATTATGAGTTTACAAAGGCAGGGATTTTATGTCAAAAGACCTTCCACGTGAGAGTCCCACACTGCCAAGGGGCTGGCGCGGATCCAGGATTTCGTTCAGAGAGGTGGAGGGCAATTTTCGTGTTATTTTGCTTACCTTTAAACAAAATTCCATTGAATACTTACTCCTTTTTTAATGGTTCTCTGTATGTCTGTCTTAAAGATAAAAAATATAAACTCAATAGAATATAAAAAGAACAAATTATTCAATTTAAATGTATTGAGAAAAGCATGTGGACGTGGAGCTACATATGTTTATATAGAATCAAACATCTTCGTTTTGCATTACTTTAGCCTCTTTCAATGATGCTCTGTATGTATGTCTCAAAGTATTGAATAGGAACTCGTACGTTAGTATTAAACAAATAAATTAATAAATTAAATGAAATTGAATTGAGTAATTATTAAAGTATTGTACCATCTTTTTGTGTGGATGGTTTTTGAAAACCTAGTTATAACTTTTTCTTCATAGACTTGCCTGTGCCATTGTTGACCTTATGTTTTTAGGCGCCCGCAACGAAGCAGAAGACCTCTCTGCAGAAGAATTTTTAACTGGAAGGGCATCAAGAATACGAAGGAAACTATATATTATACAAAACACATCCTTATTGCAGTTATCAATTAAGCCCAGGGCAGTACCGGGAATATTATTCTTCTGCTCCTTTATAATGTAAGTCTAATGATTGTCCCCGAAGAAAGGTGTCAGGAACATGATATCTAACTATAGGCCAATATCCCTCCTCAGCAACCTAAGCAAGCTCTTAGAAGAGCTGATACTAAGGAAACTGAAGAAGTTTTGCAACGACAACAACGTTATTCCTGATATGCAGTTTGGCTTTAGGGAGAAGCACTCAACACTACACCCACTCCAGAAGTTCCAGCATGACATCACCATACCCCTCAACAGTCATCGTGTCACCGTCGGATGCTTTCTGGATGTCGAGAAAACATTCGATAGCGTCTGGATAGATGCTCTAATACACAAACTACATCTGCTACGTTTACCTCCGCCACTAATAAAAATTCTTTTTTCTTTTCTTTCTTCCAGGAACTTCTTTGTGCAATTGGGAAACTGCTCATTAACTGTGAAGAACATCAAAGCCGGAGTCGCACAAGGTTCGAAGCTTGGCCCCTTCCTCTACAGCCTGATGACATCAGACCAACCCGTCCCAACTGGCTGTGAAAACCTGCTGTTTGCAGATGACTCACACACATACGCTACCTCAATGTCACCACTCGTCGCAGTCCGGATAGTAGAGGCTCACATCCACAGACTGTTCGAATTCTACAAGAAATGGGGCATCAAGATCAACTCAGCAAAGTCGGAGCTTGTTTGCTTCAGGAGACCCCGTGACGGCAGAAGTCGCTCAGCAGCCACTTGCAGAAACTTAGTTCTGAAACTTCCTGATGGTTCCACCATTGCCGCCAAAAGGAATACCAAATACCTGGGGATCAACTTCAACGAGTTGCTAAAGTTCAATCCACACTCAAAAAGTGTACTCAGAAAAGCGAACTGGGCATTCCACCGACTACACCCTTTGATGAGGAGAAGATCAGGACTGAGCCAACAGACGAAGATACTTGTTTACAAGCAACTCCTGCGACCAGTAATCAGCTACTGTTTCCCAGTCTGGTTCACAATTACAAAATCAGCGATGAAAGATCTCCAAGTCTTCGAGAGGAAGATGCTAAGAATCTGCACCGGGCTCCACTTTGACCGGCAGCGAAGAAAGCATTACAGGAACGAGGATCTTTACAGAGAAGCAAAGATTATACCGCTGGACAAATACCTAGCAAATTCGGCGAAGAAGCTAGTGCAGAACACCGTCAATCACCCGAATCAACTAATGAGAAGGATGGCCACCCAGCAACGACATCCCGAGCCGAGGTACCTCAGTGTAATGGAGACCCTGGATGCCAATATTTTCACCGACAACGACGAAGCAGCCGTTTCCTTTTACGCTGACACAGGGTCAGCCTACAGCCGTGGCTAAACGCCAACCCTTTCCACCAAACCACACCCAAACCACCAATGGACAACCGGGACGGAACACCCCGAGAGCATCAAAGTCAACCGACTTTTAATTTTAAGTTGACATGTATAATATATATTTATATTTCCTATTAAATCTAAGCCAATTTATAACAATAGGCCCCCTATGTGCCATAAGATTTATATTCTTCAATGTATTTAATAGTCGTAAGTTAACTCAAATTGTATATAAATGTTCAATAAAAAAATCGTTAAATCGTCTAATGATTGTCCAAAACGATCCAATATACCCCTTACGGTTGTATATCCAACTCATAAGTATTACGAGTATATATCTTCTTATATATAAAAATCAATCGTTGTGCGTTAGTCCTGCAAAAACTCGGAAACGGCTAAACTGACTTGGATGATTCTTTTTGGGAATTGTTTGGTATGAACCGGTGGGTGTTTAAATGAAGTTTGGTCTAAATCGGTCTTGCGGCTTGCCAGCAACGTGTAGCAACACACTCTGAGTACCTGTTTCATATAAAAAATAAAATAAATCAATTGAATTGAGTTTGAAAAATAAAAATTTTGAAATTTCTTTTGACAATATATGTACATATGTACTAGAGCCCCCTAATGCCCGTGTATTTAAATACACGTGTTACCCGTGTAATTAATTATCCGTACATGAACCCGTGTCTGTATATTTACACGTGTATTTATAATTACCCGTGTATTTAGCAATACACGGGTAATTATTATGGGAATTGGCACAAATCGGTAAATCGGATGCAAAGAAATTGAAAATCGGTCTAATTATTGTTTGAATAGTTAAAAAATTGTTTTATGACAGGAATTTCTACTAGTACATTCGTATAACACAGATATTTCTGTATTATTTGTATATTTATGCTTTGTTTTAAAGTTCAAATAATAAAAGTTTTTTATTTAATTTGGTAATTACTTACATACACTAATATCTACATATATTTCAATAATTATTTTTAGGTCTAAAATTAATATTAAAAATAATAATATATAAAAAAGAAATAATTACCTAAGATATTGTTTCTTGTATACAGATTATAATGTTTCTGTATTATATTTAAATTTATTTGGTTTTCTGAACGGCTATATCGATTCTGGAGAAATTTTAAGAGTTTGTTTTAATGAAAGATAAACAAATCTTAAAAATTGGCTTTAGATACATCCGCCCCCTGCCACGGAACCTTTGCTTTGTTTAACTGAAATACATTTTTTCTTGGAAGCTACTCAACCGATTTAGATGAAATTTTTCGATAGAAATTTGAAATAAGTTTTGGTACAATCTGCCTACTGTCACTCCCATTTTAATCTATTTTAGAATTTAAAAGAGCAATTTGATTTGGATGAAATTTAAAATTTAATATAATATAATTTAACTTCAAAGTTGATCTAGACAGGAGTCATCCAGGACCAAAGCTAAGGGGGTGCCAAAATTTAAACTAAAATGTTTAAACTAGATTTTCTTCTAGAGAAATATTTTTTTCTTTAATTTTTTGGCGATACAAATTTCCTTTTTTTTTGGTTAGACAATTACTCTTCTGGTTCATTTCTTTTTTAATAAAACCTCGTTTTAAGAACATTTTTTTTGATAATATTTGTATGAGCTTTTAAGCTTAAATATAAGTAAGGAACATAATCTACTTTTTCTTCAGTGTCACTGTGTCTAAAATTAAATTGATGTGTTCTTTATATTTATCATTATTTTTCAATGAGCGCCTTGGGCATTTTACAACCAACTTGTTGTATAGGTTTTAAGTAAAAAGTATAGGTATGTTAGGTACGAAGTGCTATTTGTTTTCTTTCGAAAGGTACTGACCTACTTTAAGGAATCTAAGGACTTATTTTCAAAGAAAAAGAAAATAATGCATAGAAATTCGTTTAAATCATCTTTATTAGTAAAAATAAATTTATTATGTACAGTACATAAATAAGGTTGGTTTCATTGGTCTATGTGCCTTAGGCTAATTGTTATAAAAAAATATCTTCTTCACCCCTAATAAAATTCCATAGTTTTTAAGTTTTTTTTACCTTCTGATAGTTTTGCTATTTTAAAAGGAAGTTTTTTATGTATGCTTTCAGATGAAAATTTACAATTTTTAGAAATTTTCGTTTCAAGCGTATTTTTTTTTCAGAAATGTTATTATATGGAAAACTGATTATTAGAAAACAACAACAATTGCTACATTTCTAATGCTAGGTATATTTTTCTGTTTTCGAAGCCACAAACCTATTCTTTGTGTATTTTAAAATTTAATTGTTTCAATAAATAGTTTTTGAAAAATAAGTTTTCAAAAATTTTGAAACAAAATTTTGTTCCTAATCATTTTTTTTAAATATACTTGCCAAAAAAATTAAAGGAACAAGACTTGTTTCAATTTTTTTGACAAATGTATTTAGAAATAAAATGCACGACTGGATCGCACGTACCTGCGCTCTTATGTTCAAGTTGTGTGGGACTTTAGAACTTTAAAAAATATTCAAGTAATTATAGAAAAAAGTAAAGCATTTAAATCGTTCTTTTAATTGTATAAACAGCCTGATAAATAACTTAGAGCTCAAAAAAAAGTATGCCATTTGATTACTTGAAAAAATATGAATATATGCAAAAAAAAAAAATTTAATCGTTGGAGCCGTTTTCTTAAAAATTAATTTTTTATATATAAAATTTTTGTGACATTTTTCATAAAAAAATTTGGTATGCCAATTTTGAGCATATATTAATATACATTTAAAACTGAAATTTCAAAATAATTCATCAACCCGTTTTTGAAATATTGAATTTTGAAAAAAAAAAATTTGAATCTTTTTTTAAAAATCCAAAATTTATTTTTTCAAAAATTTTGGTATGCAGTATTATTTATATTGTAACAAAGCTTTTTTGCAAAAAATTTCATTGAAATCGGATGAGCGGTTAATGAGGAAATCAAAAATCAAAAAAACCGTCATATGGCAGGTACCGTTAATAAATGCTTTTGATGATTTTTTTCTTATTAAAAGGTACATCATATCTACAATAATACACTGATTTTTTTTTATCAAAATCGTTGGAGCCGTTATGGAGATAAATAAGCTTTTCCTTAACGGTTGTATGGCAAGTACCGTTATTTTTTGAGATAAAAAAATTTCAATTTCCCCTCTGGAGAGTTACAAAAAAACCTTAAGTCCAAAATTTTAAGAAAATCGCTTCAGTGGTTTAGGCTGTAGGTTGAGGTACGGACAGACAGACAGACAGATAGACAGAATTTTGCCACCCACTTTTTTCGTGTTCTCTATCATCGTAATGTCATGTTTGATTGTTACTTGCCCTATAATACCTATATCGCAAGTAAAAATGATTAGTTACAAAATTTTGTTTCCAACTTTGTGTTTCAAAATTCCAGCAATTCCGTCATTCACAAGGTAAATAAAATATAGATTATCATTTGGAGCAAAACTGTCATGCAGGAGTGATAATGCGTACCTGACTCTACAATAAATAACACCAGGACCCATGTTCTGTAACTATCGCATCGATAAAATTCGTCGAGAAACGTTGAAAAATGAAACAAAACTCATGCGATTTGTTTCAATTTCCATCGTTTCTCGACGGATTTTATCTACGCAATAGTTACAGAACATGGTTCCAGGAAGCAAAAATATATGTACACATGCATAACATTATGTAAATGGTAAGGTACCATGGTTATTCAATTATTTTCACTAACTTACCAACAACTGGCTTCCATTCTTTTTGATCTAGTTTTCTTTCTTTATTCATTCCAATTACATTGCCATTCTGGATAATAATTTTGTCTACTATTTCATTATAATCTTTATCCGAAATAAATTAAGAATACAGTCAGTTAAAAGAAAAATAGCCACTAAGCACTTGTTTGACGAAAAAAAATCGAAAAAGGTGTCAAATATGAATGATTTTTATTTATGCTGCGAAGCGTCCTTTTTAAATATAATGCACAACGTCTGGTTAATCATCAGAAAGAAGCAACGTTCTTTTAAATACACGTGTATTTTTATTTACACGTGTATTTAAATAGTACACGGGTATCAATTCCTTAAAACACGGGTACCCGTGTCACGGGTACCCGTGTAATTAATCGTCCGCCCAAAATTGAAGGCTCTAATATGTACCTACATATGAACATACATAAAATAAATAAATAATAATAATAATAATAATAATAGCGATGTGAGAAGGTTTTACGTGTACACCTTACGCCTATATTCCACGGCAAGCCTACTCTGCCCTACGAAGTTAACATAAGCGTCAATCACCGCCATCAACACGCCACAAATCTTTGATAATACAGGTATCTAGGTACGTTCTTTGAGTGTCCAGCATGGCGACCTTTTTCTTCTTACCCAAGATACGATACGTTAATTAAAAATTTAGAGTTGGAATTGATTTCCAATTTAGTATACTCTGCGGAAGTAAACCTATCTTGGTCAGGTCATTTTACCTACTCTATTCTGGCTGCCTGCAAATTTGGACGTAACCAACAGCCACTACGAGAATCTTGAAGGGTCAACCCAATATCACAAGACAGTGGGCTATAATAGCGGTCCGTCTTGCGATCCAGTGGTTTTCATCAAGTCTTTAGACCCGCAGTGAAGCAGGGACGATAACCCTTGATATGAAATGGTGGGACAGTTCATTGGTTTGGGAACAGTTCTTCTTAAATCATGCCTTAACCTACCGAAGTGAGCCGGTTTCAGAATGGATTCTGTATTTAATCTTACCAAGAAATCTCGGAACTGATCTGTGTATTTCCTTACAACCTTCAGTTCTAACTTCACAAGTACGTTGTCCGGGAGCCATCGGAAGGAAGTCCACTTTTAGAGCACTCATGATAAACAAACTTAATGGTTCTTCAATAAAGAAGGTCCACAAGTCTGAACACCAATTAGTGCTCCAATTCAGCTCAATATAATAATGCACTCGAATCCGGTATTAGATTATTCTAGGAAAACTTATAAATATAAGTTTATTATGTCAAAAACGGTATCAGTGCACTGTACAGAATATTTTTACTATACAAAATGGTAGTTTTGGGATCAATAACTGCATTTTGAGTGTAATTTCAGTAGTATAATTCATTGAACGACATCGTCTTCGACAAAAAACAATGTAGGTACTTTTAAGCTTTGAGTCTTTTTATTTTCTCAAAGAAAACAAATATTTTTAACAGTTTAACAGTCTAAAATATTTTGTTGGAAATTTAATTAAAATAGCTCAATCAGTTCACAAAAAAAACAGTTACAAAAGGCAGCAACGGGGTCGTGTAAATAACCTTTTTTGTTGTTGTTTGTTTACATCATTGTAAATCTTAGAAAAAGCCGCTCCGATTTTAAAAATTTTGTTTGTGTTTGAAGGTTTAAAGCTTGAAAATGGCTTTAGAGCTCAATATTTCAAGTTCTAGCTATTAATGTTGTGAAACGCGGTAAAAAAAACGGTATACAATTTAAATTTTTGTTTTGTAGAATTAAAGGATGTTAATATTTTTTAAATGTTGGATAGGTTTAAATGAGAATAAAATTTAATACTAATTTTTTAAGGTGCCATTAGTGCTTAGTATTTTCCAAATTACAATTAAAATTAAAAACTGCACGGCATACATATGTTATAAACTATGAACTGCGAAAAAAGGCCATATATTTTTCAGCAGTAAACGTATGGATTAGCGAGCTAACTGTTCGATATTGATACAGACTGTAGATTGAATGTTCTCTATTCCATATTAATTTGGTTTGACTTTCAAATAAGTTGTCTGTGTATGCATATCTTCAATAGGTGTTACTGATGTTATTGAGTAGCTTTCTTTGTATACGTTAATTAAGTGACCAATAATTAATTACGGTTCGCTAAATTTAAAAAAGGTAATTTAAAACAAACGTTTTTCTTCACTTCTTTTTCTTGCATTTTTCTGAGCAAGTTTAATGAGACTTAGAATTTTCTATCCATGATAAATAAATGGAAAAATATTATGAATAATAGGACTGAGAATTTGATGTGTTTAATGAAAAATTGTTGAACACTTTGAAAAAACTTTCTTAGCCTTTTGCTGTAAAAGGGGAACAGGGTATACTAGATACATACATAAATAATAATATAAAAATATTTAAAAGTCATCCGTCGTTTAAATCTACCGTCAAATCAACTCTAGGTGGTACGAAGTTCACCGGGTCAGCTAGTTTGATTATATTTTCGTGGATGAAAATCGTGAGCTTAAAAACACATCAAAAGTTTCGGGTGAAAACTTTCCCGCAAATCGTTTCGGACAAAGTTTAGTATAGGTGCATATAAAGATATTCTGTAGTACTCCTCGGCTGAACTAGTTTCAAAATTGGCTGGGAAAATTTGGTGTCCACCATGACATGGGATGCGAGGAATTTTCAACGCAACATTCAATTAATCCCCTAAATTGTTTGCTCGCTGCCAGATATTTATGTAATTAGCATTGTGTGGCGTCTGAACAAACCCACTACAACTTAGGTCCACGAATCTTTCCTTGGGCGGTGCCGGAAAATTTTGAAGGAAACTCATTTATTTTTGTACGTTTACAAGTTTCTTTTATTAAATTAACTTTCTATTTATTACTTTGATTAAATTCTATTTATTACTTCGACTTAATTCTATGAAGTTGTACGACTCTTTTCATTTATTATAATTTAATTTAATCTGGAGAATGTAAACTAACACGATGGATGAAAGGGTGTGTAATGGCGACGACAACCAAAGACTAGCACCTGTTAGTCGACTTTTGGAATTTTCATTTTTGGGCGCGTTCCAAATGCCAAGAAGTGCACCAAATGTCGCACTGCTAGCTGTACTTGGGCCACGCCACTGCGAAATATTTTACAATGTTTCCACAATCTAGACAAGGTCCAACGAAAACTAGGGTACATCTTCATGCCGGTCTACTCACCTAGTCTCACAAAGAGATGTGTTACTCATGAGGACAGTTTTTCGCTTTGGGCGAGATTTGGAGATTATTATAACTCTTTTATGATTGTCACACAGCCAGTGTCTCGAATGGCAGGTACTTTAGAACTTCGAGAAACGAAGTTGTTAAGCTTCTTACTGTAGCATGGGGTCTTCACAGCATTTTTCGCTTCTTTCTGAATCACCATCAGAATTCACAACGCCTCGAGCTCGAACTTCTGAAATCATAACAGCACATCCGTCTGTCCCTATTCCCATACACCATTCAAGAGGAAGTTTGAGCTTCTTGCTGGGACAAGATTATTTGCCAAATGGCTTTGCCAGTTAAAGATAACTTCTTAGATGCAGAACTACCATCCAACTTCTCTTCGACAGTTAATATTTTTCTGGTTTCTCTCCAGTTTTCCTCATCGGACTCGTATTCTTCGTCAGTTCTGGAACATGTCAGTTTCTCAAATGCATCCACGAAAATGACAAAATCCTCACGAATATTACCTTCATGAACGTTCGTCAAATAATACTCAGCTGGGAAAGGTGAGATACATCAGCTGTCTCTTCGAAAAGTATTGTGATGCCCGCACGTTACTCAAAATTTGATCGAAAATCTCTTTCCCGCAACATGAAATAAGCGTGTTTTGTGTTGGCTTGCTTATGTATGTAGCATTAGAAGTCTGACTGGCAAATATTCTTCTAATTTCTCATCACCAGCAGATACTCGAAATCTCAGAAGTTTTCTTAATTTTCCTTCATTCACGGTCACGTCCGATTGGTTTGAATCAATTGTGTTATGAAGTATAGCTCCATCATCTCTATGACCACGAAATGCTAAATTTCGCCGTCCAAGGAAGATAATGTTTTCTGCTACTGGACGAAGGCGTTCCCAGTTTTCTTCTACCTTTTTGAAACGCTGGTTGGCTTAGACGGTTGACTATTTCCGGGTTTGGGTTATTATAAGTTTTAAGAAACGCAGTCTCGTCCTCAACAGCTCTTTTGTGGTAAATATTATTAGCATGGTTTTCCATATCTCCTTTTGCCAGAAATATCTTTGAACTCTATTAAGGCCTTTTTCACAAGGTTTTGTGAAGGCAAAGTTTTTTGACCATCTTTAACACTTCCAGAGATGAAGCAAGGGCAGTTTTTACAAAACAAACCCTGTTTTAACGGTGAAAACACTAGCCAAGGATATTTGTTGAGATATTTATTGCCAAAATACCATAATCTTTTGACCATCTAACCTTTGAGTAAGTGCGAGGAGAATGGAATTTTGTAGCCCTCTTTTGGCTGCCAAGCATTTGACAGAAGCTGATGTTTCGTAAAGTCATCAATTTGTTTATTTAAGAAATTTCCAATATCATAGGGGGTATCAGACAGATTACAAGATATATAGACTCAGGAACCGTGGGAGAAGCAGGCGCAACCCTCTCACTAATTGAGCTATCACTTCTCTCTGTGCATTTAGGAGAACGGGAAGAACACTGAGCAACAGGATCAACATTATAACTTTTATCCACTTTAGGGTCAGGAGTTTCCTATAACCAAGGTAAATTTGGGTTAATATGAGAAGATACATAGTGTGTACCAACCAACAAAAATAATACACAGGTAAAATGAATCATCTCTCTCTTTTCTGCGTTCCTACTTCACCAAATGTCAGTTCCACTTCCGTGGGGTTGGCTCTGGACCACTCTTCGAAAAGTAGCAAAACGCAGTTATGGGCGTGCCATATGACTTTCATGTACAGTGAGCTATCGACTATAATAACTCAACCACGACAATGCCAACGACAGCTTCCGTCTGTTAAGGATCTCCCAAGCCAATGTAAATCATTCGTTGACGACGAAGAAAACCAAAATAACAATAATATTGCATTTTTAATGAAAATAGCACGTTGTTGGTGTAGTTTCGTCGTCGTCAACGAATGATTAGAGTTGGTTTGGGGAAGCCGAAAAGTAGCTTTCTTAATCGTTGAGTAAATGTAAACGTCCTAACTATTTCTTATATGTAGGTATAAACTGCGTTTTAATTCACTATTCGCCAACCAATCACGATACGATAGTAACATAACAATGTCGGAGTTTTTTTAGTTCTCTGAGATATCATATCATATATCTGACCACGCCTAGTTCTTAAAGTCACAATGACGTTTGGATAAGTTTATCCAAATAAATTAGGTTAATTTTCTGCAGCAAAATCTTGGCTAATTTTAAAAACTGTGTAAAAAATTTGACAGTTCATTAACCAAACAATGATAAACTTAACCAAATCGTAAACTGATCTAGTGTTTACGAAGTTACAGGGATAACCTTAACTGCCTGATTAGAATGCAAGACGGAGCTGGAATAGATGTCAAAAATGCTGCAGCCGGAGCTGTAAGAGTTGAACAATTTTTAACTTTTACTGCAGCATTTTTGACATCTACTGCAGCATGTTTGACATCTATTCCAGCTGCGTCTTGCATTCTGTTCAGGCAGTAATATGTACGTATATACACCTATTATCTGGCTGTGCGTTTAGTGCTATTTAAATTTATCTGATGTACCCAACACTAATTTTTGTTATTTTGTTGTGAAAATATTTAAACGCGATTTTACAAATATGCTGGCGGAATTTCAATCCGCAAACTCAATGGATTTCAATAAATCCAAACAAACGAAATTTAAGTAAATATCTAAAAAGAAAAACGATTGCACAAACTATGCGTGCGCCGCCGCGGCCAGACAACGAGATAAGAAAGACGAACTATCAAACGATGGGTGCGTTTAATAGATAACTTCCACAACTGACAACATATAAAGTGCTGTTACCCCGCTTACCATCACAAATCGCAGAAAATGCTTGAATTTCTTCACGTGTGAACAGGGACATAAGAATTATTTTATTAATCGAATTCGATTAATAAAATGGATAAAAAAAGAAATAAAATGTTAAGTATAAGTACAGGGTGTACTTGTACTTGAAGTGGGCGCCAGGAATTTTGTTTCTACAAGAAAATTAGGAAATTCCAAAACTATTTATATTATCCGCCGGCTCGGATGGCCTACCTGCGGAACTCTTTAAATATGGAGGAGATGTCCTGGTAGGGTGCATGCACCAGCTCATCAACCAAGTGTGGGAGGAGGAAAGTATGCCTGGTCAAATAGCTCCATATGCCCAATCTAAAAAAAAGGCGATCCTATGTCCTGCAAGAACTACAGAGGCATATCCCTGCTTAATGTTGCCTACAAGATCCTATCCAACGTACTATGTGAGCATCTAAAACCTTTCTGCAACACTATGATCGGCGCGTACCAGTGTGGCTTCAGGCCAGGCAGATCAACGATAGACCAAATATTCACATTAAGGCAAATCCTGGAGAAGACCAACGAATTTCAAGTCGAGACCCACCAGCTATTCATCGACTTTAAAGCGGCATATGATAGCATAAGTCGCCAAGAGCTTCTATTGGCGATGTCGGAACTCGGGATCCCAAAAAAACTGATCCAGCTATGCCACATGACGTTACAAAATACGCGGTGCAACGTGCAAATGGGTAACAGCTCATCCGAGTTATTCCAGACGTGTACAGGGTTCAGACAAGGAGATGCGCTATCATGTGATTTCTTCAACTTAGTTCTGGAGCAGATAATGCGCAAGAGTGGTAATAACATGGAAGGCACTATCTTCAACAGGTCTTCTCAACTGCTTGGCTATGCGGACGACATCGACATCATCGGCCGCTCCAAGAGAGTTGTACTTGAAGCATTCACAGCTATTGATGAACAGGCGAAACGCGTTGGTCTTGAAGTGAATGAGGACAAAACAAAGTATATGCTATCAACAAACAAAGCCTCATCTGTCCATGGCCTAGGACAAAACGTCACTGTTGGTAGCAGTAATTTCGAGGTAGTCAAGGAGTTCACCTACCTCGGAACAAACATCAAACAACAACGACACTTTAGTGGAAATCCGACGAAGAATTACCCTAGCGAACCGCTGCTACTTCGGTTTGGCCAAACAAATGGGTTCAAAACTCCTTTCCCGAAAGACAAAGTGCACGCTATACAAAACGCTAATTTTACCAGTTCTACTCTACGGCGCCGAGTGCTAGTAAAAGTAGTGATAAGTAAAAAAGGGGAATTGATACTGGGCACATTCGAGAGAAAAATTCTTCGGCGGATATTTGGTTCTATATGCGAAGGGGGCGATTGGAGGAGAAGATTCAATCGTGAACTGTACGAGCTGTACCAAGATGTGGATGTAGTCCAAAGAGCCAAAACACGTCGACTACACTGGCTCGGCCACATCGAGCGAATGGACAACAACGCTCCAGCCAAGAAAATCTTCGAATCCCAGCCCCCAGGTTCAAGACGACCAGGAAGACCGAACCTTCGCTATAGGGACCAAGCGGTCACAGACGCAAGAGCGCTTGGTCTCGACGACTGGAGGGAGCGTGGTGAGGGACCGCAACCGATGGAAGACCGCAATATCTCAGGCAAAGACCCTTCATGGATCGGGAGCCGGATAAATAAGTAGGTATTTTTTGTATTGAATCACGAGCAAAGAAAAGAAAAAAAAACAAGTAAAAGAACCAAAAGTAAAACACAAATTTGTGTATACCCAGATGGGGATTTTAGTACATTTTATTTGGGAAACCTTTAAGCCTTAGCCCAGGGATTAAAGCCCAAAATTTTTTCAATGTATAGTTAGGAATGGCGTACAAAATTTAAAGGACTTACGGTGAAACGTAGAGTCGAAAACAAGGAAATAAAATGCAATGAAAATTTAAATGGGCCGTTAATGATGCAATTACCGTGTCCCACAAAACCCGGATAATATACGAATTAAACAATTACAGCAGTATTAATAAAAAACTGGTATCCGCTCCCTAACACATGTGTTAACTGGCACACGGATAGACAACTTGTCCGCTTGATAACTTTTCTTATTAAAAAAGATATGATATCTTTCCAGTATTTATCACTTCACCAAATTCACCACTTCATCAAATTATGGTGATTTTCTAATACATGTGTCACATGCATGCACTGCCTTACGAAGTGTATACTGGTAGTAGTAAACGGTGCTATCATACGCGTGCGTGTATGTGTTGAGAAGTTATCCGTTCATTATACGTGGAATCTGGCTAGTTAAAGTTATCCGTACGTTAACACACGTCACAGACTATTACGCATTTGTTAATAAGAATTACTAGTTAACAGATGTATAAACGCTAGCACGTTGTTATCCGCCGTTTATTAATATGGGGGTTAAAATTTAATCTATCGAAATTCATACGAACAAATACACTTTTCAAGAATAACACTCTAGGTAAAAATGGTGGCAAGAGTGTAAGGCCTGGTTCACACGAGATTGCACCGCACGTTTTTTATCGCATTCGGTTTTTACCGAACAAAAATCGAGTGTTCACACGATATTTATATATATTCGTTTAAAACTCGAATAGCTGCAGTATAATGAAAATGAATGGAAAAGTTTGAATTTGTGAAGTATTTTATTTTTATCTTTTTAAGGGAAAGGGCTAGAAAGCTGAAATTTGGACGGATGATAGAAAATATTCATTTAAATATGAATTTAAAAAGAAAGAGTCCTAGAATACCGTTGGACGGAGATAACAGCATTATTTGAGCGCTTTCACATATGAACTCATATCTCTTTAGTGCATTGATGAATTTTCTTGTTGTTTTAAATATAACATATAAGTAAAATTACGGTTATTTTGATACTCCATTCATTATCCTACGTGGTATATAAGCGACACAATCTTATTTTTAAATTGATCGAAAAATCAAAACAATTGCATTGAAATTACCTGCTTGGACCATTGTCCACGACCATCCACCAGCGAGAAGATCCCGTTATCTACATGGAATTTTTTTTATTAAAATTTGATATGTATGGCTTTAAAAAATTATAGCTACCGTTCTACTGATCGGATCTTCAAGGTTAAGGTATTTAAAGAAAGCTGATATAAAGGGCTATATTGTGTAAAAAAATCATTGAGGAGGGGTAAACATTTTCATACTAAAATGGTGAATAAATTCCAATTCAATTCCATTTATTTTATTCTTAATTCAAATGTTGATGAAAATTTTTATAATTTTGAAAAACTAAAAAAAACTAAAAATATTTATTGCCTCATTCCTCTTCTTTATTTTAAGACCTTAACCTACAAGATCCAATGAGTATCACCGGAGTTATAATTTTTTTAAACCAACCATATCGGTCGATTAATATTTTTTGTGTACATCGGCTTTTCTTTCCACTGAAGCTCATTCTATGCCAACGAACAAATACCCAACGTGGATTTTAACCGTGTGAACGAGACTATATAAAACTATACGCCACTGGAAGACGATACGTCGCAGTTTATTCGTTTTTTTGATAAATCCGTTGAGTATTCGATAAACGTACTTAGCTGAGTACGTTTTCTTGCCGTACAAACGTCGTGTGAAAGGCTCTATGTAAAATATATACGCCACTGCTCATTCGCACGGATTTATACTGCAAAAAATCGTGCGGTACAATCTCGTGTGAACCAGGCCTAACACTCGCTCTTTTCCCAATTAGCACTGGATTGGCCGTTTTGATAATAACACTCTACTTAGCTTTTTTTTAATGGCTGCGGAACTCCTATCCGCCTTTTTCCTTCTATCACCTCGAATATTCCTCAAAACTGCTTCGCACCTCGAAACACTAATTTTTTCCACCAGGTATTCTCAAACTTTTCCTCCTATTTTTCCACAAAAAAAATACTTTTTCTCAATTTTAAATTTCTTTCAAACTTTTTTGAATTCCAAAATCAAAACTTATCGCTTGTAAAAATCTCCAAAGAGTGAACTTTCCATGCCAAACCTATTATCTACCTCGGCCATTCCAGTCTCTCACACATTCATACGACCAGCCAATCGTTCTCGAGATCTTCAGTCAAGGTAGCGCTAAACGACGAACATGCTCGTCGAACTTGGTCGTTTGCGTTATCCCCTACACGACGAACACATTTGACGAACATTCATTTCGTGTTGATTCTTCAAAGCGTAAAGGTAGAACTATAATAGTCGGAAGGGCACTGAAGCTAATGTCAAAAACCAACGAACGAACCGTAGCGAAAAAAGGGGAACACACCCATAATGTAACTGTTTTCTTTCTCTTTTTGGCATTCCTATTTCACTAAATGTCAGTTTTACTTAAGTGAGGTGCGCTCGGGAGCAATAGAGAAGCGCAGGTCGTTGCGTTGTAGTAATTTCACAGCAAAAATGAAGTTTGCTCGCGAACATGGCCCTACATGGCAAACATTGAAGCCAACGAACACGACAAAATCGAAATTTTTCGCCAACAGCGAACCGTTCGCGAACCATCCCCTACACGATAAATATATAGCGAGCACGAACAAGTTCGGCGAGCATGTTCGTCGTTTAGGGCTAGCTTCACGGGATCACGGCTTCCTGGAAAGCTACGTGCTCTCCTCGAAAACCTCCGTTTCTCCGTTGTCGAATCTCATCGAAACTTTACTCTCACACACACATTCAATGATTCAGCAAGTTGTTGGATGTCTTTCCAAAACTTGCCGAATCCAAATGGCCGAGTTCAGAACCCTTTCAACTAACTTTTTCGAGAAAATTAAAAAAAATTAAAATCGAGACAAAATTTCCTTCTAGGCATTCTCCTAGTAACTCTTAAAAAAATCGCGAGTGATTCGAAGCGCGAAACAATCTCTCCAAAACTAATACCTCGAGGTGAGAGAGGAATTTATACGACCAAATTCTGAGATCTTTTCTTTTCACGTGTCAATTCCGATAGATCTATTTCATTACAACTTAAAAAAAAGTTAAGTTAAAAGAAATATTAAGCAAGTTAACAACCCAAATAATAAGCTACGTTAAGTTACGTTAGTTTTAGTTTATGATGTTTTGATATAAGTAAGAGTACGCCTGACTCGCTTACTTCTTCAGCTCACCCACTGGCTCCTCGACAAGAGACCGCCCGTCTTCTTGCTAGTGTTAATTCGTGAATTTGGGAACCAACTGTTCCACTCAATTGACAAATCGCTCGAAACCTGTTTTTGTTACTTTTCCAATATACTTTAAGAGTAGGTCTCTGGCTGATGGTATCTACTGACTCTACAAGCATTTTGGAGCCGCAACGAAAAAAGGAAAGGCTAAAAAGGCTAAGTGATATAGAATAGAAAGGGCAGATGAAACTTGTTGTGGTAAATTTTACCGCAACAATTTCATCACTTATCGCGGTCGTGGTGGGGACCGGATACACAAAAAATCGTTGTCTTTGCGTGGAAAAATAATAGGTTTGGAATTTAGAATGAGCAGTGAAAATATTATGGTTTTATTGCGCTCCTTTTGCTTTGCCATTAACGAGTGTAGGTCATAAAGTCAAACTTGTTTATGACACAACATCCCTATTCCTATTCCATTCTTCCAATTGGGGCAATTGCACCGCCATTGTATCAGCGCCTACAGGTATCAGGTACTACTGAAACATATAATTATACTCAACTTTCCTGAAGTATATGACTTCTTTCCTTGAAATCTGAAAGAAGTCTTGCTGTGTACTCCAACCCAATTACACTTATTAAAGGTTCCTTTGTTCTCTTTTCCCCCTCGTGGTTTTCGCCTTGACGTTGGCGAGGGGGCTTACGATATGACCCTCCAGCAATCCAACTGCAGGGGCATACAACTAAGAAAAACCAAACAAAAAATAGGGATGTTTATCCAAAAACAATAATGAATGGTCATGGAAAGTCCAAAAAATAATGAAATCCGAGCGGGGATATACGCTCAAGTGTCGACAGAAGTCACGGCTGTCGGCGAGGGCTTGGCTTCGCAAGAAGCTAAGTCGCCAGTGACAACAAATTTAGAAAACCCGACCAAACCCGTCTTAACTAGACAACCGAACGTGCTCAACCTTGCAGCATCTCTTCTTCCTGCTCTAGATAGCTTAGCTATTCAAGGTAGGGAGACCTCGAACAGACCTCCCTCTATAGGAAGTCAAACCGAGGACGAGTTGTTGCAAGACTCGAGTCAAGAAGAGACCACGCTGAAGCCTACTGCACCCCTCAAAGCTTCGAGGCAACGCAGTAACTACAGATCCTCTAAAAGATTCGTGAGTGCTACTGAGAAAAAGGACCCAAATACTCTCAGTTCCAGAGACAAGGCCCTTTTGAAAAAGCATAGGAAATTGGTGAGGAACTATGAACGTCAGTCGGCAACGACCGCCACTGCACCCATTGTTTCCTCCCAACCACTATTGAACGCCAAAAAGCCAGACAGCGAAAAAGTAATTGCTGCCGCATCTAGGTCTATCCCTGAAAAGATAAACCGTGAAGAGGCGGGCAATAACTCTACCGCTAGTACCGGCTCAAAGACGAAACTGGAGACCTCCAGCAAGAAACAGCAGGCCAACGCTTCATCGAACCTGAAAAGGAACGAGAAAGCACAGGTAGGCAACTCTTCTGGGACGAATCCAGGTTCATCTAAGAGGGCAAGATCGGAGGAGGCAACCAAGACTGAAGGTTATAAAAAGCTTAAAACCAACAGTTTTGACACCACCCCGATCGATCTACAGGTGGCCATAATAAGTCGAGATGACCCGGATGGGAAAATCACGGCAAAAAATTGGTTACTTGTGGAAAGCGAAATCATCAAAGCCATGATGGTGACATCCGAGGATGATAGTTCTGAGGACTACACCTTTGATGGAGCTGGTTGGCGAAAGGGAGTAAAAGTGGTTTGTTGTGGGGACCAGAAATCCCTGGAGTTCCTCACTCACACAATCACCAATATTGGCGAACTGTGGGAGGGGGCATCTCTTGGGGTTCTTCCCGTCACAGCTCTACCACTTCGCCAGCAGGTTAATATATGGATTCCTCCTCCTGCCATGCTTGAGGATGCATCCGTGATTAAACTGCTGGCGAAACAGAATAAGGAGCTGCCCATACTAGAATGGAAACTTCTTCATTCCAAGAAGAGTCTCAGAGGGGAAGGGAAGGACCTCTTGTTCATTATTGACAAGAAATCTGATCTTCTTCTTAAAGGAAACGAAGACGTCTTGAGATATGGTCTCGGAACCGTAAAGGTAAGGAGGCATGTTAGCAAAGGGGAGTCAAAAACTGCTGGTGGTGCAAATTAATTTGCATCACGCTAAAGCAGCGACGCACGACCTAATGCTCTACATGTCTCAGGAGGCCGTGGATGTGGCCTTAATCCAAGAACCATGGATTCGTAAGAATCAGGTGCAAGGATTGAGGTCAAAAAACTATAACTTGTTCCACTCCACGTCAGAAGGTGAAATAAGAAGTTGTATTCTAGCGAAAGAGTCGATTAATGCTTTCTTTTTATCTAGGTACAGCAACATGGACAACGTGGCAATCAGCGTTGAGTCCAAGGAAGGTAACTTCGTCTTGGCGTCAACTTACATGCCGTACGAAGAGGAAAACCCACCATCAAAAACAGTCCGCGATCTTGTGGGACACACCACAGCAAGAGGGACACCTTTGGTATTGGGATGCGATGCCAACGCCCACCACACTCAATGGGGAGGTAAAGATGTTAACAAAAGGGGTGAGTCAATTTTTGAATACATTCTCTGTTCAAACCTTATGTTATGTAATAAGGGTAATCACCCAACATTTAGGAACAAAAACATGGAAGAGATTCTAGATCTCACTCTTATGAGCAATAACGATAAAATTTCTGTAGGGAATTGGAGAGTCTCACCTGAGGAATCTTTCTCAGATCACTTCAGGATACTCTTTACTCTAGACAGGAATAATAATGAGATTAAGCCCTTTAGAAACCCAACTAGAACAAATTGGACAGAGTACACAAAATGGTTGAACGATCGTATCGACCCACCAGAAGAAGAAACGCTTTCGGCAACCTCAATCATAGATACTGTTGTTCAAAACCTTACTAGTGAAATGAGAACGGCCTTCGAAAGAAACTGCCCTATATCTCGTAACATTAAACCCACTAGCCCACCATGGTGGAACAGTGAACTTAAGAAACGAAGATCAGGGGTCAGAAAACTTTTCAATAAAGCCAAACTGAGTAAATTAGAGGTAGACTGGAATTCTTATAGAGCTGAACTTAACTCATACACCAAGGAGTTAAGACGGGCCAAAAAGGATTCATGGGCTAGACACTGTGAATCCATTGAGAGTGCAAGTGAGGCAGCGAGACTTCGTAAGATCCTTGCCCATAATTCCACGATTCCGGGATATATTAAACATCCCGATGGATCGTGGTCGAACTCGAGCCAAGAAACACTTGAACTCTTTATGGAGACGCATTTTCCGGACTGTAAGAGCCCTGAGGACTCAGGTCATAAGCAACCAGACTCCTTAGAAGCTCTTCAATCAGCACCTGAATTGGATCAGGTTATCACAGAGCAGAAGATTATGTGGGCAATAAACTCGTTCAAACCCTTTAAATCAGCTGGACCAGACGAGATAATTCCGGCATTTCTTCAACATGCTCTACAGATAATCACCCCATGGCTTAGGGTAATCTTCAAAAGTTGTGCTAAACTTAGATACGTCCCTACCAGCTGGAGAAAAGTTGAAGTTGTGTTTATTCCAAAAGCTGGGAAACCGACACACTCGACAGCAAAAGATTACAGACCAATAAGTCTCTCTTCGTTCCTCCTCAAGACGTTGGAGAGAATTATTGATCTGCATGTTAGAGACCTTCTCAATCCAAACATTTTATGCAACCATGCATAATAACCATGCTCAATGGCAGAATCATAAACTCGCCACTAGGAGATACTATTGTTGAGAAAACAGTTACAAGAGGCACGCCACAAGGAGGGGTAATTTCACCTCTCCTTTGCATCCTAGTTGTTAATAAAATTCTCATAAGACTTAGGAATCAGGGCATTAAAATTGTGGCCTATGCAGACGACATAGTAATTTTGATATCGGGTAAGTTTCTTACCACCATCAAAGATATTATGGAATCCGCACTTAAAGAACTATCTTCTTGGGCAACACAAAACGGTCTCGGGGTTAACCCTACAAAAACCGAACTAGTTCTGTTCACGAATAAAAAGAAATTAGGGGATTTTACTCCTCCCAGACTTAATGACATTCCTCTGAAACTCTCCAAGGAAGCTAAATATCTTGGAGTTATCCTTGATTCCAAGCTAACATGGAAACGTAACACAGAGGAAAGAATGGAAAAAGCACTTTGCGCTTTCTACACATGCAAAAAGACCTTTGGTACACGGTGGGGTATGCGACCGCAGGTTATCCAGTGGATGTACACGACGATTGTTCGCCCCATACTTACCTATGGTTCTATAGCGTGGTGGAAAGATGTTTAAAAAGTAAGCTATCTCAAAAACCTGAATAAGGTACAGAGACTAGCCTGTATAGGAATAACGGGGGCACAGAGGTCTACGCCACAGGCAGGTTTGGAAATTATTTTAAATCTTCCACCCCTAAACGAGTACACTAGATGCACAGCAGCCAAAAGCGCATTTCGACTCAAAGAACTGGGCTCTTGGAAGCACAGCACCTATAGTCATGGGTCTATCCTACAAAGGTATGACACAGTGGCTGCACTTGATGTGAAGACTGATTATATTCCTCCTTTAATGGATTTTAACAAACACTTCTCTATTTCAATACCCGAAAGACATGGATGGGAACCCAAATCACTAATTAGTGAACAGGGTATCCCCTTCTACACTGACGGGTCTAAAATGCAAGAAGGAACAGGTGCGGGGGTGTTCTGTGAAGCCCTTAATATTAGAGAGTCATATAAACTCCCAGATGAGTGTAGTGTCTTTCAGGCTGAGATTTACGCTATTCAAAAAGCGGCAGAATTGGTACACAAGAAAAACTGATCTCGTCGGAGATCACATTTTTCGTGGACAGCCAAGCTGCGATCAAAGCAAAAGCCAGTGAGACCATAAGATCCAAAACAGTGGTAAAATGTCGAGGCATACTGAACAAAATTTGCAACACTAACCAAGTCAAACTCTGTTGGGTTCCTGGACATAGCAATATAGAAGGGAATGATATAGCAGATGAACTAGCAAGGAAGGGGTCATTATCAAATAGAAACAGAAGTAGCCAATTAGACATGAGACTAGACATCCGACGAAAATGGACCTAATAACGAAAGAGCGAATCAATAAATCCTGGATTACCAGGAACGATTGCGTTATCTCTAGAAGACTATGGCCTAGAATTAATGAAAAGGAAACTCAGTATATTCTATCGCTGAGTAAAAAGAACATTAGAATCTTGATAGGTGTACTAACGGGTCACTGCGCCATTGGCACAATGGCCACCAGATTGGGTGTACTCGCACCCGACTTATGTAGGAGCTGTCAGGATGTTGAAGAAGTAGAAACCATTAAACACCTGCTCTGCGACTGTCCGAACCTCCAAACAAGCCGCCTCCGTTACTTGGGAAACAGGTTTGTTGGAGAACTGGACGATCTAGCGCAGGTCTCAATGGTTAATATGAGGAAATTCATAGAGAGCACAGACTGGTTCGTTAATGAGCCAGTCTATCTGAATCATTAGTTTAGGAGCATCTCTGCTTTCTTTTTGTAAGGGGATCACAATGAACCAACAGGCCCCCGAGTACGCAACAGCCTCTGTGCTGTGCACACCCCTCCTAACCTAACCTAACCTTGTTCTCTTTTACATCAGTCATGTCCAAAATTGCTTTCATAAGATTTCTATACACTTACCTATCCGCAGAACTCTTCGTATGTTTTCCACAGTTTAGTTTTAACTTGATTTGTATCTTCTACTTAGTTGTTTTCCTTCATCGAATAATGTAATATAGGTACAACTTCTGGCAAAGTTTTTCCAATTAGATTGTATGAAATAAGGGTTCTTCCGAGCTCTAATTGCATTCTGCAATAGGGATTGTAAAAAAATAAACAAATAAAAAAACTTATAAATAGCTGCAGTAGCTCCATAATGAAGTTTATTTTCATCAGATTCCAACTTAAATTCAATTATACACTCCAACAGAACCTACCTAGGTATGTATATACCTGGGTTTTATGGTGAAATGGTGGTGATGAAGTTGTTTTCCATATACCTACCTTCACACTGTTTCTATACTGAAAAGTGAACAGCGAAAATCACATCCGACAACACGATGCGATGACTGCATTTGTCGGATAAAATTTTAATTCTTTCACCCTGCTACCACAACTTACTTCCGATATAATTGCATTATTCATTCGACTTCATTCTATAGGGGCTTAATGCTTAAGCTTCGAAGTATCTGGTCCAGAATCCAGAGGAAGTGCTAGTGAATATAATTTATTATTCGTGCAAAGCAACAGTGAAACTGCAATTATTTTCATTATGTGTATGCCCTAGAGAGAATTTCATTGGAGATATATAAATTTTCAATAAGTTAAAGTGCTAAATGATGCTGTACAAATTTTAAGCCAAAATTGCATTTAAAAATGTTTTCAAAAGAATTAACCCATGAGTATTTATGAACATACATATGTATAATATATCATTGGGATAGTTTCGAAAACAGTTGAAAACTTAAACGAGGAAGCAGGGTTGTAAAAGAATGCAATCTTTTGTGAATAAAATCTTTTGTGACTTTAATTAAAAGATTGTATTCATTGACTTCGCTTAATGATGTAGCTTCAAATCATATCTGGTCCAGATGACTTCTTCGGTCGTCCACTTTTGATTAGCTCAGCTACTTCTTCTGGGTTGTTGCTAAAAATGGTGGTTAAAAATGATAATTTCTGGGTCCGTCTCAATTGTTGACCCAACTTTCTCTAAGAGTGAAGGATTGCTTTGCTGGATGGATTTGGCACGAAATTTCCTTTAAAATATTCGGCAAATGCTTCCGCTTTATTCTGAGTCGTCGTGACTTCCCCTTGCCTGGTGCTGATTTTGTTTGGCATTTGTTGTTTTTTGCCGATGATCTTGTTTATTTCTCTGAATGCATTGGGTCCAGGTTTGATGAATTTTGTAGCCTTTTTTGGAACTGGTTGTTGTTGAAATGTTGAAGAGCATTCCTCAACATAATTTCCGTACACTGAAGTTCACTTTCACCATTTGGTAGTTTCCATTGGCCGTGTTCCAAATCCTTTGTGGGATTCTTTGCAGTCACTTCCGCAAACGCTGTCAATGATCATACAGTCAAACAATTCCTTCTGGAAGATGCTGGTATCTATCCCTTGAGGTTTTCCATCTTTTTAGCTCATCCAGAGCGTTGTTTATGGTGAGCTCCATTGCTTCGATGGCCTCCTCAATTTCATTGTTAGGAAGGTTTCTGTTGGCATCCGGCGCGCGTCACTATGGTTTCCTCGATTTTTCTTTGGAGTCGTTCGATATCCAGTTGGTTGTAGTTGATGTATTCCCCATTTTGTGCATCTGTTGTTAGAATTAGCTGGCCCAGTTTGTTTTGAAATTCTACTGGCTCGTTCGAGGAAACCAGGTAGAAGTGCAGCCAGGATGGTGTTCTTGGGAATGTTGGCGTTGGCTTTGGTTGAGAGACCACCAGGAATGAATGATGCTCAAAGTTTTCATCCAACCAGTTCACCAGGAAGTTTCCAGGGTCAGATGTAGTTTTGCCGTACCATCGTGGGTGTCGGACATAGAAATCTCCTCCAATCAGTCTATGGGTGGGCTGGGCGGCTAGGTTGCTGAAAATAAAAAAATCGTGATATCAGCTTTTCTGGCACTGCATTTGTTGTCTATGCTGAAAATAGTTAAGGCAATGGCTTCAAACAATCTAAGACTGGGGATCACGAATTGAGAAGCTTTAATGTTCTTCTTAACGAAAAGCGCTATTCCTCTCTCTTGCATTGATCCTTGTCCGTTCCGAAGGTATTGTAAGTTGTATCCTTTGAAATCTATGTTGTTTTGTTTGGTGAAGTTGGTTTCAGTAATGAGGGCTATGTCCGGTGAGTGCTTCTTCAGGAAGAGATGGAATCAGAATGTCGTCCTTCTCAAAACGTGGTACAATAAATTAACATAGTATTCGATTATCTTTAACCGGTTTATGCGCATTATACACTGCATAAATCGAATCTAAATGTGGCCAAGGCCACGGACTTCATTTTCTTACACAGCAAAGCGTAATATTGCTTGGCACTGCGGATCGAGCTTTCTTAATTGCTGATGCCAGATCGGTTCCGAAGTGTTCCTTCCAGCGTTGCCGATGTGGCACGATCGTGCACTTATGGCACCTTTTCATTTAAATGGCACTGTGGCACTCAAAGACTTCATATGGCACTTTGATGTAGTTGTAGTAAAATAAAATATTCAAACAACAAATATTTCTTAGAATGTTTATAAACCAACACTCTTGCATCACCTATGACATTATTATATTTATTATTCACCCGATTAATGCAAGTCAAAACTTAAATCTAGATTTAAAATAAATCAAATATGAAAACCAAATCCAATTCCATATTATTCGCTCGATAAATCCTCACTTCAATCCAATTTTTTAATCCAATCTCGATTAATCCTACCTAGATATTTTATTTAAACTGCTATCCGGAGATCAGTTAAACTCAATTTAAACATTATTCACTTCTTTTTGAAGTTTGTTTATTTGCTTTTTGCTCCCAGAAATAAAGAGTTAGTAAAATTATAAAATAAATAAAGAAATAAACCCATTGGATTTAATGCATGTTTTTAAACGAATAATATTATTAAAAAAATTAATTTCCATCAAAAATTAGTTGATGGCACCAACTGGCCTAAAATAGCACTTTCTATTGTTGGCAATGGCACTTTCAAAAAAATATTCCCGGCAACGCTGGTTCCTTCATTTCCTCATCCAGGTTAAGCTTACTAAAGGTTACTGGTCAATGATGCGAACAGAACACGACGCAACTGCAGACGGAGCTGCACACGCAGCTGGACAAGTTTGCCAACTTTTAGCTTTTGTTTGCAGCTTTTTTGACGTTTCAAAATTATGAGCAAAACGAAGTGTTTACATGTGGTTTAAAGTGATTTTTAAACTTTTTTCAATCACTCATAAAGACGTAAAGCAATTTTAACTTCTCTTTCATCATTATTCATTTTTATTTTTGTTTTCATTTTTATTTTCGACACTAAAATGTCAGAAAACTGTACAGCTACATTGTGGGCGCTTAAAAAAAACACGTGCGACACTTTTTGACAGCTATTCCAGTTGCAGCTGCAGCTCCAGTTGCAGCACTCTATTCTGTTCAGCCAGTAAAATTCAGTTGAGCCCGCTCATGATTTGAAGGAATCCAATGTTGAGCTCCAAGAGACTCAACGAACTTCAAGAAAACGGGCAGCTGAGCTTCCTGTTTTAGAAGAAATTCAGCTTATGAATTGTTAGATGGTGAATTATTAGATGGTCTTCATTTTCAGGCGATGATGATGTTAAGCAATAAATATATTAAGTATATTAAAAAAACGCACCATTATAGTCATGGTTTTTAATAATAATAATAAAATGATTAAAAAATGTTTACATTTTGCAAATAATTTATTTCATTGACTCTTGACAGTAACGGACTGAAAGATGGGAGGAGGAAAAAAAAGGATCCTTGAAAAGCAAATGCAGGAGAAAAATACTCTCGCTGAGAAGCAGCTTGAAGAGCAAAGAGAATCCCAAAATCTTTTCAAAAATTTGATGGAAATTACTCGATAAAATTTAGTTTATTGTGAATTTCAAAAATGTTATTAACAAAAATCACATCCTAAAATACTTCCACTCAGGTACGGGACACCCTGTATATTCGCCATTGGGGCAAACCTCAGTCAAATTCTCCTGTCCTGGGTTCTTAAATAAATATCGCTGTTTTTAAGAACCCTATGTATGGGACAGAGCTGGGCTAACCAGTATAGCAGTCGATGTATCTCATCTTTGAATCACAAATGCGTTATTGAAACAAAACCTTTCCGGTTCGTATATGCCCTTGTCTAGGACTGCGGGGCCTTAATTGGAATATAAGTACCATCAACTATACCTATAACTAAAAAGTTTTTTTTCTGGTTAAATATTTGCAGTATACGCAGTTGCCTTTGCAACTTACTTAAAAGATCTTTAAAGGGTGAAATCCAAACGAATTCAGGTATTGTTGATTGAAGTTCCAACCCAGATGCGGCCACCATATGTACTTCGGTGCAATTTGATTCCAGAGATTTATCACCCTAACAAAACACCTTGATATATTGCTCTTCGTCAATTCAAATCGTTCACAAACACATTTGTAATGTTATGTAAAATGATTAACCAAAAAATAGGTGTGTTTTTTTCCTTGCCCGAATGGGCTTGAACGAAAAAAACGACGTCGGGGCTAAGCACTTTACATGTTAAAAGCAGCAACAACTATTAAGCCCCTTTGGGCTTAGCTAAGCCCAGAGAATCTTCGGGGCTTAACTTTAGCCCAGATAAAAACTGTGTTACCGGCACGAATTTCATACATGTTATCGAAAGTTTGTATGGAAACTCCATTTTTTTTCTGTAATGGCGTCGCTAAGCCCCGATGTCGGTTTTTTCGTCTGATTCTCCCAAGCTTGCAAAAAAAAAACACACCTAACACCTATGTTATTCCAAAGTCGTTTACCTATATGGATCCGGTGTGGCCAAGAGCCAAAGAACAGCAAGAAGCTGTCTATTTTTGGGAATTTGTATTATCCTAGGGATTTCTTCCTTCCAAGTTTCTGAAACCTCCCCGAGGATTAGGTTATAAGCCTCTCTTATTAAACGGAAATTTTCTTGAAGCTGTTTTTCGACGTAGGCCGCCACAACAGACTCCACATAATTTTTAATTTTAACGACTGCCCTTCGGTCAGGCTTGGAAGAAGAAGCAACCAAAAGGAATTCTTCTTCAGAATCGGATGATGAAATTTCATCTCCGAGATCCCAATGCCCATTCAAATTTAATTCTTCTGCTCTCCTTTCATTTTAGTAACAAAACAAACAATTTTATGCATACAATTTACAACCACAATTTTTCCTCTTACCTCATCAATTTCATTTTTAATTTTTCTCATAGCAAAAATATTCCTTTGACAGATTAACTATTTTTAATTTTAGTCGTTCCTAAATGAAAAGTTACCCGAAGCCACTTTTTGAACTATGACATTTCAACTTTTTTTTTGACACATTAGCTAAAGTTAACTTAAGTATAGAGAAAAAAGGCATCACTTGCCATCTATTAAATCGCTTAACATTTTTCACATTTATTTTTGCTCTCTTAAAAGGCTATCACACCGAACCGAAATCTCAGTTTCAAGCAAATTTCAAAATAGACTTGAATCGTCCACACCACACCACACATAATCTAGATTTTGTTTGACATTTCAAAAGAATTTAAGTGCTCATAGGAGCGCTAGAAAAAAAGATCAGCCACATACAATTATTTCACATATTTCACATCTTTTTCTGTAAAAAAAAAAAACATAAAAAGGACCACATCTTAAGCGTGGTACACATTATCAAACCTGAGTGTCACGCGTGTTGGATATCAAACCTGCGTGAAAAGTTTCGCGTACACACTTATCAGTTATGTTGGTCGTCAGGCAAAGAAATTCCACTACTCTCAGAAAATTGTTTCTTTTAATTTTTAGGCTATTTGCGCCACGAATCGTGTTGATTCCTTTTTTATATGACACACACGAGCTTTTTCTTATTTTGTTTGCACTTTTTCCACTGATTCGCTATAAAAATTCTTGTTTTGTTCCGTGAATGACGGCTCAAGAATGAAATTGTGTACACATCATCGAGCAACCACCCAACAAACCGAGGGTTGTCACGCAGTATCAAAAAATTTTGTGAGCAGGCAGTTCTGAGTGTCAAACCATCATTCAGCGTGTACACATTGTCAGTTCGGTTTGATATCCAACATGGCTGACACTCAGGTTTGATAATGTGTACCACGCTTTAAATACACTGTGACTGTAGGTAGTCATAAATCTTTTTTCTATATTATCTCTTCTATGGTGTGAACGTGAAGTGTGATTGTGAATAGGTCAATTATGGCCTTTTCGATTGGCAATCTAGAAGCGTTCGGAATGCGTGTAAACACTTCTGAAAGTGTTCTTGGCATTCAGAATGACAGTTCTTCTCCTGAAAAGAACAGAAAACGATTCTGGATATAATTTCAGAATCTAAACCAGAACTTCCCACAGATTCAAACCCATAGTTGTCAGTGTTGTCAAATATTGCAACAATTAGATTTTTAACTAAAAATAAGTAAATTTCACACATTGTTTCTAAGAACAATTATTTTCCGTTTAGAATATTATTTTCTTTATTGAAAATAATCATACTCGTTCATATTTGTGTCCGCCAAGTTTCCAAATGTGAAAAAACTATTTCAGCATCCGCATGTGAAGTTGCACAAATACAGGGATACGAAAACTTCAGAATCAAACTGCATGTGTTTGTTTTATTGGCGCTCCGGATCGAAGAGTTCTTCCAAATAGCCAAACTGCTAAACGTTGACGTCTCCTCGCCATGATTTCATTGTTTTAAATAAACTTGTATCGCCCCGTGATCGAAATTCGACCTTCCTCTATTAATGTTTTAATGTCAAAATATGAATATAAAAATTTTATTCTGCCAGATTTATTGGCTATACCTTTCAAATAAAAAAAATATATAAAAATACGTTGCCATTAAGCCAGTTAAAAAGGGAGATTAAAAAGTGTTTACGTGTTAATATATAGATAACCCAATTTCTTGCTACATTAATGGCACTCCCGTGTAAATCGCGACTTCCGCGAGTGTACTTGCAAATGGAAACGCGGCCTTATAGTTCAAATGTGGAAGTCATTACAGTATCTATCAAAGCTATGGAAATTGTTTTGTGTTATTTACTTGAATTAAGACATTCATTTAATCAAAAATGCAGATTTATTTTGCCTCAATCGGAGAGTTGATAAATTCTTTGAGTTTGTTCCTCGAAATGTTTCCACTTGGCCTTCCAGCAGCGGTTTGGAAAATACTCATTTAACCATCTGGTAATTTTTTTTTCTCCACCCACCTTCAATTAAAGTTCCCGAGTCATCATATTGATTTACGTATTTTGGTGGGCAATATATTGACTTGCTTATCCGGATAAGGTAGTTGTGGAGATAGCAACATGCGCTCATAACCTTTTGCGACATGTCTCGGCCACAAAACATTGTTCACGAAAGACAGATTCACTTCGAAACTGCTACTCCAAAGCAATTCGCAACGTCGCGTCTTGCTCGGCTAATCCTGTAGTTTGCAGGGCTCTTCTCATGGGCAAAAGGTTTCACTATGCGAAGACATCATCCGCTACAAAATAAAAAGGCAGCTTTTCGGAACAAACTGGCATGTCTGGTGGGAATGGCAGCGTATCTTGTAAGACTGCTCTTCCAAGCTTAGTTGACCCAAACACGTTTGCATCACCTTCACTTCCGTACCCACCCACATCGATGTACACAAATTTGTAATTTGCGTCCGAAATCGCCACCATAAGTGATTCGGATCATCTGTGTTTCGTAGAGAGCAGGGATCTCGTTAGATAAGGCTCTGCAAATTTCAGTGCAGATATCTTCCAAAATTTTCCCAAAATGTTGCTCGCTGATCCGGTATACTTACTGCCGCAACGTGTCTATGTATGGCCCCACTTGCAAGGAACCTTAGTTTGACATCTTATAAGATAATTTTTATAAATATTCTTACGTAGGTACTTGACGGCAACCGCAAATTTTTCTAATGGGGTTATGTTGTCATGGGGCCTGGTGTTCTTAACTGGCAGCAGAAAGAGTTTTCTTTGAAAACTTTCACATTGTAAACCATGTCCAAAAACTGGAACGAAGGATATTTGGTGTGAAGGTAATTATGAAGAAATATTTAAGAATATCAAAAAAAAAAGCTAGACTTTGACATATTCTAGACAAAGCCAAACTTGACCCACCAAAGTATTCTGCCTTCGTCGAATTGACACTGAGCGCAGATAAAAAATTATAAAAATCGATTAGGTGCAAGAGTTTGGGTCTTTGGTGCTCTATTTAAAGTGATATCTGTGTGGAAAATGGTAGGTGCCGAAAGAAAATTTACAAATTTATATAAAATTATTTTATTCTTTAATTTCTCTTGGGTTCAACAATCAACAACAAAAAATTAGCAAATATCAAGAGGACAAACAACGCGACCGACACGACACGACGATTGGTGGTATGGTAGACTTATGAGGTACAAATTTTTACTGCACTAGACGAATAAGTAATTATTCAAGTCGTGTTCTTGAGGGATTCAGTGTATATTGTTCACTCAGGCGTTTAGAGTGGCTAAGAAGAGAAAGCTGGAAGCAACACAAACAAGTGGTTCTTTGCCTGCTCCTGCAGTAAATGCTAGTTTTGATCACGTGCCAGACGAACTTTTGGAGATACAAATTTTAATCGAGTTTGATGTCCCACAATATGAAGATATAAATAAGATGAATACTCCAATTATTTCTTCATCACCTTATCGTCACTCAACCAAAAAAGCACCAACACATATTGAACTTTTGCCAAATCAAATTGATTTACAAAAGAATATGTTTAACGAGGTTCCCGGTTGTTGGTAGCAGAAACACAAACACCGACGAAATTAGCCTCTCATTAGACAACAAAAAAAACAGTATTCTCCAATTGCTGTTCGTGGACATTGTAAGGCATAGCTTGTATAATTGCTTAGTAAAAGGAGATATGCTTCAAGTATCAGGCAGCAGCTCTGAATAAAATGTATTGGGTTGTGGAAATACATTTATGATTCATAATTTAATGATTTTTTAAAGAATTATTATCAAAGGGCACGGTAGTGCCCAGCCAAGTTCGTGGCACTACACCCTTTTTACAGAAACAAACTCAGGCGATTTTCAACCCCCTCTAACTTCCGTACCAATTAAGTCAGAAACTTCAAATTCGGAGTATTTGCTGAAATTTGGTGGATTTACTTGGCAAGTTTTCTCTTAAATACTTCCTTAATCACAAATTTAAAATGTATGAAAACTTGACCAGTGAACCCACCAAATTTTAATCAGTAATCATTAATTACCAAATTTCTGTCATGATTTGGAATTGTTTCGATAGTACTCTTCTTAAGAAATTTGATATTAAACTTCATGAACTTAAAACTTGGCATATATTTTAGATCTCATTACTTTTTTTGGCTGACTTTTTACGCACAGGTTTCTTGTGCACATAAGAACTTGGCTCCTTTTTTAACATTTATGTTTTTGTTGTGATTATCATTATTTGGTGAATAGGAAAGCTGTCAAGCACCCAGACCCAAGAGGCAACGAGACCAGTTTTATTTTCAAAACCCCGAACGCTATTTAAATTATGTTCGGCCACTGCTATGGCTTGTGTAGAATTTACTTTTTGGAGTTTCAACACAAGCGTTTTCGAATGAAGTATCTATATAAAAAGCCACTGCAAGAGCACCTCGTAATGAAATATAAAGATAAATAATATGAAATTATATTTTGTCCTTTTTTTTATTTGAGCGATATGTTAAGAAAATTGATTTTTTTTTTTAAATTAAGATCTTTGAAGATCAGCTTTCTTTTTTAAACTTATTAAATTTTTTGATGGTGCCTCTGTTACTTCACTCAATTTAAGTGAATTAATACAGCGCCTTCCAGCATTTATCGTTGAAAATAGCTCGCTTTTATCCAGGGTTGCTTTGTATTCAATTCTTTCTAAAGTTATGTTTATTTTATTCGATACAAATTTGTTAGAATCTTCATCCCGACTCCTACACAAAAATTTAATTTTTGAAAAAGAACCAAAGTCGAAGAAATCTTCAGAGTTAATTTCAATAAAGCTGAATGAGCTTCTATACCTACCATCAGTTCGTACAAAATTATACCAATCACGTGGATTATGTGTCGCACCTCTGTTTTCTTTTGCTTTTACTATAGCAAAGTGCCTGGTCTGCGTTACACTCCATATGACAGTAACTTGGCGTTAAGATGTGTGATCTATTACCTCAATGCTGGAGGTGGCTTCAAATAACATTAAAAACACTCACAAAATCTCATAATGTTAGTACCTAAGGTATTATTATTGTAATTCAAATTTTGTTCCATTATTCACTTTGATCAGCATTTTGTCTTCCCTTCTCGAGTCATACTCTAGGTCCGTCATGATTTGGTGTTTATTAGTCTAAATCGCATTGAAGGCTTGGAAGTTCATGGGCTCCATTACACCTCTTGATGCTTTGGCTTTCAGAATTCAGATTCTCACACTCATAAGGTACAGGTATCAATGCGGGACTTTTTAAATTTTATATTCGTGTCTTACACAATAATACAAAATAATAAAAGTTTTCACTTTAAAAAGTACATAATGTATGTATGTAGGTTCAATAATGATTACAAGCCTAATATTTGAGAAAATTTGCTCAAGAAGCCGCCATATTGAAATACCCATGAAAATATTTGCAGTATTGACTTTTATAAGCAGGCGCAGGGAAACTGTGGGCTTGAATAACTTCTCTTCAAGCACTTGTTCAGAAATTTGATTGCTTCCTTGAACGGCACCACGATCATTTTCGATTGATCCCATTGCTAGCACTGGGACTTATTTGAGTCAAAAGGGACTAAGATTTTTTAGCTTGACTCAAAGACTAAACTTATTTAAATTTTATAATAACGGTGATTTTTTAGCTGGTTTGGTTTTGGCAATACTGGTTTTGACAGCTGACGTGTGTTTAGTACCTTGTGTCACTGTCAAACAGCTTCAGTTTGGTTTGCAATTTAACCATGGATCGTCTTACAAATGAACAACGCTTGCAAATTATTGAATTTTACTATCAAAATTCGTGGCCGAGGATCCGCTTTTTTATCGAAAAATTGTGTTCAGCGATGAGGCTCATTTTTGGTTGAATGGGTACGTAAATAAGCATAATTGCCGCATTTGGAGTGAAGATCAGCCAGAAGCATTGCAACAGCTACCAATGCATCCCGAAAAAGCCACTGTTTGGTGCGGTTTATGGGCCGGCGGCATTATTGGGCCATATTTCTTCAAAGATGATGCGAATCGCAGCGTTACTGTCAATGGTGAACGCTACCGAGCGATGATAACAAACTTTTTTTTGCCCGAAATGGAAGTTCTTGACTTGCATGATATGTGGTTTCAACAAGACGGTGCCACATGCCACACAGCACGCGAAACAATGGCGCAATTGCGAGGCGAGTTTGGTGAGCAGTTAATTTCACGTTTCGGGCCGGTCAATTGGCCGCCTAGATCGTGCGATTTGACACCATTAGATTATTTTTTGTGGGGGTATGTCAAGGCTAATGTCTATAGGGACAAGCCCGCTTCGATTGACGCACTGGAAGCCAACATCCATGCATTCATTCGTGAGATACCGGCCGATATGTGTGAAAGAGTATGCCAAAATTGGACTCAGCGGATGGGCTACCTGAGACGCAGCCGCGGTCAACATTTGCATGAAATTATCTTTAAACATTAAATTGCAAGGTTCAAACTATCGATTCAAATAAATATTTCATTCATTTTTTCGAATTTTTTGTGTTTTTTTTTTTTTAAGTTCTAAACCTCTTAAAAAATCACCCTTTACAAATACCTAAACACTTTTAATAATACGGCTGCGTCAGTTTATAAGTTCAAGCCATTTATATTTCATTTTGCATAAAAAATGGTTTTCAAAAGATTGAATAGTGTGAATTAGGCTTCTATTTCTTTTCCTGAACGCTTTCATTTTGAACGTTCCAACCACTGATCAAACACATAGACTTATTTCTTGGATTCACTTATAGAGGCGCTGTTTTTGCATGAGGGAAAATTTGAAGATATTCCTTGCGTTCCAAAAAGATTTAATTTCATTTCCATGAATTGTTTTTGTATCAGCTGTTTCTTAATAAGGGATTACAACAACACAAACAAATCCGGATCGCTAAAGATACGCAACAAAACCCGCCCAGTGCCTGCCTACATTGTCTTCTTACTGAAAGTCGTTTTGATGAACAGCGTGTCTACATTATGCAAAACAATCCTTTCATTTCAATATACCCTTCCTAACTCCACGCAATTAAGGTCCATACATCCCTAACTCGCACAAAAAAAAATTCGTCTTCTTGAAGCCAAGAATTATTATCAAAAAAGGCGCATCGGTGGATTTTGGGTGAAACCTTCTTTCTATTTCTTTCGCACATAAAATCTGCCTATCTCACTGGATGCACCTTTCACTACGAGGACAATGTAGATAGGCACTAAGATCCATATGGATCATCCTCTGATAATAAAACGATCCGGATCCTAAAAAAAATTTATTTTTAAATTGTGGTATTTCTGAGTTTTTTTTTTTTTTGACGTTTCCAGTTTTGGCATGTGAACAAAAAATAAAAATGGAAAATGAATAGGTAGTTGAAGTGAGTAAATTTTCTTTTATAATAAATTGTAATATTTGTTTAATATCAATCACAAAAAAAAACTTCTTAGTTATTCTTAGAAAGTGAAGGTAGTGACATTGATTCAAGTTCTACTGAAACGTCTACATCCTGTTCTAGCACTGATTCTTCTTCTGATTTCGAAATCAAAATCACCAAAAAATTCAAGGTTTTGTGGAAGCTATCAACACATACAGTAACTCTGATTAAAAAAAAAAAACATTTCCGATTGCATCATTCGACGGTTCATATTTTAATAGGTAAATAAACTTTTATATATTAACTTTGTTTATAAAAATATAAATCATCCTTTTTCAGACTGATACAAAGCTTCAAAACTATTCGAAAACACCACCAAGAGAGGATTGCCAAAAGTTTTACCTGAAAAGGAAATATTTATGTTCATTTGGTATTTGGCTAGCACCAACATGGCAACATCCAACGCGTTTCGAGAGCTTGGAAATTTGTTCGGAGTCACAAAATCGACAGCCTGGAATGTTGTAAAGAGAGTTTCAATCTGGTTGATTTCGATAGCCACGTATTGCGTAGGTCGTATCTTTATAAAGATGCAAGTGCAAATATGAGTGCAATGCTCCCGAAAAATACTTTCTTGCTAGGAGACTCTGCATATGCATCCCTAGATTGGTTAGTTCCACCATTTAAGGACAACGGCATGTTGACCAATATCGAAAATCAATTCAATGTTTAACACACTTCTGTGGTTGTAGAACATGCATTCGGGCTACTCAAGACTCGCTTAAGAAGACTACTACGTTTTACGGAACAAGCTAATATAAATTTGGTCGTAAATTAAGTAGTCTGTGGGTGCACACTACATAACACAAAAAGACTTCATAAATAAACTAAAAATCTATATTTTACTTTATACATACATATACATATATAGGTAAACATAAACATTATGTTATAAAGAAACTGAACTGAACACTTCCAATATTAATTAAACTTCAAAAATTTCTTTTAATGCGTTTAGTTTCTTTTGTAAACGGTCGTGTCTCCCTTTCTCATTTTCATCTATTTTTTTTTTTTCAAAATTTTATTTTTTTCAATGGCCGTTTCCCTTTTTAAATTAATTGTTTTATCAAAATATCTTTCTCACGCTTTTTTTTGTGTTTTTTTAATTTTTTATGAAGACGGTGGCGTTGTGTCTGGATAAAGTGGCTGGGACGTTGTTTCTGATCCCGATGGTGGCATTGGGCTTAACGGATTGTGCTGCTGCGACGTGCGTCGATGGTTGAAATACAGGCGCTGGTATTGTTAGCTCCTGCAACGGTGATATTGATAGTTCTGAAAAAATTTTAAAAAAATCTTTATTTAAGCAATTATCAAATGGTCATATTATTCGACGCGCTGATTATTTGAACGTGTTACAACAAACAAATTTGGTGGCGCAACAGCACGTGGAGAACTAGAGCCTAGTTTTTTTTTTAGGACAAGTTGATAGGATTTTAAGCTTAGTACGCAGATCGTGAAAAGACAAATCTTATCTCTTCATTACATACATTTTTTAAATGAAAACAGTAGCGTAGCTAGAAATACTTGTTAGTGTGGAAAACATTTAGCCAATTACTGATGGTGTCGTTGTTCAACACTTTTTTATAGTATGTTTCAAAACATCACAATAATATTTTGTTCTTAGAAAACAAAATCAACAATAGGTGCGCGAACCTACTGAGTTCTGCATCACTGCCAAAAAGATTTGTTAAAAAATGGTTTTATTCATGTACTTTTTTGGCAAAATTTGCTGCAATTATTGAGAGCAAACACCCACGTTTCTTATTGAGTAGAAAAACTGCAGATTGGACGGTATTTAGCAGCAGAAATGGAACATTAATTTTGTCGTGTTGCCGAGCTTTTACATTTACGAACTCGACCATAATGAAAAGTCGACCCGGTTCATTTAATGTACTATGAAATACTATATTTTGTCTTAATAAAATGGAAATCCTTTTAAATTGTTTTATTGAACATTTGTATTTAGGCCTTTTGGACAGCAAAACGGGGGAAATTCTCTAAGCCCTCAGTAATATAAATTGGACATTTAAATTTTGTATTCTTATCTTCTAACCATTCTTCTTCTTCTTCGGAAATCGCCTGGAGCTGGTTGGCAATAATTGTGTTTTATTGGAAAAGCTATCCGCAGCACAGTGAAATTTTATATGAATTACAAAAACAGCATCGGCAGCAAAATCGCTGCCGATAAAAGTTAAAGTAGAATCCCGCTGCCGATAAACTTTTGACGTTTGTTCGAGTATCGAACTCAATTGAATAGGATTTCTGTGTGTCGTCATTGGTACGACTGGTACTTTTATGTGTCTCGAATTCTCGATGGCTATGTTCGTAGAGTAGAATTATGTTGAATGAATGGCCCTGTTTAGACTGTAACTTTTCACTTCGTCAAGATCATGTTTTTGTAGAAGAAATCGGTGAAGAGAAAATTTCACCCATAAATTTACGTCATGGTGGCGTAGTGAGCAATTACAGTCTAAACAGGGTCGTTTGTAAGTGCATGGTTGTTTTGTTTTACCTTTTCGACAAAATGAAAAAATGATCCTATCCTATGCTATGCTAAAAAAAAAACGCTGCCCTAAATTAGTTTAAAGTGCAAAATTTAGCATTTTTATTTATAAGTGACAAACAAGATATATTCCGCCGACTGTCAAACGATAATTCGCAAACCACAACATCAAGACGCATTTCACAAAGCATTTTTCTTCACATTTTCTTCTATAGGCAACCAAACAAATTACTCAAGGGAATGGAAGGTCAAAATTCACGATCATTCCCATTTCAAAATTCACTATTCGCAGCTCATATGAAAAGCTCTTTTTGTAAACCTTTGGTCTATAGGGACCAGTTCGTATAGACATGGTTCAAATTTTGATCCGATGCTCAGCAATTAAAAGTCACTACTTTTGGTGGAAAGGCTACTTGTATAAACGTGGTTCAAGCTTTAATGCGTGGTTCAATTATTTTAGCTCACTGATTTCGGCAGTTTAACTGAGGTTCAACAAGGGTCAAGCTTGAATTGTTATTACAACATACTTGAACCTTGGAATCATCGTTGCACTTCAGTAGATACGATAAAATTGATGAGCCACAAATGCTGAACCATGGATCAAATTTTGAACCAGTTAGTACAGCTGAAACTAACTGAAGTTCAAGGAGGGTTCAGGCTTATGCTGCTGCGGATGCGTTTTAATGGAAATTTCTCACTGTACTATATATGAAATCCCAAAAAAACACGCCTAATGCTGCAACGACCGTCCCACTTTAATTAAGTGTATACCTATGTGAGTTTCTGATTTCGCTGGCAGATGCACCGGTTCGGTTGTTGTTGTAATTCGTTTCTTTAAGGGCTTTTTTCAGGTATTTTAGTTTTGTTGTTAACATATCGGTTGTAGTTGGTTGAGTCTGTAAATAAATCATTTAATTTCATATTTATTTTGATTGAATAAAACAAGAAACTTACAAGAACTTCAACTGCCAAGAGATCCTCAATCACATCGCTCATAGCATATTATTTTTTTCGGGGGTGGCTGCTTTTCGTACGCTCTTAAAAAAGCCATTGTTTCTGGTTTTGTTCAGATTCTTCGTCTTTAATAAAAACAAATATAATAATTGTTCACTCTTAACGAAGCCCTCGTGAGGTTCAATAAAAAGAATTGAAATTTCGATTTCGAGGACTTTAATTCCTAGATAAAATTGTGTTTATTAGTTATTTTCAATTTGTATAATATGTACATTTTCTTACTTTAAGTTTTTTCTTAGTTTTCTTTTTCTTTAAATTTTATTTTTCTAATTTTCCAATTTCTGATGTGGAACTTTTACTTAATAAAAGACAATTCTCTTCAACATGGTCGATTTTATATTTTAATATGGTAGACTTCCGGGAAATTCACACATAAATTCACACATAGATGGTGTGTATATGTATGATGTGTGCACTTCTTACTTTAAGTGCTGCCAGCTTTGGCAACAATAGGCGTGTTTTTTTATCATCGGGATCTGGATCTGGATCTTCTTTTAACACGTATTACAAAAACAATTTTAGAAAATTTCCCATTATTTTGTTTTTGTATTGCGTGTAAAACTTAATCCAGATCCAGATCCCGATGATAATAAAACACGCCTAGTAATATAATAATAATTTTAGTATAGTTAAGACCTTAGGTCTTTTAAATGCAACCTGAATTGCACGGCACTAGTTAGAAAGAGTAAGAGGATAGGAGATTGAGATCAAGGTATTTATTATCTCATTAAATCTCACGGGTGGTGTCCAGTTAAGCTGGGAGAATGTAGAAAAGAATGCTGCCTAGAATGGGGCTCGAACCCACACCTCTAAGTTAGCAGTCGAGCACTACATCCACTGCACCATTGCCACCCGCGATAAAAGATAATAAAACCCAGCATAATAAAAAAAATCAATGTGGCTAATATTTCAAACAAATGATCGAAGGAAACAAATTTTTGAATTAGGATGATGTTAATAATTTTTTGATTAAACTAAAGTAAAGAATAGCGTCACCGATTTTTTACAAAAATGTGTTTTTCTAAAAATAAAATCTCTTATATAGTCTTTCTTAATTTATAAAGTTTTATTCAGATTCCTATACTCAAAACTAAATGGCATTCAAAGATTCAAAGTAAAGTTTTTGCTTTTACTAGTTTGTACTAATTTGTGTGAAAACCCCATGTAGATCGAAAGTGAATTTTTTTCCACCTCCATGATTTTGAACCATAAAACTGACTTTCTACTTATTGTTTAGCTGCTCAAAAAAGAAAACGTGCTGAGACTGATGAAACCGATGAATGTGAAACACAAATCAAAGTAACGGGTGATTTTTTAGCTGGTTTGGTTTTGGCAACACTGGTTTTGACAGCTGACGTGTGTTTAGTACCTTGTGTCACTGTCAAACAGCTTCAGTTTGGTTTGCAATTTAACCATGGATCGTCTTACAAATGAACAACGCTTGCAAATTATTGAATGTTACTATCAAAATTCGTGCTCGGTTCGAAATGTTCATCGCGCGCTGCTGTGTTCAGCGATGAGGCTCAGTTTTGGTTGAATGGGTACGTAAATAAGCATAATTGCCGCATTTGGAGTGAAGATCAGCCAGAAGCATTGCAACAGCTACCAATGCATCCCGAAAAAGCCACTGTTTGGTGCGGTTTATGGGCCGGCGGCATTATTGGGCCATATTTCTTCAAAGATGATGCGAATCGCAGCGTTACTGTCAATGGTGAACGCTACCGAGCGATGATAACAAACTTTTTTTTGCCCGAAATGGAAGTTCTTGACTTGCATGATATGTGGTTTCAACAAGACGGTGCCACATGCCACACAGCACGCGAAACAATGGCGCAATTGCGAGGCGAGTTTGGTGAACAGTTAATTTCACGTTTCGGGCCGGTCAATTGGCCGCCTAGATCGTGCGATTTGATACCATTAGATTATTTTTTGTGGGGGTATGTCAAGGCTAATGTCTATAGGGACAAGCCCGCTTCGATTGACGCACTGGAAGCCAACATCCATGCATTCATTCGTGAGATACCGGCCGATATGTGTGAAAGAGTATGCCAAAATTGGACTCAGCGGATGGGCTACCTGAGACGCAGCCGCGGTCAACATTTGCATGAAATTATCTTTAAACATTAAATTGCAAGGTTCAAACTATCGATTCAAATAAATATTTCATTCATTTTTTCGAATTTTTTGTGTTTTTTTTTTTTTTTTAAAGTTCTAAACCTCTTAAAAATTCACCCGTTATAATCCCAATCCCAAATTCAAATCATGATCTCGAAACTACTTGGGATGATTTTCAGGCAGGTGTATCAGTCGCTTCGACGTCTTCATGTGTGGATGCATTGCGTCCAAAAGAATATCCATTGCGCGACATAGGAGAATGTATTGAAAGATTACCGTTTATTTCATCCTCTGAAAAAATAGAAATTTTGAAGCGATGTTGGGTACCAAGACCAACTGAAAATTACAATTTCAGCAATGATGCTCAAAATCCTATTAGAAAATTTAAGTTTGATTGGCTAAAAAAGTATTCTCCTTGGCTTCAATACATATCAAAATTGAAAGGGGCACTCTGTTTGTACTGTGTTCTTTTCCCGGCTCTAAATGTCCATGGTGTTTTGGGTTCATTTATCAAATCATCATTCAATCGTTACAAGAATATGCATGAACATTGTCGAAGCCACTCTGCTAGTAAGTGGCACTTGGAAGCAGTCGCAGCAGCGAAGACTTTTTTGGAAGGAAAACCTATTAGCCTTTCTTTGGAAATTGGACACAATAAATTAGTGGAAGAAAATAAAAAAATTATGTCTGCTGTCATCTCAACAATTATATTTTGCGGGACCCATGATTTGCCTCTAAGGAAGAAAAACCAAAATGAAGGTAATTTGTGTCCAATTTCAATTCATTTCTTAAGATTCCCTGTCCTTAGGTGTATTTCCAGACTTACTTCGACTTCAAGTAAAAGCCGGAGTTAAGTTTGTGATTGAAGCGGAGCTTAAAAAAACACTTGTTCCACGGTTGAAGGTTCAAATCTGAATACATTTTTATTCGACTTATCAAATGAAAACTTAATTCTATTTACAATAATATATTTCTAGGAAAATGCAATGCATTGAATGCTTTATTTACGAAAGAATGCAAAATGCTTAATTGACAAAAAATAAGTTTAACGGATATTGACAAAAAAGAATACTTGCAAAATGTTTATTTAACATAATAATTTAAAATTGAATACTGCTCGCACAATTCCTGGAATTGGGTCGATGAAATCTATTGCATGAGTTAAAATTGGTTGTTGGCCGGAAATGGGAGAGGGCAAGTTAGGTTGCGGATGTAACTCCGGCGATCAAAGTCTCAAGCAGCATTTTGAAAGAAGACAGAAGAATGCAACTTACTCTTTTGCGAGAATTCAAAACGAAATTATTAATTTGTGTGGTAAAGTTATTAGGGATGAAGTAATTAAAAACGAAATAAATGCTTCTTCTAATTCTCTGATGGGCGATGAAAGTCGTGACATATCCGGGAAAGAACAACTGTCAATTGGAATTCGGTTCTACGATCAAAATATTAAAGTGATTTGTGAAGAGTTTGTTGGATTCATTGAATTGGATGCCATGGATGGACAAACCATCGCCTCTGCATTAGATCGATTCGTTGAAGAAGCAGAACTTGATCCACTTAAACTCAATGGGCAAGAATATGATGGTTGTTGAACCATGTCGGGAAAGGATAACGGTGTTCAGGCAATTTTGAGGAAAAAGTATCCTTATGCTTTGTATTTTCATTGTGCAAGTCATAAGTTAAATTCGGGAATAAATGACCTAAATGAAGTTCTGGAATTTCGAAACACAATAGGGACAATAAAAGACGTGATTACTTTCTACCGAAATTCGCTTTCACGAAGGAAATATGTTCCAAGCATTCCAGCGTTCTGCGAAGCTCGAAGGTCTGAAAAATACAAAAGTATAGCCATCTTCAAGGAACACTTTCGCGGTATAGTGAATGGACTTAAAGAGCTTTCTGTTATAGGAAACTCTTCAATAAAAACAACAGCTTTTCAACTCCATTGTGCTATCACACAATCATCATTTATTATATGCCTAGTCCTTATAGCTAAATATTCAGCTTATCTGGAACCAGTTTTGAATTTTCTGCAGTCGAAAAAGTTAGACCTCGCATGTACCAAACATATTTACAAAATTATTAATATGGCAAAGGAAGGATCATCGAATAAATGTGGACTCAGGAGTGGAAGAACTCATGACTGATTCGAAAATAGTGGCTGAAGAAGTTGAAGTAGAACTGCAAACACCAAGAATAGTCAAACGCCAAGCACATCGCTCAAATCATCCTTCATCGAACGCAGTTGAGTTTTGGAAGAGATCTCTCCTATTTCCATATTTAGATTCGTTGATTTCTTCGCTTGAACGAAGATTTCCAGATGAAAACTTACCAGCATATTCCCTTTTTATTTTGCATCCAATAAATATGTTGTAGTTTAACCTAAGTGATTATAAGTTAAAATCAAAAATTTTCGTCGAGTTTTACCCCGAATTACAAAATTTTGTTGGGGAGGCTGAGTTGTGGTACAATCTTTGGAAAGATAAAAATTATCTCCAGAAGATCTCCAAAAACTCGACTTATGCGATATCGTACAAGCAGCAGACGATTTTTTTCCGACAACGAAACTTGCCCTTTCCCTACCGTGCACCACCAACTCGGTTGAAAGAACTTTTAGCACGTTGAGGAGAGTCAAAACATGGCTAAGATCAACCATGATCGAAGATCGTTTGAATTGTATAATTGAATAATCTCAAAATCATAGTTTGTAGATATCTGTTTGAATGTTTTAATTTGCAGGATTATGTATGCTGAGTGTACACCGAAAAATGGTTTCGGAAAGAGAGGAGGAAATCATAGACGGTGTACTCAACAGATTTGCTGAGGACCCACGCCGCCGCCTGGCCTTTATATGAATATAATGATTCATTATATAAATTGTTCATCTGTATATAAATATATAAAAAAAATTACCAAAACTTAATTAGTTCTTGAATGAGTTTGATGTTTTACTTATAGAAAAATAAAATAAAATGCAACAGCCCAAGTACGTCGAGGTTGAGGGTGACAGAAGAATAAGTCGCAATGTATACGGATAAATCTAAAAACCAATCTAAGAACGATGATATTACAGTTTCACCAAATACTTAACCGAGATTTACCTCAACTCTTCTTTAGATCTCGTAGATTTACCATCCTACTAATATTATAAATGTGAAAGTGAGTTTGTTTGTTTGTTTGTTACGCTTTCACGCCTTAACCACTGAATCAATTATCATGAATTTTGATATAGAGATAGATGGGACTCTGGAAGCGTCAATAGGATATTTTTTTTTTACCATATGAGATATGGTACCAAAACAACTTAATTTTATATGAAACAAAAATAAATCAATAAAGTTTGAAAAAATAATCAATCAATTTTTACAATCGTTTCAGTGGAAGTGGGATAAATTTTAGTTCTTCCGACTTTTTGCCATTGAATCTTCAATTAGCACTGTTGTATTTCCGTTTATAAGCGCTGGCTTAAGAATTAGCGGGCTGAGATTTTGCGAGTTTGAACGTTGTTATTGTAGAATCGAGTTACATAGTTAGGTATCAGAAGTCAGGGTAGGATTTTTTGGCCTCCGTATTTGGGACGAGGGGTTTAAAATAGCGCTTTTCAAATTTTTGTGTAAAAGGTACAACCAGTTCAATTTTTCCTAAGCCCACAAATTTTAATTTTGTGACCTGAGTAATAGAACTCAAGATATAAGCCTCTTCGAAACTTATTGGCCTTTTTTTATTTTTAAATCTCCAAATATTTAACGATATGGTGCATGTAAAATGGTTATATCTCAAGTTCTATTTATCAGATTGCCAAAATTAAAGTCTATGGACTTAGGGAAAATGAAAGAGAATAATTTTCTGTTTTTTTTTGAAAATGAATTCGTGTTTTAACCCTTTCACAAAATTTGGAAAACAGCTATTTTCAACACACCACCCCCAACACGGGTGTCGAAAAAATACTGCCAGACTTTTGAATTCGATATATTAAGATGCATGCACCTGCAAATTCGCAAACTCATATTTTGGTAATACTTTCACCCAAAAAATTTGCTGACAGGTATTGGACTAACAGTGGGATATTCAGGTCGCAGTGAGCTATGACCCTACAAACATGTTTTTTTACTATGTATGTACATTTATGTATACATATCTAAATTTACCAATAACCTGAAATAAATAATAATATTCGTTAATGTTTTCTGTATCGATCGTCAACCAGAATCGGTTGACAAAATTAACATTAGCGCGAGCGAAGCCACGGGTAAAGGCTAGTACAAATATATTTTGTAAGTCTACATAGAAGTTTAGAAAGTAATCTTGTTAAATCTTCCTAGGGCAAATAGTTTTAGTTTAGTTTAAAAGTTTATTTGGCTCAATGGCCATTAAAATTTATAAAGTAGGTATTTACATTTTGAGTTTAAGTTAAATTTACATTCAAAAGTTTGTCTAGGAATTTAAATTAATAAAAGTCTGCATATAAACATATTTGATTTTTGAAATGACATAAATTATTTATATTTCTTATATTGGAAAGCAGATTGTTGAATGCTTGAAGTCCCTTGTAGAATATGCTTGCTTGAGCTCTAGTTGTTCTGGTCCGGGTTATGTTGAACTCTTCGGTGTTTCTCAGGTTATATTCTACCAATCTTCTATCGGGAACCTAGATTGCAGGTATTCGGGGCACAAGTTGTGTTTTATTTTAAAGACAAATATCATTGCCATCATAAAAGTCTTTGAGTTATGTTTAACCATTTTAATGACTCAAGCATAAACGAAACAGAAGTAAATCGATCACATTTGAGGATAATGCGCATGGCTTTGTTTTGCAGTTTTTGGAGTCTGTTTTGTTGAGTGTTGTTACACAAATAAAGTATACTGGCACAGTATTCGAAATGGGGTTTAACGGTTACGTTGTATACTTTTATTGCACTATTTTTAGAAATGTTTCGTCGCATTCTTCTTAGCACACCCAATTTTTTTGACACTTTTTTACAGATGTAATCTATGTGTTCATTGAACGATAGTTTATTATCTAAGAGAATACCGAGATATTTAACTGATGTTATTTGTTCAATTGGTATATTATTTATTGATATATTAATTTGCTGTTGTGGGGAGGGATTGTTAATTGTCATGAATTTGGTTTTGTTTTTATTGAGTATAAGTTTATTCATATTTAACCAAGTATATATTGCACCTAAGTCTTTTTGTATATTATCTATTAATGTTCTTAAGTCTTTTCCTGTTACATAAAGTAAACCATCATCTGCGAAAAGTACTAGTTTACTAAACTTTATCACTTTTTCCATATCGTTTATATATAAAAGGAATAATAGTACACCCAAAATTGTTCGTTGTGGAACTCCTGTTGATGTTATTGCCGGATTCGATATATTGTTATTCACAGAAGTTTTTTGTGTTTTTTGAGTAAAAATGTTTTAAACCACTTTAGTTCCGTACCCTTTATGCCATATTTGTCTAGTTTATTTAATAAAATAGCATGATTCACTGTTTCAAAAGCGCGTTTGAGGTCTAAGAACACAGCGACAACACAATTTTTATCATCAATTTCACTTTTCCAATCGCTAATTAAATTAACGCAGGTTTCACATGAATGGTTTGAGCGAAATCCTGACTGGTGTAAACTTATAACGTTATTGTTGTTAAGATGCTCTTGAAGTTGGATCATTGCTATTTTTTCAATTATTTTTTCATATAATGGGAGCATATTTATGGGTCGGTAATCAATACATTTGACTGAGTTAGAAACTTTCTTTTTAGGAACAATAAGCGATTCCTTCCAGGTTTGGGGAAACACACCAGAGTTAAATGAACTATTTATTACACGCATAGGCACAGGACCAACAATTTCGATAGAGCCTTTCAACATTTTTACATTCATAAAATTAAAGTCATTTTTTTGGTTTATCACAGTAAGGGTATTAATAATATCGATAGAATTTACTTCAGTAAACTTAAATTCTATATTGCACACTTCTACTAAACTATTATATTCAGAAAATATCACAGCATTGCTCAGTTCATTCACACTCTTAATGAATAAGTTATTAAGTTTTTCAGCTATTATTGCACTGTTAGTTTCCTTATCACAGTTTTCAAATTGCACTTCAGTTATTTCATCTTTGTTTGTTTTTAGCACATATCTTTTTAATTGTCGCCACATATCTTTTTGATTATTTGCGTTATTTATTTTGTCCGATATAAATTTTGATTTAGCACTTTCAATTTGATGTTTGTAATAGTTTCTGTATTGATGATATGCTTGCCAATCATTTGATGTGTTAGATAATACAGCTGTTTTATACAAATTTATTTTTATGGTTTTAACTCTTTTAAGTTCACCATTATACCATTCACCATTTTGATAGGGGACAACACGAGTAACTACCATGCTATCTACTACTTTTTTTAATTCAATTGCAAATTTTTCACTTAATACATTAACATTGTGCGGATATTCTGGGTCAAAATTACTGAAAAACTGGTTCAATCCAAGTTCACTAATGAAATGTTCTTTATTATACTTACAGTACTTGATAGTTTTGTTAAGTTTAGTTTGTTTAGTGCATTTGATTAAGACTTTTAAAGTTTCTTGGTCACTTATTTTGAAGTTATGGTCGACACTGGCACTACAGATGTTTTTGTTATTTGTTAAAACATAGTCAATAAGTGTTCTTGATGTTTGTGTTATTCTTGTTGGTTCTGTGTTTAGTAGAGTTAGGTTATTATCAGTCATTATTTGTTTTAAGCGTTTTGCATATGTATCAGATCTCTCTAACAAATCTATGTTGAAATCACCCATTATTATAAAATTACTATTGCACTGTTGTAAGAAGTCAACCCACTGTTCAAGGGCATCACAGAACGTATTTTTACTTGACATATGAGATCGGTATATTGCACTTAGATAGATCGCAGATGTATTTTCGTATTGCACTTTAATAACAAGCACCAATAGTTCATTGCTAAAACAAATTTTTTAACAAAAGAACACTTGAAAATTTTTTTGACATAAAAAACCAACCCTCCGGTATGACTAGATTCACTATCACAATTGAACATATAGTAACCCTCTAATTGCATTTCATTAACATCATGGTTTTTCGTCACATGAGTCTCAGTTAGTACGATTATATCACAGTTAAATTCATTTATAATTATTTGTAGACCAGTATAATTATTTGATAAGCCCTGAATATTGGAGAAAAAACACTTGATAGTTTCTAGTTGCTAGAAGCTATCACGTTCTTCAGCGGCTTTTAGTTTTCTCAAAAATACTGGGCAGTTAATATCAGATGCTGTGTGATTTACATCAATCTGCTGATTTCTTTGTTCACTTAAAGTCGAACAGTTTACACATTTATTTATATTGCTAGTACAGTCTTTAATGTCATGATTTCCGGGACACTTTAAACACACTTTATTCTTGTTGCAATATTTTGCGATATGATTGTATCCACAACAATTGTTACATTTCAGCACTCTTATATACTGGTAGACACGACACCTGTCCCATGCAATATTTAATTTTCCCACATTCATAATATGAGCGTTCCACCAAATTTTAATCAGTAATCATTAATTACCAAATTTCTGTCATGATTTGGAATTAATTCGATATTACTCTACTTAAGATACTTGATATTAAACTTCATGAACTTAAAACTTGGCATATATTTTAGATCTCATTACTTTTTTTGGCTGACTTTTTACGCACAGATTTCTTGTACACATAAGAACTTGGCTCCTTTTTTAACATTTATGTTTTTGTTGTGATTTCACTCCTTTTTGCAAAGATTTATTTTGCCAGGTGAAAGCCAAGCCCTACCGCTCTACAAAGTTTCATAATTCTAGGACATCCGAAAGTGCTCCAAACAAATAATAGCAATTCTGATAAAGTGGGTGGATGGTACCCCCCTGAATGGACAGTTCCAAATTTTCGATTTTTTTTGCTTTCTAAGTACTTCAAGTCCTACTGACCTACCAATTTTCATCGTTCTACAACAATCGGAAGTGCTCCATATAATTTATAAGAATTTTAAGGAATGTGGGTGGATACCACGCCCCCTGAATGCAAAATTCCAATTTTTCAATTTTTTTCTTTCTAAGTACCTTAAGCCCTACCGACCTACCAATTTTCATCGTTCTACAACAATCGGAAGTGCTCCATATAATTTATAAGAATTTTTAAGAATGTGGGTGGATGCCACGCCCCCTGTATGGAAAATTCCAAATTTTCAATTTTTTTCTTTCTAAGTACCTCAAACCCTACCAACTTACCAATTTTCATTGTTCTACAACAACCGGAAAGGCTCCATATAATTTATAGAATATTTAAGAAAGTGGATGGATGCCACGCCCCCTGAATAGAAAATTGCAGATTTTCGATTTTTTCCTTTGTATGTACCACAAGTCCTACCGTTGCGCGAAATTTCAAGTTTCTACGATGTCGGGAAGTAATCCATAATTTTGATGATCTGTCAGTGAGTCAGTGAGTCAATGAGTCGGTCAGATACGGTTTTTGTGATTTTTGAAGTCCTATATCTTGGGAACTACTAATGCTAAAGAGTTGAAATTTGGTGAGCCACCTGTGTTTGATCAGTTCAGCAAATACTGCGAATTTGAAGTTTCTGACTTTATTGGTACTGAAGTTAGAGGGGGGTTGAAAATCGCCTGAGTTCGTTCCTGTAAAAAGGGTGTAGTGCCGCGAACTTGGCTGGGCACTACCGTGCCCTTTGATTATAGCTTCTAGGCAAATTTAAAGTTGATCAACAATTCTGGTGATTGATTACAATAATTCATCATTTTGTTAAAATCGTCAAAAACCTGTTGAAACCTGTAGTAACATACATAGGCCCTCCGCGACCCTAGTCTCTGTGGCCAAAAGCTGAAAACCATAGTTTGCCGCAATTATTCAAGAGACAACCGAATCATGGAGTATGGAGTATCGTTAAAATGAATAAACCAATTGGCTAAGGATAGGGATTTTGATATTAATTTTGCGGTTGATTCCTAAAATGTTACAGAAAATAATGCGAAAATCAATTATTATTAGATAGTCTTGAAAACACACGAAAGCAAACATTACCTTCTCAATTACCAGCCTCTAATTTAGTTGATTAAATACGCAACTCATTCCAAATCAACCGAGACCCAATGCCAATGGATACTTTATTGGTTGAAAACCACAAGTAGTTACACATACTTACTTGATACTTGGAATGTGGTGTACTTCATTAAATGTCTATGTATGTGTATAGGTATGTATGTTTTTGGTGCAGACAACATACAAGGAAATATCCCAGGAAGAACATAAATTCTATATAAATTAACCACTTTCGACACTGACGTCCATGGAAATGTTCATGTTGTCATGTGTACGGAGTACCGACTCTTCCAAGTTCCAACTAAGAGTAGATATCTGTCCTAAAACCGTGCAACAACGAAAGTGCTGAAAGTCATGATGACTATAGAAACAAAGGATTAATTCCGAGAATTGTGCACCTTTGGCCCTCCGCACAGAAACTTTGTTACACATTATCCAACGAGGCAGCGATAGAAAACACCACCAACAACAGGCAGAAAACCATGTCAGGATTTGATTCAATTTAGATGCTCCTGAGGTAAACTACATGCTGTACAAGGAATTTCATCTCTTGTTTGAGGGGAAGTTGATGGGGAATGATGCTTGAATGACGACGATGAACGCTTTGCTCAAACGAATGGAAGTGCCTGATTGATGGATACATGGGTTTTCTTCGAATTCATTAGTGCTACTAGGGGTTGTGTGTGTGATGTAGCTATAACTACCTGTCTGGCTTGGTATTAAAGTATAGGTACGTACATACACATGTATATTGGATCACATCCAGGATGGTTGTAAAACTTGAACCAATCTTATCAATGATTACTTACACAAATGGCGAAACACCTCGTTTAACAGTTTTCAAGAATTTCTAAGACTTGTTCAATGTTTAAAGGTTTTGACGGGTGCTCGGTATAGGTTAACAGGAAACTAAGATAGTGAAAAACAATATGTGCGACACTTGAAATGGGGTTGAATTGTTTGCGGTTAGTGAAAAAGGTTATAAGCTGCTTAAATTAATTCATCCCAAAGAGGAACCTCATCAAAACAATAAAAGTCTGGATTGCCATCTGGTTTATGTGTATCCAAGATATGACAAACCCTAATCACTTTAAATAGAGGAGGTTGTTTTGTGTATGGTTAATGGTTAATATGCGTCAAAACTTAAGAAGGCACAAAGAAAATAGCGTTTTATATGAGGTTTCGTGGGAACCCTCTTTTGGAAAAGGTATATTTATTGCTTTAATAAAGTCCTTACATCTAAGTCTTAAGCTTTAAATGTAGATTTTGTCTCTTAATAAATGCGCAATTGGATTGATAAAACATCACACTAAAGCGGCACTGTTAAATTCAAACTTAAAAAAAAGTACATTGAACAAGAGAAATAGTTTGTATACGATTCACCCCAACGAACCTGTACGAGTTTTGACAGCGAGTACAGCGGGGATGGCAGACTATTCCAATTAAAGTGAAATTGGCTGAAATTATACCAACACACGACTGCTGTTTTGAGTACCATCAGGAGCGTAGTACCTACTGTTAGATACGGTTAGGTTGATGGGTTAACCATGGATCTTGTTGACGTCACACTTAGATCGATGCTGATCCATTGTGGTAACCTGATGGGTTGGACCATCCCTTTGAAAATACAACCTATGAAATCCTATGGAGCATCGAGCCATTTGGAGTCGTTGATGAAGTTCATTTTATTTGGGTGTAATCACCTATGGACCTCGAGATTTCAGCTAGATCGTTGAAGAAATAGGTACTCAAAATTGTTTCCCTATTCCCGGACAGTGAGCTAGGTAGTGAAGGGTGTCTTCCTCTATTTCTTCGTCTACGCAGCCTCTGCATAGGTCTTCAGTAATTATGAGATTATGTCCTGTGATAATCCCTACTAAAAGATTCAGAGATTTCTTTTTCAGGTTTATGATGATGTCCGTTTTTTTCTTATTGCACCTAGGCCACAGATCCTTTGTAGTGGTACAAGTTACGAGTGAGTTCCACTTGTAATTGGTAAGTTCCACTATCTTCTTACGAATTATCTGTTTAATAGCACAGGGAGGAATTTTAACACTCGAGTCTGTTAGGCTTACCTAGATCTAACGATGACTCAGTTCTTCATCTGCTTTTTCATTTCCTAGAACTCCACAGTGTCCAGGGACCCAGCAGAGTCTAATGTTGATACTGCGTATTAAGAACTTTTTACTCTTCGCGACAGCATGAAACCAGCTTGGATTTTATTTCTATTGCAGAGATTGCTTTGATAGCTGCATGGCTGTCAAGGTAAAAGGTGATATCAGCCTGTCCTGTGGTATCGCCATCATTGAGATCTGTTCGGCTGCCTTAATCCATGCGAGAACCTCCGCTTGGAAGACACTGCTGTAATCAGGGAGTCTATAAAAGTTGGCTAAATTGAAGGATTCTGAGAAGAAGCCCTCACCTACTCCTGTATCTATCTTCAATCCGTTGGTATAAATTTCTAACATCAGTTTAACTGATTGTTGTAAACCAGCGTCTCATTTTTCTCTTGTGGGGATGGAGACAGAAAACGGTTATTTAAAACTTGAACGGGGTGCTGTGAAGTCTGTGCATATATACCCCTCCTTTAATTTGTTGCTAGTTTGCCTATGACCTACGGAGTTCCTTTTACAGCTATCGGTCTGGCTTAGTCTTATAGCACCAAAGGCTGCAGTATCATGTACGAATAGATCTTGGGATCTTGGATTGAATATGGTTTCCACTCCCGCTGTGGCTGTGGACCTCATTGGCCCTGTGATTCCCATGCACGCTAGTCTTTGAACTTGATGAAGTGTTTGAAAGCGCTCCACCAAACCAGGCTACCATATATAAGGACCGGTCTTATAATGGCCGTTTACATCCACATTATGATTTTAGGGTTTGGACCCCAGGTCTTACCAAAGATCCTGTTGCTGGCGTAAAAGCGATCATGGCAGGAGTAAAAAACGATAATGGGCTCTTTCTTTAATGTTCATACCCCAATTTAGGTTTTTGTCAAGAGCTACGCCTAGGTAATTGGCATGATCTGATAGACTAGGTCAAGGTCCTTCTATCGATGATACAACAAATTCTGGTATTTTCATTTTGTTAGTAAAAGTATCAGTTAGGTTTTTTGCGCGTTGACCGTACCTGCTGCTGTACCAGAGCGTTAAACCTGCTACTTTGAGTGCCACAAGAGGCGTAAAACTGGCAGATGTATCAGGATGCAAATCTTGCTGTTTTGGGTGCCACCATGGGCGTAGTACCTGCTGATGTGCCGGAGCGTTTTAGCCTGCTGTTAAGAGTGCCACAAGGGGCGTAGTACCTGCTGGTGTAACAGAGCGTTCCAGTCCACCAAGACCAAACACCAGGATTTAAACCCAAACTCAAATCATCGGAAACCAGTATAACCGATGCAACGAAGCAAGACTAGAATCCAGAAGAGCATGTCATCCATCCAATTATCCGGGAATCATTCGATTGCCAGAATTAACCAAAGTACCAGGGAACCGTTTTAACAGAATAATGGGTGTTATAAATTTAAGAGTTGTTTGTTATAAGGTTCTAATACCTTATCCTGATGATGACCCTGACAAGCGTTATCTCGACTGGAAAGCAAAAAGCTCGCCACTATAGGAATGCAGGTTCCAGGATTCTTCCCAAAAAAGCAATAAAACTTGGGCTTGCAACAACTAAACTCCGAACGAAACGATTCCATTTAATTTTTAGTCCTGATATTTGGAAAGTCCCAAGATCTGAAAAGTCACAGGTAAAAAGCAGCCCTGAGATTTGAAAGTCCTGAGATCTGAAAATTGGTGTGATCAGAATAGACCTGAGTTTTCAAAAGTTCCGAGATCTAAAAAGCCCGAGATTTGGAAAGTCCATAGATCTAAGAAGACCTTAGATCTGAAAAGTCTCAAGATAGATCTGAAAAGTCCTGAGTTCTGAAAAGTCTCGAGCTCTGAAAAGTTTCAAGTAGCCCGAAATAACCCCCACGACAAAGATTAGGAGCTGAAAAGTATCGAGATCTGCAAACTTCTGAGGTCTGAAAGATCTTAAAAGCAATCCCGAGATTTAAAAATTCTTGAAACCTGAAAAGTCCCGATATCCGAAATTTCCTGAGATCTGAAAAGTCCCGACATCTGAAAAGTCCAGAGATTTGTTAAGTCCCGAGACCTCTCAGAAGTACTGCGATCTTAAGAGTTAAAGGATCTGAAAAGTCTCGAGATCTGAAAGTGATGAGATCTGAACAGTCCCGAGACCTGAACAGTTCCGAGATCTGAAAAGTCCCGAGATCTAAAAAGACCCTAAATCGTAAAAGTCCTGGGATCTGAAAAGGCCTGAGATCTGAAAAGTCACGATATTGGAAAAGTCCTGAGTTCTGAAATGTTCCGAACTCTAGCTCTGAAAAGTCTCGAGATCTGAAAAGTTCTGAGATCTAAAAATGTTCGGGATCTGACTGGGACGAAGGCTCATTTTGCTGGAACCATATCTTGCCCAAGTCCAAATTTTCAATTTCTGACCATTAAAAACGGTTTTCATTAAATACCTAGTTTTGCGCTCTTCAATCACTGCAACGTTTCTTCCATGGGACGTGGCCACGTCTTTCTCTGGGATTCTGCTTCCGATAAGACTGTTGATTTCCATGTTGTTCTTGGTCTTCCAACCCGCCGTGCACCCCGAGGATTCCATTCAAAAGACTGCTTTGCAATTTCATCGTTTGGTTTCCTCAGTGTGTGACCAATCCAACGCCATTTACGCTTTCTTATCTCGACGTCCAGCCACTCTTGACTTGTCCTGCGCCACAATTCCTCATTTCATTGATATTATTTGTGGCCAGCGAATTTTTAGGATGCGGCGAAGACAGCGATTCACAAAAGCCTGCAATTTCTTCGAAATGGTAGACGTGACTTTAAAGGTTTCACAAGCATATAACAGCACGGATTCGACATTGGATTCGAAGAATCTCAACTTAGTGCGTAAGGAGATTTGACTGGATTTACAAATTGTGGGACAGAGTACCGAAAGCAGCACGAGCTCTATTTATTCTACTTTTAACGTCCAGATCCGTACCACCGTTTGCAGAAACATTACTGCCAAGGCCCAAGGTTCATAGTTAAACTGTTCCACTACTTCAACTGGCGTCTCCTGTAGAATAATACGCTGCTGTGTGGAGCGGCCTGTGAGCATTATTTTTGTCTTTTTGCTATTTTTTCTAAGACCACTCGTCTCTCCCTTCACTTGCAGTGTTTGGCACATCCCGTTCAACCCACTGATATTACTAGCCAGTAGACATATGTCATCGGCATAGTCTAAATGACGAATGGTCTCCATTGAATGCCCTGTCGCTCAGCTGTACCAACACTGGTCGTCAATACGTCGTCCATCGCCAGTAGGAAGAGAATTGGCAATAGAGCATCCCCTTGTCTCACACCCTGTTGCACTACGAAGGAGTCGGATAGCTGCCCATTGTGTAAAACAAAACACCTTGCCTTGTTGTAGGACTCTGCAATAATGGCAACAATTTTTGGTGGAATTCCTCTACCAAGCAACGATCTCCATATATATTCTCGGTTAACTCGATCAAAGGCCTTCTCAAAATCCACGAATATGAGGTAAAGCGGTGATTGAAATTCCATTGACTGCTCGAGGACGATACGCAGGGTGTTGATATGGTCGACACACGATCGACCACTGCGGAAGCCAGCTTGATGCCTCTTGTGTGTAGACTCGATTTTATCCTTTATTCGTTCGAGAATGATAGTTGCCATTAGTTTTGGGAAAACGGACAAAACGGTGATACCACGCCAATAATTGCAATTCTAAAGGTAATCTTTCTTTGGCAGCTTAACAATCACACCATCCTTCCAGTCCTTGGGATAGCTTTCGTTTTCCCAAATACTTTGTATCAACGGATGTAATATACTAGCCACTGCTACGGGATCGGCTTTCAGGTATTCAGCTGGTTTTCCGTCCAGTCCAGCTGCCTTGTTGTTTTTGAGGAGATTTATTGATTTATGGATTTCCGATTCCGACGAGGGTTCGATGTCAATACCCCTATAGGATCTGCGCATCTCGTTTAGTTGGGGCACTTCAGCACTCTGCTCAACTGAATCCCCACTTAGCAGGGCACAAAAATGGTCAAGGACTAGTTGCAATAAAGAAAGAATGAATTTTAAAACTTAAATTTCAAACTGAAGCCCTAGTATCACGCTGCTGATACGAAACGAAATAAAACTTTGGTTTAAAGTCCAAGAAGACAAAGAAATGCTTCCGAAAACACAGCGGACAAACATTCATGGATACCTAGCGAGTTATATTGCAATTTGCAAAAGTGTACCTAAATGGTTTCAGTTCTCCCCGGAAATAATATTTTTCTATGATTTTTTTTTTTTGAAAATCACTCATAATTCTTTCGAAAACTTTTCAAAGATAAACCCCTTTCAACTTGCAGAACATTGTACAAAAGTCCAACAAACTTATTCAACCATTCATGTATGATGAAACTCTGATAGACGTGTTTAGAATAAATTTCCTGGCTTATATTTTTTTATAATAAACCGATTCAATAAACCTACCACCCCGCTAGCTGCCATGAAATGGATTATTTATTTATTTATTTATCGAAAATGGCAAAGGAAATGATTATAAGCGGTTTGTATGAAGTTCCTTATTTCGTTTGTTGTTTTATGAGGCAGAAGAAATATTGATTCGAATCAAATAAATAATAAAATATTGCCTCCATTTATATTGAATCGACCAATCTAATAAAGCTCCCTACGAACGAATTCCAAAAGGGATTAAATCATTGTGGTGCTTCGACTATACCAGTTTGTTGGTATTAACACTTCATCAAGGTTTCAGCAGCAATGTTTGCTATGAGCAGTCAATGTGAAAAGGGTATTTCCTTATATATTTGTATTGTAGATGTGTTTAGAAGCTAGAAGACCTCCAATTAATTTATTACATTACAAAACAATCAACACTTTGAGAGAACGGTTGAAATAACAAATATAAGCTCCATTGAGTATGAGTGTATTGCTATAAGCTTTGGCCATGTTTACTAAACTAAATACTTCAATATTTACTTAACTTTAATGATTAGAATATAATTAACAGGAAAATCGATAAATACACATCTATGTATGTTGTAAATATTTGTATTTGTATTTACAGGATACAGCGAGGTTTTTATAAGATCTAAGACATAATGGGGCACATTCATAGATGATGTATAAGCTGTTGTTAGGCAAATATGGAGTTTATCATATTGAAACTTCATCAGGTAGACTCCAGTTTATTCTAGCAACATCTTAAACAACATCTATGAATATGCCCCAATAAGATTACTGCTAACTCCATCTGTAGAAATGTTTGCGCCTGCATCGTAGATGGCGTTAACATTATTTGGTCCTTCGACCCGGATTCTGCCTTATAGATAGTGTTAACAATATTACCAAGTGTTGAAAGTTAAAAATTCGTTTTATAATTATTATTAAAAAAAAAGGAAGTTTTAGCAGAATGTTGTGCTATCGGAATTTTCTTATTTGGATTTAGAAAACAGACAGATCTAGCTTAAGCTTTGTTTCATGTGAATAAAAAAAGATTGCGCCAAATAGCTTTAGCTAGAAGATTCTAGCTTAAGCTTAATATTTCTAGCTTTCGTTTGTTTATTCACATGTTTTGGCTTAGAAGCTTAAGCTAAAACTATTAATTTTGGGACCGAAAAGCAGATTTTTTAAAAATCCAAGTTTTAGCTTAAGCTATTTGTTTATTCACAAGACCCATTGTTTTCATGTAAAAAGAATTAGTCAAAGCTTTCTTGTTAGGGGTCCAGGAATCTTGATATTTTTGTAGCTTAAGCTATAATATTCTAGCTTAAGCTATTATTAATCACACCATTTGGAGCTTAAGCTAGAAAAACAAGCTAAAGCTAGAAGAATCTAGAATCCTTCGGACTCTCAAGTTTCAACTCATTCTGTCAAATAAGTCAATTTTTACTCTACTACTTCATTCTCATTCTCCTTACCATAAAATTCTAATAGTGCCTGTGCCTGAAGCTGTACCCAAAACGGGGTATCCAAAAATGTTCAGCATATTTTTTTTTATGAATACGCGAACACTAAAAGGGTTTTGACCACCATTTTAATGATATATTGCTTGATGGAAACGGAACAAGTTTTTAATTTTTTTTTTAGTTTACAATTTATTGACGACCTGTTTGTTTTTGCGTTTAAATAATCAAACATCGATGGTTGTCAAACAAAGTAATGTTAAACAAGATGTTTTTCCATGTAAACCCCCAAAGCATTAAAAAGGAGATACTGATATACTCTAGCTTTGAAACTCTGAATCAAAATGAAAGCATTCTTGATGCGTGCTGTTGGGCTGAAAGAGGAATTGGTATCTCGTATCTATACTTGATACTTATTTATTACTTATCCGGCTCCTTATCCATGATGGGTGGCGGCCTATGATCTCAAGCATGCTGCTTCCCGCCATCTAGACCAAGATTTCTGGCATCCACGGCGGCTTGGTCTGTATAACACACTTTCGGTCTTCTTCGTTCTCTCGAATCTAGAGGCTGATATATGAGATTCAAAGACTCTCTTGGCTGGAATTTTTGTTTGTTCTTTGGAAGAAGCCCAGTATCAGCTCTCCTTTTTTTATTTCGCCCAACACTTGGCGTCATAGAGCAGGACTGGCAGTATAAGAGTTTTATAGAGCGTGCACTACATCTTTCGTGTGAAGAGTTTTGAACCCATCTGTTGCACCGAACTGAAATAGCACGGGTTTGCTAGGGTATTTCTTCGTCGGATCTTCACTAAGATGACTTTTGAGTTTACTCCGGAGCAGATGAACTCCTTAACTGCTTCGACGTTGTTACTATAAGCTGACGTTTTGTCCTTGCCGGTTGACATAATGTGTCTGTAATTTTTTGTTGATAGCATTTATTTGGTCGTCTTTGATTACTTGAAGATCAACAAGTTTCGGCTTGTTGAGAGCGGCTGATGATTTCAATATCATTGTGGCATACCCTAGTAGTAGGATCCCTCTTCTTGAGAGTGCGTCCGAAATTGGGCTCAAGAATAAACTTATCAACGTTTATGTGCAAAAAATCTTTGACATTCCCTGGCAACGCCTAAGGACATTAAACCTTCAATCATCTATTCTCACTTTTGAAATTTCAAAAGAATCCTGCAAAACTTGTTAACAATTTTCTTCTCTGATACGTTTCCTTTAAAGATTAAGAATGTGAACCACAAAAGACACAACCAACAAATTAAAATTTAAAACAAAAGCAAACAAAAAAAAAACATGAAATGAAATTACTCTTTTGCCCTGAGAAACGTTTCAATTTAAAACAAAAATCCTCTTTAAAAAAAGTCTGGAAATGAACACAAAAAAATGGCACAATAAAAAATGCAGGATTCCATTTCGCCACTAACTTGTGTGCATTCAGATTGGATTACTATCATGTACTGTAAGTACCTACAGGTGGCATGTGACAGCCTGTTTCCGGAGACTTATATGCAGCTTTGAACTTTTGTTGGTCTTTTGATGATGATGTAGTGGTGGTCAATATACCGATCTGATAAAGGTATGGGAAGTATGGGATTGCGTGTGCCTGTAAACTCGAAAAAGGATATTGCCTGGTGAAGTCTTCAGTTCACACTGTTGGTTCTTTTGGAAAGTTAATAAAAGATACCTTTAAGCCAACAAAAAATGTAGGTAATTGTTGTAGAGGTATGTATACTAAATTGAATTTTGGCTCAAATAGGCTAGCAATAGGCTAGGGTACGGCGGCGGTAACTGATGCCAAATTTATAAACATAAATAGTTATTGAAATGTTACAAAATGTTGGCATAGCCTTGAACGCAGAAAGAAAAGAGCAGGGAGAGGAAACGACAGGAGAACAAAGAAGCATGAGACCGCAGTCAATGAAGATCCAGTCCCAGCGCCCAGTACTAAAGAGGTTAAGAAACTAAATCCACAAGCTTAAGAACAACAAATACTCAATACCGACTCGGATAGCCTACCTGCACAACTCTTCAAGTATGTCCTGGCAGGGTGCATGTCCCAGCTCATCAACCAAGTGTGGAAGGAGGAAAGTATGCCCAACGAATAGTCGACTGCTCAAAGCTCATTATAAAAAAGGCGATCCTATTTCCTGCAAAAACTACACAGGTATATCCCTGTTTAATGTTGCCTACAAGATCCTATCCAACGTACTAAAAAATAAATAAATTGGGTGGTGCAACAGCTCGTGGAGAACCAAGTTCTATTGACTTACGACTCTCAACCATTCCTGTGTGCGTGTTGTTGGCAGGAATGTCCACTCCATCCTACAGGATTTTACTGAGTCTGAACGGCTAAGTGGAAGCACTTTTTCATGACAAGTATACTCTTGGAGGATTTGTCAGTTCCTCGCAAGAGGCAGTACCTCGGATAAAACATTTCTGTTTTTAGGTGGCATGGCTGGGAATCGAACCCACACCTTCGGCATGACAGTCCTACGCACTATCCAACGTACTATGTGAGCGTCTACAACTTTCCTGCAACACTATGACCAGTGTGGCTTCAGGTCAAGCAGATCAACGATAGACCAAATCTTCACATTGGGGCAAATCCTGGAAAAGACTAAAGAAATTCAAGTCGAGACCCACCATCTTTTCATCGACTTCAAAGCCGCATATGGTAGCATAAGTTACCTAGAACTTCTATTTGCGATGTCGAAACTCGGGATCCAGAAAAAACTGATCCAGCATGAAGTTACAAAATAAGCGATGCAATGTGCAAATGGGTAACAGCTCATCCGTGCTATCCCAGGCTTGTACAGGGTTCAGAGAAGGAGATGCGCTATCATCTGATTTCTTTAACCTAGTCCTGGAGCATAAAGTGCGCAAGAGTGGTGTTAACCTGGAAGGCACAATCTTCAACAGTGCCGAGATTCAGCTAATTCGAAGCCGCAGGGAGTGAGTGAGATGAGTCACTTTTCGTCGAAAAGCGATTCAGTTAGCAAAAGGGAGTGAGTGAGCGAGTGAAATGAAATGTCAGATTACTCGCCAGATATATCCGCAATTACTTGGTGTATGTGTTGGTAAATTTCTAGTTTTGGATAAGTATATGTACTTTTCTCAAGAATTCCTATTCATGGATAGGAAACGAAATAAAAAACAACAACGTAGATAAAAACAACTACCCTTTTATTGATTCTTTAATTTTATTTTATTTTCATGTGCACATATATATATTAAATAAATTAATATTCTATTCACTTTCAACACTTTTAAACTTTTTATTTCTCAAGGGTGAAACTCACATTAAACTTTAATTATGACAAAAAAAAAATAATTGAAACAAAATATACTCCAAACTCCATTACTAAAGATTCCAATGTTTACATTGTTGTATTTGTTTTTTCATTTTGTTTTGCGTAACGAGTGTGACAAGGAGGTAGAATTTAATTCTTTTATATTTATTCTTTGTCTCATGTTCGAAACTAAATTCGAACTTACTCATTTCACTTCAATAGCTGAATCACTTTTGCGAGTGAAGTGAGATGAGTCGGCGAGTAAGGCGAGTCATCTCATCTCACTCGCTGAAATAGCTGAATCTCGGCACAGGTCTTCTCAATTACTTTGCTAGCGGACGACATCACCATCATCAGCCGCTTCAAGCGAGCTGTATTTGAAGCATTCACAGCTTTTGATGAACAGGCGAAACGCGTTCATCAGCAAACAAAGTGCCATCTGTTTATCGCCTAGGACAAAACGTCACTGTTGGTAGCAGTAATTTCAAGGTACTCAAGGAGTTCAACTAACTTGGAACAAACATCGCTTCCTCTCTCTCTGCTCTGCGAAAGACCTCTTACTGGAAATCCGACGAAGAATTACACTAGCGAATTCGGTACAGAGTGCACGCTATACAAAATCCTTTTTCAGCTTTTTATTTTTTTACCGGTTCTACTCTACGGCGCCGAGTGCTGGGCGATAAGTAAGAAAGGGGAATTGATATTGGGCACTTTCGAGAGAAATGTTCTTAGGTGGATATTTGGTCCTATGTGTGGAAAGGGTGAATGGAGGAGAAGATTCCATGGTAAATTGCATGAGCTGTACAAATATGTGGATGTAATCCAAAGAGCCAAAAAACGTCGACTACACTAGATGGGCTACATCGAGCGAATGCACAACAGCGATCCAGTCAAGAAAATCTTCGAATCCCAGCCCCCAGATTCGAGACAACCAGGAGGAAGAACGAAACTCCGCTACAGAGACCAGGCTGTTACAGACACAATAGCGCTTAGCCTCCACGACTGGAGGGAGCTTGCGAGGGACCGCAACCGATGGAATGCCGCAATATCTCAGACAGGGACCCTCCATGGATCGGGAGCCAGATAAGTAAGTAAGTACTTGGACGAAAAAACGACATCGGGGGTTATGGCCTTTTCGTTTGGGGGCAGAATGACAATTCTTGTTCGGAAAGGAAGAGAAAATGCTTCAGGATTTGATTTCAGAATCGAAACCAGAAGCGTTCACACGTATTGAATCAGTGTTCCGGATTGTCAATCGAAAAGGCCATTAGCAACGACGCCCTCACAAGTAGTATATGAAATTCGTGTCGGTAACATAGTTTTTCTCTAGGCTTAAGTTAAGTCCCGCGAATTCGGAATGAGCCCGAAGGGGCTTAGTTGTTGTATTTTACATGTTTAAATCAGTGGTTATTTTGATGCTTAAATAAAGCTCTTGTATTAACTTGTAGTTATGACCGATAATAAAATGCGGATATTATTTCTATGCAAAAAATTTCAATTTGACCCAACTTTTCATATTTCATTGATCATTGCCTGGTAAGGTATAGTTCAATCGTTGAAGTAGGAAAAGTGTTTTTCATATGAAAGGTTTCGCCTATTTTCAAGTCTTTGTAAGTCTTGAGCTTTATCTGTCCATCAAAATTATAAATTATTTTGCTTTCTAAACGCTTCGAAATTGAAGAACAAAATTTTAAATGATAGCTATAACAAAGGCCATGTATCTATCTATTACATTTAAATTTTGATTAAATTTGATCCTATAAACACAATGATGACGTTTCACGTATTTTGAATAAATTGACATAAAACCTTAATCGTCAGGGTAAAATTACTACCAAAAATGCAGCTCTTATATACATACTATTTTGGGCAAGAATAAGGGTGTGGAATCTTTATAAATATTCTTTAATGCCTGAGTCACTTACGTACGACAGCAACACATAAATCCGATGCTCCCTGTTGTTATCATTTTCGTTTACCGTACCTACCTATGTACATATACCTATCTAAAAGGTTAACATGTTTATCAGTTAAAATAAAGTGACAACGAAATAGCTGCATTCAATCTGTTATTACTCCCATGGCAATAATTCAAATATCTACGGTAATCTAAAATAAATTTAGACTGGGAATTATAGAATTCACCTATGTACGTCTACGTGAACGTTATTTGTATACATGATCAAGTTTTATAGGCGCTGTACCCTACTGGATAAAATATTATAATTCGAAGAAAAGGTTGATACGGGTGAAAAATTACTTAAGCAGCACGCACTGATGAGATCTTAAATAACTTTTTAAACCACGATTTGCAACTCTTCATTCGAATTAAATAGCTATCTTGGGTATCATCAAAAGGTCTTTTTAAAATAAGCTGTTGAAAAAGGCCACCACTCTGAGCACAACTTCATTTCGGGGCATCTCCATTTATTTTAATTTGAACATTAAACTCTGTAGTCCGGTCAGTACCGAAACCCGTGCGTTTTTTGGCGGGTACCCTTTTTTTGTGTTTGGAATTTGTTTTTGAGATGATAAAGATAAAATTTGGCCCGGAAGTCATTTTTGTAGTCCCGTCACTTGGCTGTCATTTTGAAAAATGGCGCCCAACCTAAACTCCGGTCAGGAATCCCAAATCCTGGCCCTTTTTATTGGATGGATCTTATTTTTAATTTGAAATCTATTTTTGACATGCTAAGGATGAAATTTAGCTTAGGAATCACTTTTCAATCCTGTCGTTTGGACAGCATTTTGAAAATTGGTACCCAATCTGGCCCAAATGGTAAAATAAAGACAAACTCGTAAATATCCATGCCTTGAATAACGGTTTATGTCTAAACCCTGAGGCCACACGAGCAAGTACTTGCAAGCAAATTGGCTACATACACTGCCTGTCAAATTAGTAATTTGCATTCCACTTGCCTCCCACTTGCTTTCCACTTGCATTCCACTTGCTTGTCTTCCAAATTGCTTCACTACTGGCTTCAAAACTTGCATGCCAGTTGATAAGGAAAAGGGTTTCCTAGATTCATGTGGTATCACAATGGACCAACTCATGGTCAGTTTCAGTTTCTCTCCCTCTCAGTGCGGTCGTCTTGCTACATTTATATTTATATTTGTTGTTATTAAAATTATATTATTACCTTCTTATCATTAACCTCCTTAATTCTTGTTTTAATTTACTTTTACCTTCCTGTTTTATAAAGTCCTGTGTTAATGATTGTGCTTTTCATAAAATAAATTCTATTAAATCAATTAATTATAACAACCAAATCAATATATTTGTATGCTTATCATCGTATTAGCTTCATTGTGTCTTGTCGTCGTGTTGTGGTGCTTGCGGTGACTAATTTGCAGTTCCCTTTCTCCTCTTTTTCTTCTTTAACTTACTGGTGCATTCTCTTCACCAAAAAATAAAACCCTTTCTGTGTTTTCTTTTATTTTTTAATTTAATTTCATTCCTATTTAATATCTAGTGCTTTTACTTATTTCATTAAATAAATCAAGTGTTGTGTATTGTTTTCTAATTCAGGTGGTAAGTGTTTACTGACTTCAAAATAGATTTCATACAGTAGGTACTTTCATTGCATTGGTGCATTTATTCTTTTTTTTTTGTTGTTTTGTTTTTTCTGTGATCTTGCTCGCGTTGACTGAACAATATATATATGTATAATCATATATATTAGTTTACAAAATTTTAGTGTGACCATCTGTCATTTTTTTTTCTTATCTATTTTTTTTATCTCTTTTTTGTTTTTATTTTTTGTTTTTCTCGTATTATTATTATGGATGTTATTAAATGTCTTTTTTGTAATTCTACCATCGAAGAAGTCTCTGAAAGATTCACAAGAATGCAAAAGATTGCTTTGATGAAGCTTTCATTCTTGTGCAACGAATGTAAGAGCTCAAACATTTGCTTGCAGCTACAGAACTTAAATCTTTCCCTTGAAAATGTCACTCGCAATTTAGACGAGGTAAAAGATACAGTAAATAATAATTCCGAAAGATTTTTTAATGTTGAAAAAAAAGTTGCTTTGCTGTTTGACCATTTTGTTGATCTTATTGGTAATGTTGATAAAATTGAAAAAGTTATCGACTCCAACACTAGGGCTGTCTGTCTTAACACTTTGAGCAGTGATAAAAACCACTCTAAAGTTGCCAAATCATTAAATATCTTGGAAAATACTCTTAATGAAGTACTGGATGACAAAATCAAAACTATTAATTCTGAAATTGAAAAAAATTCGCTCCTTTCGAGAAAAATTTACGAGCATCTGTCTTTGATTAGCAATAATGTTAATAATTTTTTCGCGATTAATAACTCACATAATAACCAAATTTCGGAATCCGTTCTCCAGCTTTCAAAAGACTTTGACATTTTATCGACCAGTCATGGTAAACATTTTGAGGAATTTCATGGTAATTTTGCAATTTTGGAGAAAGAGTTGACGTCTACGAGAGACAGCTTTACTGAATTGATTAATTCTGCATTTTCCAATTTTGCTAATCCCAATATTAATAACACCAATATTAATTATGCTCCTATTACTATGTCTCTGCAAGAAGAACTTAATTGTCCTACAGACACCATGAGTTCCCTATCCAATTCATTTTCAAGCAACAGTAGTAGCAATCCTAATAGAATTTCTTCAGACATCAACCCATCAGTTATTACCAACCCTCCACTCATCGATACTATTCAGCCCAGAGTTGTGCCTGCTCCTAAGTCTATATTTGTCTCCAAATTTGATATATCAACTACTCACACGGATATTTTAAATCACGTTAAGTCTGTTTTAAATCAGCATAACATTTCCAATGACCATAACCTAATAAAATGCAAAAACATTTCTAGATCAAATGGTAGAGTTGCATCTTTTAAAATTACGATTCCTGAGCCAATGTTCAATCTGTTGATGTCTCCAGCATCATGGCCTGTCAACACTTTTACTCAGGAATTTGTCAATAGAATTTCTCAGGTTTCAAGCAATAACTTAAATACAGCTCCAAAAAACTGAAATGTTTGTCCCTTTATTATCAAAATGTAAGGGGACTTCGTTCTAAAGCCCGCGATGTATTCTTAAAGTCACAAGAACTTCCTTTCGATGTTTTCGCTTTAACCGAGACTAATTTAAATAGTAATTTTAATAATAATGAGTTTTTTACATCTGATTTTAATGTTTACCGAAAGGATGATCTTTTGAATTTGATGGAACAGACTGGAAGAGGTGTTCTCATAGCAGTACACACTAATTTTGACAGTTCCTTTTTTAACATCCCTAACACCGAGAATATTGAATTGATCTGTGTTAAAATAAATGTCAAACAAAAAAGCATTTTTGTCGAAAAGATAAAAAATCTTAAGGATGATTTCTCATCCGGCCCAGACGGTTTGCCAGCGATTGTTTTAAAGAAATGTGCAGCCAATTTGGCCCTGCCTCTGGCTTTTCTTTTCCAAAAATCTCTTTCCTTAGGGATTTTTCCATCAATATGGAAGGATTCTTTCATCATTCCAATTCACAAAAAGGGATGTAAAGCAGATGTTGCAAACTATAGGCCAATCGCCAAATTATCGTGCATTCCTAAACTGTTCGAAAGTATTGTCTTCGACAATGTATATTTTCATTGCAAGTCATTATTTTCCACCAAACAGCACGGGTTCGTCAAAGGTAAATCTACAACCACTAACTTAACAGAATTTGTTTCTTATACTTTAAATGCAATAGAAAATAAAAACGAAGTTGATGTCATTGCCACAGACTTTAGCAAGGCCTTTGACAAAATCTCACACAAAATTATCTCGTTCAAATTAAAGGCTCTTGGTTTTCCTCCTGGTTTTGTTCAATGGATAGAATCATACTTGTTAGATCGTAAATATCGAGTCTTGTTTAGATCTTCAGTATCAGATCCTTTCATTGCAAGATCAGGAGTCTCTCAAGGTAGTCATCTGGGTCCGATTATTTTTATTCTAACGATCAATGACGTGGAATCTGTGATTGAGCAATCAGAACTTTCTATCTACGCGGATGACATGAAGATCTTTAGAGCAATTTCTTCGCCTAATGATTCTTTACCTCTTCAGAACGACCTGAATAATTTTTTTGTTTGGTGTCAAAAAAATAATTTAGAACTTAATGTCGGAAAATGCCAAGCAATCACATACTCTCGCAAACGCTCCCGCCCAACACCACGGGACTACTATATCAATCTTGACCTTGTCTCAAGAGTAACAACTATTCGGGACTTAGGTATTATTTGTGATACTGAGCTCAATTTCAGATCCCATTATGACAACATAGTAGCTAGGGCTAACTCTGCTCTTGGTTTTGTCAAGCGTTGGTCTAAGGAGTTTTCGGATCCTTACGTTACAAAATCTCTCTATACAACCTTTGTACGACCTTTACTTGAATATGCAAGCCAAGTATGGTCCCCCTACCACTATGTTCATGTCAAACGAATCGAAGCAATACAACGTAGATTCCTCCGTTTTGCTCTTAGGGGACTCCCATGGGCTGACAACTACAACTTGCCCCCATATCAAGATCGGTTGCGGCTCATTAACCTACAATCTCTGGAAAAACGTCGCACAGTGGGGCAAAAGTAGTGATTTTGTGCGATAAATTATTTTGAAAAGTTTGAAGTGACTTTTTATGTTTTGAAGCCTTATATAAGAGTAAACATGAGTTCAAATTAAGTTTTTATTAAGAAAACAGAAATTTTAGGATTGTTTAGGGATAAACTTCCGAGTTTACACCAAAAAAAATCATTGTTTTCATTTTGGTGTTTATTACCAAGGATAATGTAATTTTTTTAAAGAGAAATAAATAATAAATATGAAAACTATTAGTACAATCTTTAATTGTTAAACTAAAAATTTATATTAACAATGTTTTTTAATGAATAGCATAATTTACATTAAACAATACATTTAATAATTCATAAAATTTTGTTTATTCATTTTCAAAAGAAATATTTTCCACATCAAACATGTTAATAGCATCTGAATGAAAATCTTTTTTATAAACAAAAAGGTTCTGACTTCTGAGACTTGATAACAGAGGATCTGATGAAATCATCATTCTATTAAAAATATCTGTTAAATTGTCTTCTCTTGATGTTTTTCGGCTGAATTGCTCCCTGAAAATTTTAAAATCTTTGTTTCGTGATTCTAAAGCTTCTTCGCTTAACTGAGCAATCGGTAAGAGGCAAGTAGAAGCAATTAAATGGCCATGAATTAAAATTTTGTGCACTGTTGTACTCATATAGTACCACGGATACAGTGCAACGAAATATCGGGCGGTGATAAAACAGAAAGACCAAATGACAAATATTGTTCCGATAGAGGGAATTTAATCATTTTGTCTACGTTGTTGAACTCTTTACATGTAGCATGGCATAGATAACATCTCATGGAAGATTTTGTGTCTGATAAACTATTGCAAAGCTTGCCATCAATCATTGAAAGTATCGTTTCATGTTTCACCACAAACTTTTTACTATCGATGGTTATATTTGACCCATGAAGATTTTGGATTTGTGTATCTGTTATATCCTTTTCGAACCTTACAAGTTCATCACTCTCTTTTTGAAAGTCAATTTTTAATGGACGGCAATAGCGCGGAGATGAAGGACAGGGGTTTTTCCACAGAACTTTTTGGTTAAATCAAAGTTGTAGTGGGACTAGACACTTCATAAAAATAAACTTATCATCGCTACCCCACTTCGATACTAACTTTAATTCGTTTTCTGTATCTGATTGAAAAGATTCCAAAACGTTTCTTTGATTGATCAGTATTTTTTCGCTAGTGTGATCGAGTACATTTTGCATGGATACCTCAGCACAAGTTTCTGTTATTATAATTCCAGGAGGGTAACAATTTTTCTTTTCTTTTTGAACCTCTATAAGAAGGGAACACATTTTTGGCATAGGTTCTAATAATGTTGTACTGGTGCCTTGACAATTTTGCTTCAATCATCATAGACAAAGCTTCTAATGATGACACCTATCGTGGTTCTTCAAAACTTTTTTGCCTTTGTAAGAAACTTTGAGAAGTTGTTGCTTCTTTTACCAAATCTGCTGCTTGCTTTTGACCCGAGGCCCGTAAACTCATTTGAGCAGCATAAACAAGCTCATTTGTAGGAACCGTATCGTATCGTTTGCGCTTTGTTGATTCACTGCATGTTTAAAAAAAAAAAGCGGTGGACGTCCAATAGATGAAGAAAATTTTTTAAAAGAAATTAATCCGTTGAGCCATTATAACTCAGAGGCAAAAAAAAGTTTTTTTGATCTATTTGATCGTTCCCATTTGGTTTTTAATTGGTGTTTGAAATTTTTCAAGTCTTGTCGAAGCTCGCGTAGATGAGTTTCGCTGCATAAAAAAAAAAAATCGAACAGTTTTTGCTTCTGAGGTTAATACAACACAAAAACAACAATCGGCTCTCTAGAAAAATCGCTAACACTATTATTCTAAAATTGAAAAAAAAATATTTCCGGCAAAAGTTTAGCACTTCTGCTTTCACTTTTATATTAAAGAAATATGTCTTAGTTATAGACAATTAATAGATCTGCTAAACTTTTGCCGGAACAGAAGATATTTTTGAAAAATTAAAACAATGTCTTAAAAAAACACTCGCACTTCAAATCCCTTAATTAATTATAAGAATTTTTTTTTTCCTTTTTGAAGTAAAAAATAGAATCTTCACATCTTTACCTTCCCCAGACAAATTTTATACTTTAAATCGCACTATAAATTACAAAGATATTAAAAAAACAGTAGGAACTACTTTCTTTACTTTTTCCCAATCGCAAATTGCACAACGAACTTGTCAACTTTGATCGCCTGACTAACTTAGTGCAAAACATAAAAACAAAACAGAAATGCATTTTTCTTATCAGATGTACCGTATACTTGGTGAAAAGTAACAGTTTTTTCTTGTTTTCTCAATATTTCAAAGTGACCTTTTGCGCACTGGTCTCTATGGAGCTGCCCCAGTGTGCGTCGTGAAGTGGCTGACATAATTTTTGTGCATCAAATTTTATCTGGTGCTACTGATTCTTCTGCCCTTCTTGAGGTAATGAGTATTAACGTCAACTTACATTCTCTAAGATCAGTACCCCAATTCCATCAAGCCCCTCACAGAACTGATTATGGTAGAAATGAACCAGTAACTAGAATGTTGAGGGAAGTGAATTCAAATTCTAATATTTTCGACTATAATCATAGCAAGATCACACAAAAAAAACTTCTTTATGGTTCCTCATTTAACTAGTTTGAATAATACAGTAAAGTAATGTTTGCCTTCACTATAACCTTAACTGAGAGAAACTGAAACTACTAACTCTACTAACCTGACAAATGCCTTTAGCACGCTTTTCAATTTTAATTTGCAATTTTAAATTTTAAATTTTAGATTTTACTTTCACGTATAATTTAACTTTTTTGACTGCTTTCGCTAGATCCTTTTTTTAATATTATTTTTTTTTTATTTTTTCTATTTTTACTTTTAAAATTTTTGTAACTGCTTGTATTAAGCAGACCCAACCTCTTATCTCTCAGTAATAATATCCTGCACATCGCTTTAAAAGGAAGTTGTTGTGCTATGCTGGCAACAACATAGCATAATAACTATCTTTATTTTAACATAATTTAATTTTTAATACATAAATAAGTGCTGATACGACTTGCAATCGAATTTGCGTCGTACTCGGTGTAAATGGACCCCAGCGCGTGCGGTATCTGGGGGGGATAGAGGCGTGGGATTATTTATTATCTAAGTGTGTCAGTCTCCACGACTGGCAGCCACTTCAACCTAGCCTAACCATAAGCAAGTTGCTTGGGTTTGTTTGTGTTAGTAAACAAATGTGTATGTATTGCAACTTGCTTGCAAGTACTTGCTCGTGTGGCCTCGGGGTAAGAGATAGGTGTTGAGTAGATGCACCTACAGGTAAAATATCATGTTGTGTTATACTTTTTTTAATGTCAACGGGTGGAACAACCATGGGTGTCAAGTTAGCAAAGCAACTTTGAGGAATCGAAAAATAAAATAATTTACCGTTAATTAGTCATTAGTTAGTTGTGACAATTCCGAATTTGTCGTTTAATGTTTTCTATTTTTCTTTTGTGCTTTGCTAACGTGATATCAAGTTAGCAGAGCTCCCTGTTGAAAATCAGTAAAAACTTTTTATACCTGATGGCTTATGACCTAATAATTTGCCGTTAATTAGTCGTTTATTAGTTGTGATAAATTCAATTTGATCGCGCAATGTTTTCTATGTTTTTTTTTTTTGGGTGCTTTGCTAACTTGATATCAAGTTAGCAAAGCAACTCTCACGGATCAAAAAATTGATAGGTTATTCCTTCATAATATGCCGTTAATTAGTTATGAACAAATCAATTTGTTTTGCGATGTTTTCTATGTAATTTTGGGTTATTTGTTTGATATAAGTATTAACGGGAAATTATTATTAACGGCAAATTTTACACCTACCCATTTGATTTGATATGATTTGAAAATTGATCTGGTAACCTGACATTAATAGAAAACAAATCACTCTAAATTACATAGAAAACATCGCATGACAAAATAGAATTTTTCACAACTAATTAACCACTAATTAATGGCATATTATGAAGGAATAACATTTTAATTTTTGAAGTTTTTACCACTTTTCGAAAAAAAAACATAGAAAACATAGAACGAAAAATTCAAAATTATCACAAATAATAAACGGCTAGTCAATGGTAAATTATTAAGCCATAAACCATTCGGTATAAAAAGTCTTAACCCCATTTCCATTTCCATTTCCATAGAACGAAAAATTCAAAATTATCACAAATAATAAACGGCTAGTCAATGGTAAATTATTAAGCCATAAACCATTCGGTATAAAAAGTCTTAACCCCATTTCCATTTCTTTGCCAACTAGATGTCAAGCTACAAAAGAACCTAAAAACCATAGAAAACATTGCACGACAAATTCAAAACTGTCACAACTAAATTGAAGACTAGTTAGTGCCAAACTATTAAGCCATAAACAGTTCGGTATAAGCAGTTTTAATCCTTTTCAAGGTGGTGCCTTCCTAACTTGATATGAAGCTAACGAAGAATCAAAGAAAAACATAGAAAACATTTCACGGTTGATTTCAATTTTTCACAACTAATTAACGGCAAATTATTAAGCCATAAAACATTAAGTATAAGAAGTTTCTCACGCTTTTCGAGTAGTGTCAAGTTAGCAAAGCACCCAAAAAACATAGAAAACATTGAAAGACAAATTCGAAATTGTCACAACTAATTAACGGCAAATTATCAACCTACCCATTTTTTGATTCATCAAAGTTGCTTTGCAAACCTGACACTCATAGAAAACAAATAACCCAAAAACACATAGAAAACATCGCACGATAAAATTGATTTTTTCACAACTAATTAACGGCAAATTATTAAGCACTAAAAGATTAAATTTTAGAAATGTTTAGCACTTTTCAAAACAAAAAACATAGAAAACATGGAATGACAAATTCGAAATTGTCACAACTAATTAACAACAAATTATGCACCTTTCCATTTTTCGATCCGTGAGAGTTTGCTAAATTGATATCAAGTTAGCAGAGCACCTAAAAAAAAAACATAGAACACATTGAACGACAAATTCGGAATTGTCACAACTAATTAACGGCAAATTATCCAACTTATCATTTTTTGATTCGTCAAAGTTGCTTTGCTAACTTGACACTCATGGAACATCCAACATTGTACGTCAATAATTCAGGCGACAAGAAAAAGTTAATTTGTTTGCTCGACCGACACGCGTCGCTTATCGCGATATTGCCTAAAAGCAAGTGCAAGGTCTGGATCTGAACTCTGAACAGGAGGGGACCTACAGTTTTTGCCGAGTCCGAAAACAGCTAGATGAGAAGCACTTATTCATGGCAAGTATACTCTTGGAGGATTTTTCAGTTCCTCGCAAGAGGCAGTACCTCGGATAAAATATTTCTGTTTTAAGGTCTCACGGCGGTGAGGAATCGAACCCACACCTTCGGCATGACAGTCCAACGCACTAGAAAAAACAAAAACTGCTAAAATGTTAAAACTGTTCAAATATTAATAAAACTTCAACAGACGTTTTCTTTTTTACTCAACCAAAACTTTAGAATCTAGGGGTAGGGAACTTTTTCTTGAATCACCCTAGTTAACAATTATAGGTAGCCTTATAAACAGTGTTAAGTTGAGGGTTGATTTAATCTTGTGGTGAATTTATGATCATTGATAAGAAAAAACACACCCAAAACACGACATTATAAATATTTATAATATATAAAAGTTCAATAGTTTTTTAGGAGGGTTTTTCAATAACTTTCACAATAAACTTTCTCGCCTTCAAAGCAGACCTCTTTTAACAACTCTAGGTTCATTTCTACGGTCCTTTTCTAAGACCATTCGTCCTTTTGAAGTCATTTTAAGTTTTCACATTCAAGCTCCGACCTATATTTTATATTCAAGACTCATCTCCTTAACTTTTCTATATCCTTTGATTTCGTGCCGTGTTGCACGACAACAGGCAATTTAATTCCTAAATGCACAAGAGCCGTATAATTTTGTGTTTGTTCAACTGCAAAAAAGCAAACTTATTTGAGGACAACTAACTTTCTGTGGGTTGCAGCAAGACCCTTAAGCACACAATACACCTACGCAAAGTCTTAAGGATAAAAGTTTTAAGTTCGCCCTAACCTAAGAATATGTTCGTTTCTTAATTTTCTATTTATAATATATTTTTTAGCCTCAAGGTAGCCTGTCATTGCCTTGCCTTGTCTTGCCTTTGATGGTAGAGTATCTCTGAATACATCTTCTAGGTTCCTTCTGCGGTAGATTAAATTTTTCGGATAAAAAGTTTTCCATTTCCATTCCAAACTTCAAAGTCAAAAAGACAAAACGAAGAGAAGGTAATAAAATGGCATTTAAATGCAACCTCTCTCTAAAATATCGCTTTCCAAATTAAACTTTAAATTGGTTTTGAAAGATGTGGATGGTTTTGTTTTGTTGAGGTATAGCATGAGAGCTCAGTTTGAATGTGTATAGTAGTTGCATTAACAGAGTAATAAAATGTTTTTCTTTTCTTTTTTTGTAAGGAGTTAAACTATTTATTATTTGGATTAAAGAAATTGTCTTTTGTCCTTTATACGTGCTTACTTTCCTGTAGATCCTAAGAGGATTTATATCACTTTCCGCTTTCTCTTTGGAATTTTCAAATTAAGCGTTTTCAAAAATTTTCGAAGTGTTGTTTTGAAAAGTTGAATAGAATGGAAAGGATATTTAGGTGTTGACACTGTTGATTTAAAAGGAGATACCGATTTTGAATGTCCGTATATCGCAATGGGAGGGAAAAATCCAGCCGGGGTAATAATTTCACATTTGTGTAGTGTGGCTAAAGAAAGAATCTCTGTACTTAACAGTGCATCCAAAGTTAGGCTTAAGGCTAAGCTGATGGGCATTTATTGCGATGCGAATGTTACGGTGGAATTTTTTGAATGGGGGAATGCAGTTGGCTATTTCACTAGAGCATTGTTTGTTAAAGTATCGATCGAATAAAGCGAATAAAGAAACATGTGACATTTCGTCAATGATTAAGTGACTCGATTGTTTCTGTTATCGATATGTCACCTTTCAGCCCATATGTGAGAATTATACTCAAGCCTTGGGCGAATGTATGCTTTGTAGATCATAGTCAGATCCTAAGGAGAAAGGAATTTCTTACATCGTCTGAGAAAACCTAAGCAAATTAAGGTTTTCCCAAATCCGTCAATTTAGCTTACTGACGTACCTACTGGTTCTTACATAAATTACATAAATTGGCCTTGTCGCGGAGCATAACTTTTTTGGTGAAATTGGGATCCACTTCCAATTGCTCCAGATTCGAGAACGTGTTGCTCAACGTTGTTAATTGCAATGATGATTTGTCTTAACTATCAAAAAAATAAAGAAACCCGAAAATTGACAACAGAAAAAAAAACATACCTGATATGAACTGTCAAACTCTACCCTTCCCTATTGGCAACACTTTTAGAATGCAGTAAAGAATGTTTGTATTTTACAGAAAAACATACAAAACACTGTTTCGTCTTTGTTTCCATCGCCCGTCTTCATTTACACCCCTAAGGCTATCAGCTCATGTTTGATTTGAAGTATTTACTTTAAAGGATCTCCGAAGCCAACGGAAAATCATAGCGAATCATTCGCAACGATTCAAAATATGAAAGATACACAATGCTAAACAACAACTAAAAACTGTTCTCGGTGAATGTTTCGCCTCGGTTTGGGAGAGCCTTAAGTGTTGAATAAAACTAACGAGTAAAGGTAACGAAAGATTGGATATTCCAGAGGACTACTCAGACTTCTCAAGATAACTCAGCTCAGACATCTCATGACTAATCAGACATCTGAGGGACACTCAAACATCTTTCTTACTTACTTTATTTGCTTTAGATCTCACAGTCCAAGGTGGCCTACGGCCGCAACCCAAAAGCCCCTCGAGCCAGCTCGATCCCTAGTCAGCTTTGTCCAGTTAAGCAATCCAAGTTGGTTGAGGTCGTTCTCCACTTGCGCCACCATAGGTGGGGTCTTCCTATGCTGCGCAGAGTATCAGGGGTGGATTCGAAGACTTGGGCTTGTGCGTCGGTGTCCATACGCTCTACGTGCCCCAGCCATCTTAGCCGTTGAATTTTCAATTTTCCGACAAGGTCAACGTCGCTGTCAAAGCACCCAAGCAAATTCTTATCCGTTTTTGACAGGGTCCATGCTTCTGCCGCATATAGCAGGACTGGGATGATTAGGGTCTTATAAAAACTCCCCTTGGTTCTTTGAGAGAGGGCTTTACTACTTGAATGCCTTCGTAGCCCAAAGAACAGCGGTTGGCAAGAGTAATTCTTCGTTTGATCGCTGCACTGATGTCATTTTGTGATGTAATTGTGGAGCCCTTCGACTTCGGAGTTGTTTTAGTTGGCTAAGGTCAGAGCATCTCCTTTCTTGTGCATGGGACACACTATACCCAGGTTCAATTCATCGGGGATACCTTCATCCAACCAAAATTTTGTAGACAAGTGGGTGTACACTCCCTACCAAGTCATCTCCCCCTGCTTTGAATAGCTCGACTGGCAGGTTATCCACACGAGCAGCTTTGTACGCTTTAAGCTTGGCTATTGCTAATCGCACTGCATTTACGTCGGGTGGACTGAAATTTTGACCATCATCGTCGGGGTTGAATGGAGTGTTCTTCCCCGTTTAGAAGTCTAGAAAAGTGTTGTTTCCACATCGATCCTTAACACGGACTGTGTGTCTACCACCATATTCCGACTTTCATCTCTGCAGGCTTCCATTCTGGCCTTGTAACCCAAGGTAGATCGCCTCAACCTTCGATGGAACTTTCGAACATCCCCCCTGCCGCTACATTCCTCAATAGACTCGACCATCCACTTCGCATGCTCTCTCTTTTTCCTCCTGAGAAGTCAGCGTTCCTCCCATTGTTTTTGCCCGTAGAGCTCCCGAGCTGCTCTCTCAGCAGCTCTGGTTCTAGTCTACCGCATTGATTTTGATTGGTAGGCCTCACTTTTTGCTGCATTCACCAGCTTGGATTCTTCATCGAACCAGGAGCTTCACTCAAACATCAAGAAATACTCAAACATCTCAAGACCGCTCAGGTATCTCAATATCGCTTAGACATCTACCTTAGAGACATCTCAGAACCGTATTAATAAGCGATAAACGGAACTTACTACCCGGACATACCAATACCACAGTATTGATGTAGTGATGTCAGAGTGCAGAACCCGGAATTATGGTCATAATCAAGGAAGAGAACCACTTGGAGTCATCACCATCACTATAGCATAATAAATATGGAGACGTTGATCTGGGTTGAGTAGCAGAGAGAGGACAGCTTTTTGGATATTCCTTCATACCATACAGAAAGCATGCTCGATGAATGGAATCTCACCATAATTAGCCTGATCCTCCTAAAGCCAACGTTACACCGTTGCATTGTTAATCAGACTTCAGTCTGCTTAAGTCGTAATTTCACTTTCACGAAATGTTTACACAACGGCAGATCTGAGTAAAAACCAAAATTGACATCCATCGGACGAGCTTTAAGGAGCTACATATGTATAGTTTTGCCATTCCTGACAAGTTTGTCCCTTTATTGGATGATGTGGAACAAATGCTGCTCCGTCAAGGCAATTGAGTAGCCTGAAAGTCCCTTTCATAAGCACTTATCATCCCAGTTCTGATGTATGGTGCATGGACACATTTTGAAGGTAAATAATAAAACTTTAAGCTATGCTGAGAGAAAACTGTGCCACGGACCTAGCCAAAAAATGTAAATGCCAATGATTTAGGTGGCTGAGTCACCAAGAGCAAACGAACATCAATACACCGGCCCAGAAAGGCTTTGAATGCAGCCCCGTAGGACAGCGCAGTAACCATTGGTGGCGGAAGCTAGTGGAATATGTCCTTAATCTAATTAGCGTGTGGAACTGAAGACCGGTAGCTCAAGACCAGGCTGACTCGAAGAAGCTTGTTGGTGGAGGCCCTGGTCCACCCAGGACTATAGCGCCTCCTTAATTTCGGACGTTCTGTCAAATAAAGAGATCTTTTTCATAGCCGCACTACAAAATTTCTACGTCTCCCTCCAATTTTGAGATACAAAACTTCACATCGGAACTTGTGCATCACTATCTCATCTTTCAACCTTCCATTATTTCCTAACCATTGCCCTATGTTTAATCAATTTAAGGGTAGCCGAAGCCCCTTTTCTTTAGTTCACGCTAATTGTAGAAAAATAAAACTTTGAAAAGTATAAATTAAAGGCTCTCCCAAACCAACGTGAATTCGTAGCGAATCATTCACAATACTACAAAATATGACAAATACACAACGCTAAACAACAACAAAAAAACTGTCGTCGTAGGTGAATGTTGGGAGAGCAGTTAAGGCAATATAGCTCTTTACCAAATAGCAATATATCACCCTCTCTTTCATTTACAAACATCAAAATTAGCATTGTGGCGAATTATCATATCAAGATTTGCTATGAAATTTTTTTTCGCCTAGCACATTGGAATTTGAGACTTTCGCCGCAAAATACTGGCTCCACTAGACATAAGCGATGTCCAACATCCAAACCACAATCCAATCAGCAGCCTGATTTGTATGGCTATCTATGGATTTTTGAGGCTCCATTGGTTTTTTTCAAGACATGTTCATAGTCAAAGCATGGGTCATGGCCAGTGGAGCGGGCATGTAATGATAACTGTCACTCTTGAAATTGACAGATTCGTCAACTTCCCCTTCTCTCCTACTGCAGTTGTTGCACATATTAAATGTGTGAGAAAAATGCTATGTTCAATTCTTATTTGTTCAGTTTATATATCAGAACGCTCAACTGAGCAGACGAATCCAAAATTTTGTTTACTTAGTATTTGACAGCAAAACTGGGGAAATTCTCTGAGCCCTCAGAAATATAAACTGGACAAATGTGTCCAAGTATACACTTCAGCAAAACTGCGTTTTTTTCCACATTAAAATAAAAAACTTTGAGCACCATTTTGGCTTCATTAAAATTGGCATTACTTTTTCCTGCGCCAAGATGAACTACGTGCCTGCTAAACTTCTGTTAAGATTTTCCAATGAACTTTCTACAAGGGGAGGTACCTTTTTTTCTAAATTTCAATTTTTAAAATACAATCCACGTCGAATTTAATTTTCTTTTCTATTTAAAAATTTCACTTGCTTCACTTCCTTTATTCCGACAGAGTGTGATAGGAACAAGTAGAAAATGAATTCCTAAGTAAAACTTTGGCCTCCTTCCTGATGTGCCAGTGTGTCCTAGGGAAGCCATTAAATCTTTCCAATTGAATAAACTTTCCAGCAGTGACGCTGCTGGCTGGTACTATAGTTCTGTCTTCTATGGCAGTGTACTGCTACTGGATTATGAGGTGAAGATACATGACAGAGCTTAACCAGCTGAACTGAGAGTGACAATGCCAACTCTACGCTCTACCGATGTTATTCAGGATGAAATTGAGGATACGGTACGAGTGATGAGGTAAAGGCATTTTTATTGAAGAAGAAAAACAATGTTTGGAAGGGGCTGCCACTGCCACTGCCACAGTGCCATAGGATACCATATTTTTTCGCTTCATCTTTTAGAGATTCATTGTTGTTTGTCTGTTTCTCATCAGGACGTGTGCTGCGTATACCAACTATTTTGCAACTGATACTTTGTTTTGTTCCTTTTTTTCTGCATATTTCTCCGGCACTGGCAGTGTCTTTCTATGAATTCTAATGAATCAAATGAGCATCGCGTTTCCGAATCACAAATGGGATTTGATGGACGACATGACACGGACTGTGTTTTATGTCCTAATTTAAGTGGAGGAGCGAAGGCGGCAGCGGTATTAAAGCAGAAGTTTTTTCTTTCGTTAGCTTGCCAGAGTGATTTCAAATTCAAAACATAAATTTCAATCTCATTCTGGGCTTGTTTCCGTTTTATAATGAAAATAGTGATGGTTGATGGAACAAAAGTTTTGCACAGAATTTAATTAACGTATAAAACTTTGGAACGTGCGTTGGTTGAGTATTAATTCTACATCATCAATGAATTGCCAACAACTTTGGAGAATGCGAATTTTATGTTCAAGGAAGTTATCTCAAAGTTTTTTGCTCAGTTCGTTCTAGTAAAATTTTAGAGGTATTGAAAGCTGAAGAACTTTAAAGTGCCTAAATTGTAACAGAGTTTAAATTTAAAAACATAACCGATGCTCCTTCATTCAGAGTGTGCCCACCCACCATTAACTTGCATTGATTTTTAACTGATTGAAACATTAGAATATTGATTGAAGCTGTACCAATGTGACCTTCCAGGAAAATACTAATGTTGTGAATTTTTACAAAAGCTTAAAAATTAAAGGAACATTGATTAATTGACAGGCATTTGACACTTTTACTCGTCCTTACAGATTAGGGAACCTACAGAACCTTGAAACTTGTCAAAAACCTCTTGACCATGAAGACATTTTGGAACCCTTGAACGTAATTGTTCCTTTATCTCCCTCATTTTCTCGTATATTCAATTTTTTATAACTTCTTTCTTCTTAAACTTACTAACTTCAAGTGGCGCTACAGTCCGGATTGGACCAGGGCCTCAACCAACAAACTTTTTCCAGCCAGCTCAATCTCTAGCTAGCTGTCTCCAGTTTAGCACGCTAAGTTAGTTGAAGTCCTCTTCCACTTGCTTAGTTTGATCTCAGCTGTGGTTCTATTCACTTAGTTGATAGCGAAGCCTAGGAACACGAAGTCTTTGACCACCTCGAAATTAAAGCTGTCTATATGGTGACGTTCGTAGTACCTAGTAGCATGATGGTTAGTGCGTAGGACTGTCATGCCGAAGGTGTGGGTTCGATTTCCAGCCGTTCCACCAAAAAAACAGAAATGTTTTATTTGAGGTACTGCCTCTTGCGAGGAACTGACAAATCCTCCAAGAGTGTACTTGTCATGAAAAAAAAGGCTCTCACTTAGCCTTTCGGACTCGGCAAAAAACTGTAGGTCCCCTCCATTCCTGCCAACAAAACTCGCAAACAGGAGTGGATGAGAGTTGTAAGTCACTTGGCCCTGGTTCTCCACGAGCTATTGCGCCACCCAATTTATTTTATTTATTTATATGGTGACGTTCTGTCTGTGACGTCGGTGTCCTATCTTGTTGACGGAATATATTTGGTATTGCATTCATTCACCGTTGCTCATTTTCTTGGCTTGCTTCTCAATACTCACGAAAGCACCACTGACATCACGCTTTGTTCGTCCGATTATGTCAATATTAGGTGTGCTTTTTTCCCTGCCCGAATGGGCCTGGACGAAAAAAACGACCTCGGGGCTAAGCAATTTACATGTTAAAAGCAATAACAACTAAGCCCCATCGGGCTTACCTCAGCCCAGATAATTTTCGGGGCTTAACTTAAGGCCAGATAAAAAACTGTGTTACCGCACGATTTTCATACATGTTATCGATAGTTTATATAGAAACTCCATTTTTTTCTGTAATGGCGTCGCTAAGCCCCGATGTCGTTTTTTTCGTCCGATTCCCCTGGGCTTGCAAAAAAAACACACCTATTAAAAGCAAAAACTGAGCCCCTTCGGACTTAGCTAAGCCCAGAGAATTTTCAGGGCTTAACTTTATCCCAGATAAAAACTGTGTTACCGGTATGAATTTCATAAATGTTGTCGATAGTTTGTATGGAAATTCCATTTTTTTTTCAGTAATGGCATCGCTAAGCCCCGATGTCGTTTTTTTCGTCCAATTCCCCCAGGCTTGCAAAAAAAAAAAAAACCTATTATTGGCGTAAGCTAGTAATTGGACGGACTTTTTAAAGATTGTGCCTCTGTTGTTGAAAAATTCGCATAACAGCGCGTGTCACCATTTTTGATATTAAAAGTATCGTTGAGGTATTTGCTGAGCTTGATGTAAAAGCATGCATTCTCCATCGCCATCCTGCAGAATCGGACGAGTTTGAGAGGGATGACAAGTCTAGATATTGCTCTTTGTTCTATATACCTCGTCTCTATAGATGCTGTCATACGTGGCCTTATAATCAATGAAAAGGTGGTGGGTATCGATTTGAAACTCCTGGATTTTTCCAAGATCTGCCGTTGTGCGAATATTTGATCGATGAAGGACTTTCCTGGCCTAAATCCACACTAGAATATGGACCTATCAGGTTGTTGACGAATGGCTTGAGGCGTTCACAAAATGCGACAGAGAAGATCTTGTATGCGATGTTAAGGAGAATGATGCCTCTGTACCAAATGATCGCCAAATGATCGCCGTTTTGAAGATCTGGTAAGCAATGCTGAGGTTCCTTTCATTGAACATGCTTTCCTCCGACCATATTTTGCAGATGAGCTGGTTCATTCTCCTAACCAATTCATCGCAAGTAGCTTTGAACAGCTCGGCTTTCACCGGTCCTTTTTAGCATCCTGATAGATGAATTGCTGTGCCAGATGGACCACTTCTCCGGCATTGAACTGTCACCAGAGAGAACACTTCGAAGCTTGGCATATGCGGACGATATCCTTATCTTCGCAAAAACAAAGGGAGGTGTGGAGAGAACGCTATGTGCAGCAAATAAATTTTTCATGGATAGGGAAATGTCATTGAACGCTGCCAAAAGTCTGATGGTACACTTAAAACCAGTGCCTAGTAAACATAAAGTTAGCGCTGGTACCTAAGCTGCAGAACATGGGAGCATGAAGAACTTGGGCAGTACTTTTACGCCCTGTGGAGACACATCACTAGACTCTGGGAGGCTTTTTGAAGAACTCCAAAGAATAATAAAGCCCCGCTAAAGCCTCATCAGAAACTCAACATTCCACGGCGATATTTAATCCAGAGGCTCATTCCACTCTTCCAACGACCCACTATAACCCGAAAGACCCTGAAGGGGTCCGACAGGAAAATCAGGGCTTTGTTGAGAGAATCTCTCCATCTAACTGCCCATTCCAAGAACTCGATATTGTATGCACCGGTGAAGCACGGTGGGTTTGGGCTGTTCGAATTTTGCAGTCGAATACCAATCATTATGACCGAACGAATCGAACGCCTTGCAGCCAGTGACCCGATCATATCCAATATTTCCACCATCGGTCGAGACGTGTGTGAATGATGATATTACTAAAGCAAGAAACAAAAAGTGACTGTCTCAATTTTCACGCATTCACTTTAGAAACATCATACTCCGGCAATGGCATAAATCAGGTCACCAACAGTACACAGTTTATATACAATCCACCCATTTATTGGACAGGTGAAGGCTATATAAAGGCCATCCTGCTTCTTTTCAACCTCCTTCCTACAGAAGGCATACCATCCAATCCAGCTCCTGAACGCAGATGGCGTGTCAACTACGACCGAGTGGAGAGTTTGTCTCAAATTCTTCAAGGTTGCCCAGCCACCCATTGTTAACGCATTGGCCGGCACAACTTCGTTCAAAAGTGACATGTGACTGTAGCGAGGAATAAGGGCTGGCGAACAGAGATCGAGTCAAGGTTTCCATGGGTTTCATATTCAATGAAGGCAACACCACCATCGTTTTTGACGTTAATATAGGAACAAGGTTATGCCAAATATAGTACAACGGGGTTCATAGAAAGTGTCTGACGTCGCCAGGGAGCACGTGGGGACTGGTGTCACCTCAATATGTATCTAACAAAAGCACTACATCTCAACAAACAACAGATCGGAGATATCATCCTCATAGCCATGAGAGGTAGCTGGATGACACACCAATTTTTCATGCGGAGAGTGTGCTCTAAGAAGTCAACACATATTTTAATATTGGCCTACGTGCGTCGCGTACGTCGCGTCGTCCAGGTTGAATGGAAACGGAATTTGATTCGTCATCGGTGTAAAAAAATTTGCAAAAATGGTGTTTTATATCCTCAGCACCAACTGCGGCTCTATCACGATACTCCACTGATTGTCCTTGCAACCTTGGGAGGTTCTTTTTAGCCTTGGTAAAACTTCCAAGTTCCGAACTTCATGCTTCCAATAGAATCCCTCTATTTCTTCAATGGCGTGCTTCTCATGCTTCTTGTTTTTCCTTCTGAGAAGCCAGTGTTCTTCTCTCCTCTTTTGCTCGTATAGCTCAAAGTTGGTGGCATAGGACTATTCAAGAGGGCGCCAGAGACTAGATCAGAAAAGGGTCCTGGCGATTTCTTGCGACTGCAGCTATCCGACGTCGAATTTCCTCACACTATTATCCTGTTTTGGCTTTAGTTTGGATATCCGCAGCATTACCTTGGCTACAACGAGGTAGTGGTCCGAGTCAACATTAACTTCTCGGAACTTTCGGACATCCTTGATACTGAGGGAGTGCCTTGCATCGATCGTAATTTATGGTCAATCTGGTTGGTGGTTGATTGACAACGATATCGCATTGCCCCCTTTTGGATATCGACGTGTGGGAACTGCGTAGAAGCTTCCACCACGTTTCGCCAATTTAACCTGAGTCCATTATCGGAGGTGGTGTCGTGCAGTGTATACTTTCTTTCTTTCTTTCTTTCTTTCTTTCTTTCTTTCTTTCTTTCTTTCTTTCTTTCTTTCTTTCTTTCTTTCTTTCTTTCTTTCTTTCTTTCTCAAAAAGCTATTTCGGGGGTTTTGTTTGACAAACGTTTTATTTAAAAATAAAAAAACCTTAAATAAAATAAATAAAAATCAATAAAGAGATGAGAATAAAATAAAAATCCATCCCATTACTCAGCTTTGATTATTCCCTTGCCATCAACGTCATTTTATTCCTTTTCAATGGCAGAATGTGGATGATTATCTTGAATAAAATCCATTAAAAGAGAAAAAAATCAACAGACCTATGTTATGTCTGAACGAGAAACATAAAATAAAAACCTCTTTTTGACGATTGATAAAAATAATATGTTTTTTTGTTAAGGACTTTGGGTGAGGAGGAAATGTGTGATACATACAATGATGATACCCCAACCCCATACGAGTATTTTGAGAGGAACTTTTGTTTTTTTTAAATTTTATTTTTAGCAAAATGTCACATTGTTTGCATGTAAAAGAAATTAAATAGAATTCGAAATCCTTTGAGCTTGGAAGTCTTAATCAATTCAGATAATGCGATCGAACCGAAGAAGGATGAAATGGATATTGAACTCAGAGCAAAGGAAGCACCAGTGTCGTGTGTATTCTTTTGTGAGCGGTAACTGATTGATCTTTGAATAGGATTATGAGAAAACAAAATAAATTGACTTTAATAGGATTCGTCATTCGTAGATTTAATTTTTTGTAACCTCTATTCTGGATTGTTGGACTCAGACCGTGGCGTGGTGCTCGAGTTCGGGAGGTTCGGTATATGTATGTATCAGAGCTGGGATTGATTACTTTTGTTATTTATTTCAACTTTCACTTCAATTATACTTAATAAGGAATTGAACTTTTTCTATTACAATTACATTATAATTTGAATTAAAAAAAAACATATATTTCCATTACTTGTAATTGTAAAAGTACCTAATCATTACTGCTTTTTTGGAGATTATTTTTATTTTCAATGATGTACATTAACCTAAGTGCAAGCAATCGAAAATTTTCAATTACCTAAATGTATGAAGTTATTTTTTTTTTACAATTACATTAAAAAGTAATCGAGATTTCAATAAAAGTAATTGTAATTGAGCTCACATTCCGGAGACGGAAAAGTCGTTAAAATTAAAATATTTACTAAATTAATCTTAAGTTCAAGAACGCATTAAGTTAATGATACACCTGCCTCTTACTTACCTATAACACAAAGTTCTTGGAGCTTATATGATAAGTATAAGTTTTCAGTTTTTTTGTCTGCAGATCATATAAACTTCTGTGTGCCAATTCTAATTTTAAAAGGTTAAGATACTGACTGGTCCAAAGAATTCAAAAAAATTATTCCATCTTTGAAAATATAATTAGTTTTTACTTTTTTGCTTCCATTCAAAAAAAAAACTAGCAAAAAACTTTTTACAAGGAAAACGAAACGACGCAAAGCAACACCGTCTCTATACTATGCTTAGAATAATTTAATTATTTTGAAAAATCGTTCATTTTCATGATCCTTTGAATATGAAACATAACTTGAAACTTTGGCAACTGAAAAAACTTCTTATTAAACTTATACCTTGAGCCTTGTGTTCTTTCTTATTAAAAGTTGCTTCTGAAACAAAATTAAATTCTTGCAACTTCACTTACCCATGCTCCATGCAGCTAGTTTGTTGTTTCTTTTGAGTTTTAAAATAAGAATATAGGTATTTGTTTGGGAAATGGAATTGAGCGTACATTTTGATAGGTAGATTGGCTCATTTTGATCTATTCGATTAAAGTTGAAGTGAATTATATCTTATAAACAAATACCTACTGGATTTTTGACAAATGTATCCATTTAAGTCGTTTTCGATTGGATGTTTGGAGTAGGTACTTCTTCACTCTTACTTAATACTCCAAATATTTCGTATTCCAAACTCCAATGTAGCAACAAGCTTAACCAAACGAAGATAACATAAGAGAATACGTATGAGGGGTGCTTGTTAAGGGAGATATACATATGTATGTACATTATAAATAAATTTGGTGGCGCAACAGCTCGTGAAGAACCAGGGCCTAGTGACTTACAACTCTCAACCATTCCTGTGTGCGTGTTGTTGGCAGGAATGGAAGGGACCTACAGTTTTTTGCCGAGTCCGAACGGCTAAGTGAGAAGCACTTTTTCATGACAGATATACTCTTGGAGGATTTGTCAGTTCCTCCCAAGAGGCAGTATCTCGGAAAAAACATTTCTGTTTTTAGGTGGCACGGCTGGGAATCGAATCCACACCTTCGGCATGACAGTCCTACGCACTAACCATCACGCCACGAGGTACTATGTACATTAGGGTGGTCGTTAAAAAAATAAAATGCACGACCGGGTCGCACGTACTTGCTCTTATGTTCAAGACACTGCGACTTTAAGAAAATTGTATATACAAACATGGAAATTATGAGAGAAAAATGTAGAGAAGCATGAAATACGACAATTAAATTAGCTAAAACAACTCTTTTGACAGTTTGAGGTGAAAAAAAGTATGCCATCTTAATTCATGATGGAATATGATTGTATGGGAAAAAAAAAATTTAAAATCGTTGGAGCGGTTTTTTTTTTTAATAAATTTTTTATATATAAAATTCTTAAAACATTTTTAAGAACAAATTTTGGTATGCAGATTTAAACTATATGTATATTTATGTGTATATAAAAACAAAATTTGAAGAAAAAATCGTCAACCCATTTTTGAGATATCGAATTTTCAAAAAAAAAATTTGAAACTTTTTTTAAGAATCCAAAAACTTTTTTTTTGAAAATTTTGATATGCAATATTATTTAATCTTATCTGAAATTTGTATATAAAAAAATGAGAAAACTCAAAATAAAAAAAAATGTTCTATGACAGGTACTACTAATAGTTGCTATGTGTAAAATTTTATAATTTTTGGTGGTAGATAGTACTAATTTTAGTATATGAAAAAAGTTTAATCAAAATCGTAGGAGTCATTTTCAAGCAAAAAAATATTTTCCTTTGCGGTTTTTTCACTTTTGTATGGAAGGTACCGTTATTTTTTCATAAATGTAAAATTTTTTCTAAAAATATTTTAGAAAGTACTAAAAAAGTCTTAAATATCGAGTTTCAAAAAAATCTATGATGCCGTTTTCGAAATATTTGATTTTCCAAAAAAAAATTTGAAATATTTTTTAAAAATCCAAAAAATATTTTTTCAAAAATATTGGTACACAAAACTATTAACATTTTTTGGAAGCTTCTGTATAAAAAAATAATTGAAATCGGTCATATCATTTTGAAGAAAATCAAAAATTAAAAAAATGGTTCTTTGGGAGGTACCATTAATAACCATTTTTGAAAAATGGTTTTCCATCCAAAGAAAGCCTTTACTAAAATAAATTTTTTGAATTTTTTTTAAGAAAAGTAGTCGAGCCGTTTTTGAGAAAAATACGATTATGTAAATTTGCCAAAAAAAAATGTATGACAGGTACCGTTATTTTTGGTTCTAAAAAAAAATGAAAAAAACGTGTCGGCAGAATCACCAAAAACCACTAAGTACCAAGGTTGAAGAAAATCGATCGAGCCGTTTAGGCTGTAGACGAACAGACAGACAGACAGACAGAATTTTGCCACCCACTTTTTTGGTGTTCTCTATCATCGTAAGATCATGTTTGATTGTTATCTCAAAAAATTTTTTTTTGCACGAATCCAAAACTTGCCTTATAGTACCTATAATCGCAAGTAAAATGTTATCACGGATGGGCCCAAATCGGATCTTGAAGAAAAAAAAAATGCCCTAATTTTTTCAGATATTTATTTTCATACCCTATATTCACTGTAGGGGTGAATTAAATTTCCTCTTTTTTTTTTTGCATACTAGAAAATTCGCGTAAGATCTGCCAAAAAAAATTCAGTGCATGTAGGTGGGCACTAGAAAAGAAAAAAATCCTATAAGAGAGGGGTAATATCTCCCCCCGCTTGGACGGGAGGGGCAATTTAATAAAATATTTGCATAAAATAGACAAAAATTTATTAAAAAACAACGGCAATACTAACAGTTATGTTTTGTAGCTTTTTGGAAAACCAGGGCCCAAATGACGTAAGACGATTCGTTTGAACGATCGTCGTTTTGACTGTAGCTGTCTCTATTCACATCTACAGGGAAAAATAGAGAGAGTAATAGTCGAAACGATGATCGTTCAATCGAATCGTGTTACGTGATCTGGGCCCAGGAGTTCATTCTTACGGCTTATTTTTAAATTAAGTTTTTTTGATGAACAGTTTTGGCAAAAAATTGTTTCAAACTCAACATTTTGGAGAAAAACTAATAGGTGCGTTTTATTGGTATTTATAGCTAGCACAGCAATGCAAGCACCAATAAAACGCTATACTCACTTTTAAAATTAACTCTGTTTTTTAATCTCAAAGTTGGTAGGCCTGGTACTTAATGTCAAAAGTAAAGCATTTCAAAATTGAAAACAACTTCATAAAAATACAAAAAAAAGCTAAAATGGATAATAACACAAAAGAGGTAAAAAAACAAAACTATTCTTAATCTCCTGTAAAATACCACTTTTTACTGCAGTTCTTAGCACTTTTTTTAAACTCATCAAGTGATGAAAGTAATTCGTTTGAAGATGAATCCGATGATTCATTTGAACATGAAGAGACTCATGCGAATATTTCCAATTTCGTGAACGTAATCGAGGAATATAGTGATGCGGATTTTAAGTCCCATTTCAGATTAAATCGCTCAACTTTAGAGCAATTGATAGGTAAGTAAGTTTATGTTTCCAGTTTTGTACAAAATTTTACAAGCCTAGTTTTTCTTTCTTTTCGATATGCTGCATGTGTTTCTCATCACAATATTTTCTATTTCTATTCAGGAGACTATTCCCAATCCAATGTTTATGGATTAATTTCAAACCATGGAGGCAAGCCAAAGATTGATGCCAGAAAAGAAGTGTATATATTCGTTTGGTACATAAGCAATACTCTTACATTCAGGCAAATGGGAAACTTGTTTGGGATTGCAAAGTCCTCAGCTTGGTTGGTAGTTGGACGTGTCAGTAACTGGTTGGTTTCTAAAGCTAGGGATTACATCAAGTGGCCCCAAGGCGATGTTATCCAACAAAACTGCCGGAAATTCGAGGTAAAGAAAAAAATACCGAGTGTAATTGGGGCCATAGACTGTACACATATAGTAATTGCTGCTCCCAAGAGAAATAAGGAATGCTATTACAACAGAAAGCAAAATTTTTCTATTGTATTGCAAGCCGTTGTTGATGCAAACAAAATGTTCATTGACATATGTTGTGGGGAACCTGGTTCCCTGCACGATTGTCGAGTACTTAGACGGTCTGCATTGTACAAAAGAGTGGAAAGTAATTACGCCCAGCTGTTTCCTCGTAATACATTCCTGTTGGGTGATTCCGCGTATCCTGCTACTAACTGGATTGTTCCGCCTTTTAAAGATTATGGGCGACTTACAAATCGGCAGAAATCTTTCAATTATATTCACTCAGCTACAAGAATGGTAGTTGAAAATGCGTTCGGGTTACTGAAAGGAAGATTTAGAAGGATACAAAAATTTACAGAGCAAAGAAACCTTAACTCTGTCAAGAAAATAATTGTAAGTGCTTGTGTTCTACACAATCTATGTATTATGAATAATGACAATATTTTGGATGAAGAAATAACTCCTATACCTCCATCAGAGGAAAATACTACAAACACAGAAGATAGCTTATCTGAAAATCGCCGTGAAACTCTGTTCAATCACCTTTGTGAGAAGAACATAATTTAAGAAAGTTTGCTGAAGAAAAACACAAAAAACAGGAATAAATAAAACTTTATTAAAAAGAAATGATTTTTGTATTGTTTTTATTTACAGAAAAAGTCGTAATAGAGGTTTTTTAATATATGTATGAATTCGTAACTGTACGATACAAAACGCTGTCATTTCAAACCACTTCCTTTATTAGGAATAATGGTTCCCTAAGTGGTTCTGAGAACTGACTATAACTATTCTGAGAAATAATTCCAATTTCATCATTTTTTTTTATTTTCAAATGAAACGTGTTCCATAAAAAAATTTCAAAATATTTGTTGAAATTGAAAATAGTTTTTTAAAACACTAAGCATTCTTTTATTTCAAATAAAAAAAGTTTTAACCATCGAAATCAAACAAATAATTTTTAAATGACATCGTGTCAAAATGAAAAAAATGCAAGTTGTTTTGAAATGGCATCATTGTGTATGTAAGACTTAAAAGAATTTCCATGAAATTTCATTGAAATTCGTTTAAGTCTTACATACAAAACGATGTCATTTCAAAACCACTTGCATCTTTTCGATTATTGAAATGTCTCTGAGTCTTAATATAAGTTTTCTGCATGATTTTAAAACCAGTTTTCAATTTTCACAAAAATTAAAAAAAGTTCCATCTAGAACTAATTTCGTCATTTTATACGCAATAATTGTTGAACATGAAGAAAATAGTTTTGCATGACATTTTTTTGAAATATTTGTTGAAATTCAAAATAGTTTTTAAACTCAGCATAACACTAAAATTGTAACTCAGAACCGTTTCAATAATCAAAAAAATGCAAGTTGTTTTGAAATGACATCATTTTGTATGTAAGACTTAAAAGAATTTCCATGAAATTTCATTGAAATTCGTTTAAGTCTTACATACAAAACGATGTCATTTCAAAACCACTTGCATCTTTTCGATTATTGAAATGTCTCTGAGTCTTAATTTAAGTTCTCTGCATGATTTTAAAACCCGTTTACAGTTTCCACAAAGATCACAAAAAATTTCAAATAAAACTATGTTATTTGGATTAAGAAAAGGCTAATGTATAAATGATAGATAATAATTCACTTTGCTTTATTGAGAAATAATATTTAATTTTATATTAAGGGTATTCTTGCAAAAGCGTAAACTCGTCGTAATCGTTGTAAAGTTTTAAACTTCGTAAATCTGTCAAATTATCCATACAAATTGTGACAGAATTACGAAGTTTTAAACTTTACAACGATTACGACGAGTTTACGCTGTTGCATGAATACCCATATTATTTAAACTATAAAAACAAACTTCAAATAAACAGGTTTTACTTCAATTCTTCGAGAAATGATTTAATTATTTTTACTTTAAAAATCAATAGTTTTTTTTCAAAAGCTTCTCCATCAATTGGATTTTTCTTTTTCTCCATTCTTCTCTTTTTTCAGACTCTCGATCTATGCGCTTCAAACGTTCTTTATAAAACTCTGAACGGGTCATTATACTTCGTGTAGGCATTTTTGGAGCAGATTGCCTTGAAGATTTTCCTGAAGCACCAAGATCTCTTAAAAATGATGAACTAGACGATGGCCTTGAAGATTCTGATCCAAATGGTACTTCCAAATAAGAGGAAGAAGAGGCTACTTCATTTGAATCTGGTTCATTAACGTCTGTTAGATAATCTTCCTCCGTTAAAAGTGATATTTGACTTTCCGTTAAGGGCTCAATGTGTAGAGAGTCACAGAGAGTGATAACGATAAGTTCAGCTCTATTCATTTGTCGCGTATCACCAGACGTTGACGAAGATGTTGTTGTTGCTTCTGACTCCTAAAAAAATATTGATTATTATTAAAGTAATGTTAAGTGGAAAGTTTGACCTATTTGCATTTTTTTTGGCTAGAAATTTTAAGTGTTAATTTTCTTTTTAAATGCCTCAAAATTGAAAGAACAAAATTTTCAATTGATTAATTTCAATGACACTTTGTACAAATACTTACAGTGAACAGACATTCAGATCCAAAGTTGAGGGACTCACTCTTTGAGTGAATAGGTTTATCACCAAAAATATCATCCATTTCTTCCATGAATGGTGGTGGGCATGGAGATGCACCTGTTTTGGTGCTATTATCCTTGGCGTCCTTGTACGACCTTAATAAAGTTTGCATTTAAACCTCCAAATGATGTGCCGTCATAAATTGAAAACATACCTTTTTGTTTTTTTTGTTTGTCTTTATAAAAAAAAGTTTTAAAACACTCACAAACCCAGCTGAAATCATGTCTTCTAGAATATTAGCGTAACCCAGTCGCTTCTTACGGGAATTATTGAATTCCTCTTTACGCGCATTATAAAACTGAAGGAACGCCTTTGTTTCTTCATGCGTCCAACGCTTTGTTCTATAAAATATAATAAGGGTATTCATGTAACAGCGTAAACTCGTCGTAAACATCGTAAAGTTGTAAACTTCGTAAAACTGTCAAATTTTACAATACAAATACAAATTGTGACAGAATTACGAAGTTTAAAAGTTTACAACGATTACAACGACTTTACGATGTTGTATGAATACCCTTAATATATTATTAATTAAACATTCAAAATAATATAGCATTTCCTTACTTTTTTCCCATTTTTAATGATTTTTGTTGAGATTCGAGTCCAATGCATTTACTTACCAACCCACGATCAGTTTACCGTTTAACGCCGACAAAAACAAAACAACGGCCGCGTTCAAGTTTCAATGGGTAGCTCCTCACGTTCCTATATTTATCCGATATCTAGTTATCCCAATAATTTCAAGATAAGTCGGCATTTACATGACCATATTTTTCCAGTGCAATTTTAGATTTTGTTGGTGGAGAGAATAGGAGGGAATTCAAAATGAGGGGAAAGTCAATGTATTATAACAACAAAAAGATCGCTATTGGAAAATTCGGGTCATTTAAATGCTGACTTACAACAACACAAAGCTATTCGGGATAAGCTGAGAATAAACATCGGAGCGCAGCCAATTGAGTTTCTAAAAGTAAAGGATGTGTTCGCAAACTATAGCCATGTTTTATTACTGCGCTTATATGCAGTCGAGTTGAGTTAAGATTGCTGAATCCCAGATCAAAATTTGAACCACGTTTCTTCAAAAGCCCTAAGTGTGTTTAATTTGATCAACTTAATCCTGAAGCAACACAAGCGAGCAAGCACTAGCAAGTTACTAATCCGTGCAAATTTTTCTTACTTGCTCATAAACTAGCTTGCCTTTTTTGAAGCCAATTTTCAACGGGCTCCGAAAAAGGTAAGCCAGTTGACTTGCGAGTAGGAAAAGCTTCGATGTATTTGTAACTCGCTAGCAATTACTCACTTGTGGGGCCTCAGGTAAATGTTTGTACCCAACTCGCCAGCGAGTGTACTCACTCGTTTGGCCTGAGGGTAAAATAAACCTTACCCCGAGGCCACACGGGCAAGTACTGGCAAGCAATTTGGCTACATACACTGCCTGTCCAATTCATAATTTGCATTCAACTTGCCTTGCACTTGCTTTCCATTTTCATTCCACTTGCCAAGCAAGTTGCATGTGTCCCAACTTGCTTCTCAACATTACATTGCAACTTGCTTGCCACTTGATCAGACCAATGTCCTTTCACTTTCATCTCTGTGGAAGTGCAATCATGCTTGAATTCAGGATCATGAGAAATCGACGATAACCATCCCAAAAAAAAATTCAATTAGCACCTCAACCCAACAAAAGTATAAAAAGTTTTAAAATACGGATATCAACGAACACATCCTAAAGGGAACGTTGCTATCAGCTGTTAAGTTGTCAATTTGTAAATAAAATAGTAATAGTGGGCTTTTTATATCTTGTTTATTGTTTTACAGATTAAAATTAATTTTCCTGTTTTTTCTGTTGTGTATTTTAGTAATTTGGTGACTCCAACATCGCCAGCATTTAAGAAAAGTAGCCCACCCATTTCTACGACGAGTAAAGCACAGAAGGCCAACGATGCTTTGGAACCAACCACCAGCGAGCAAGCTCGTAAACATTCGCAACGAAGTAAAGTCATGTACCCAGTAATCGAACACTTAGTGGTTCATAATAAAGTAATCGTTGACTGTGAGGAAACCATTCAACGTAAATATTTGATATACAATCATTTATCAGCTTAAAATCAAATATTTGTTATAAATTTTAAGGTTTTTATAGTAACTTCAACTACTTTTTTTTATAAAAAATCAAAAGATGAAAAAAGCCAAATTCCCCAGTTGTCGAACACTAGTTTCCTAAGCACAAGATTTCGTACATAGCCTTCGTATAATATTACCATTTATGCCTTTAAAATAAGAAGAGTTATATCATCAGAGGCTACCACGTTCAGAGCTTACTTTAAGCATTATATTATTTGTAGCTTCTTATCGAGGTAAGTCTTAAATAAAGTACAAATGATCAGTCATCTTATCAAGTTAAATTCAAAGGATAACCGCAGCCACAGTGCTTAAAATAGGAGATTAACTTATTGAAACCGTAATATTAGTTTTCGAAGTATTTGGATAACTATGTAGTTGTTTTATGCTCGTGAACATTAGCATTGGTTTTTAGTGCATTTTTATCTCGGCTTACAAAGAAATATTGCATGTTAAATATACAACAAGAATTTGGTTTGATTTGTTGTTGTATTTAACATGCAATTTTTTTTAAGCGAAGAAAAAAATGCACTAAGAAACAAGGCTCTTTTCACAAAAGATTTTTTTCATCATAAATGCAAATAAAATGAGAAACAATTGTTTTTTTATTTAAAAATAGATTGCGCAAATTCAAAACAAAATAGTGTGGTACGTAGTATCAACTTCTACGTTAGACGAATAAGAAGTTAGATGATCTGTTTTCTGTTTGGGCGTTTTTATGTAGCCAAAAAATTACAGCTCTGCAACAGCACGTGAGGATCTTCACTGTTATCGAAAAAACTGCAACCAATCGAATAAACTAGAAATTAATCATCTTCCCAAACTCCAAGTGCAGCTTTTGATAGCCATGTGCATGTGACGAGAGCCGTATGCAAAGCAGCCCGTGAAGCTCCAATTATATTCCATCGAACAGTAGTAATGACCATGAAAACAAAAAAATCATACAGTGATGGTACTTTAGTTAGAGGTTTGAGACATTACAATGATCTTAATATAGTTTAATGATTCATTCACTGATTGAATGTTGGGCATTTGTATTAGTTGCTCTTTTAAATTGTGACGACTGATTTGTTTAAGATAGTTTTTCAAATCAGTTGTTCGCAATTTAGTTTGTGGCTTAACTTCCATGCCGCCCATCACGAATTTTGTGGGAAGTACTTCGAGATTTCAAGTTTCTGAAATTGATATTCGATTATAGTATGTAGATTATAATAAAACATTCGGAGATTAACCTTCTTCGGTGATTATAGATATGACCTTTTAGTAATCATTCAAAGCCTCCACATAAAGATGACGAATAGTTTCCATGTCTTCGTGGGTAAGATCCAGTAGGATGTGCGGAGTGCCAATGCGTTGCCTTGATAGAAAAATCTTTATGATCTATGTGTTGTGTATGAACAGAATGTTTATATATTTATTTAGTTTAATTTGTTTATTTATTTCATTTGATTTCCTTTTACTTGTTTTTCCTTCAGAAATTTATTTTTTCAGCTGTCACTTCAACAGAAATTTGAGTAAAGGCTACCAACCTTCAAGTATCAAATATTTTTTTGAAACTCTGTTCAGCGCCGCCTAGGCTTCAATTTTAAGAAACTTTATCTCAACTTTTATATCCACTTTTTTACTGCCTTATTTATCGACACTTTTGGTCTTGTTGTTGTTTACCGAGGGAAATTTTACTGTGCTAGCTATAACTTTTCCCAATAAAACACGCCTATTATTGTTTTTTTTTTTTAATTATAGGTTTGAAAACAGATTTTGCTGAAATTGTTGATTCAAAGAATTTTATTTTATAATCAACTATTAAAATGGACTTCCAAAAAGCTACAAAACATTACTGCAAGTGTTGCCTGAAAAAAAAGGGAAATTTAATTTACCCCTACTGCTCCCGAGCGCACCTCACTTAAGTGAAACTGACATTTGGTGAAATAGGAATGCCAAAAAGAGAAAGATGATAGTTACATTATGGGTGTGTTCCCCTTTTTTCGGTACGGAAAGCTACTTTTCGTTGGTTTTTGACATTAGCTTCAGTGCCCTTCCGACTATTATAGTTCTACCTTAAGGCTAGAAGCAGCGCGCCGGGCAGTCGTCAAAAACTGAAGGCACTTTTTTCAACAGATCTGTATCAGGGATGTTGCGGGTGCCGATTTTTTCACATCCGCGGATCCAGGGCCGTAGCTGGAGTCAAATTTAAGGTAGGGCAGCGATGGAAACAAGTAGGGCAGAATTAAAAAAAAATTACTTGTGACTGGATCGCACGAAATCGCTTTTGTGGTCCAAAGCTCTATCGTGGCTATGCATTGAAGATATTTAGTTTTAAATTTTTGTATCAATAACAATTATTAATGTTGTGATGGGAGAAGTTTAAAAAAAAGTAATAACAAAATTCAATTTTTTATTGACCGTCACTGATATTCTTTTGGGGAAAAAAAATTTTCGTTTGGCATTTGTGTTTTCTTTTGCACAGAACTGTCTAATTGCGATTTTTGTTTGCAAATAGTAAATTGACAACGCACAAAAAACAACGTTTACGCAACGGACACTTATTCTTTGTCGATTTTTTTTCTATCAATCACCAGGCTTATTTTTTTTAAAGGTTTTGTAACAAAAAACAAAATAGTTTGAAAAATTTCAAAATGGAATTACATATATTGGTATTTTGAAAAAGTACAAGTGTTGCAAAACTAGAACAAAATTGTTCTAGTAATAATCAAAGAACTATATTATGTACATTTCTTTGATAATTAGCTACCTACTCGAACAATAAAAACAGAAATAAACCGAAAATAAGACAATTGCAACAGGTAAGAATTTTAAACAAAATTCAGATATAGTCTTTTAGAAAATTTGAAAAAAACAACAACAAAACTTGTGCTTCCCTTTCGATATGAGGTGCAACAAATATTTCAATTCCTCCCCCAGGAAACTACATAAAATGCTCTGTACCAAATTTGAATCAAATTGATAAACACAGACTCACAGACGTACAGACGCAAATATCGGTGCACTGTGGTTCAGGGCAGGACAAAAATCATTTCTCGACTCGATTTTTACAGTGCAGTTTGATCAAGTACATTTCAGTAATTTTGAAGCAAAACATGAGAGCGTAGTTCAAAAATGAATATTTAAAGCTCTCCTCTTCCTTTCTCTTTTGAGCATATAAAACAAACTAAATCTTAGAAAAAAAATTGTTCTAATTGGGATTTTTTTAAAGTGAGATGCAAAATTCAGCTAAGCAAGCTATTCAGCCCACCTTCCAATAGTGACATTTATGAAATTTAGAAACTTCGATTCTACGCTGAGCGAACCAGTCCGAAAATATAAATGGGCTGATAGTCAGGTAGTTGTGTACAAGCGTAGACTCGATGCGCAAGTAAATAGTCTATCAAGCCATGTATCCTGGTCCTGTGAGCAGTCGGCTGGTGAAATAATAGAAGTTATTAAGAGTTCAGCCATGCCACCCAATAGGAAACAAAATTTTACTGCTGAGTGGTACGACTGGGAATGCATAAAACTCAGAAAAAAATCTTTTGCAATGCTTAAAATTTTTAGGAAAACCCAGTCTAATTTCTTTTAATCGCTCTACCTAGATGCAAACAAAACGTATAAGAGAGTATACAAAAATAAACAAAAAACTTTTATGGCTGGTTTAGCAGTAAGTTTATCAAAATGTAAAGACTCAAAATCATTTTGGTCTAAAGTAAGATTGTTAGGTGGCGTTAAAAATTGTTCAGCAACTACAATAAATGTAGAGTTACTAGCAAACCATTTCATGGAACTTCTTAAGGCTCCAACAAACTCACAACTATTTCAATATGCTTTACCCTCAATCACGATTTCAGACCTAGACGATCCTATTACAATAAATGAATTGCAAGCAACCCTTAAAAACATGAAAAACAACAAGGCAGCCGGGCTAGATGGAATTCCAGCTGAATTTTATAAAAACTCTTCCCGTCTTTCCTAAATCTTCTTCTTGATTTTTTTAATAAGCTTCTTGAAAAAGAAGAAATACCTCAGTCATTTTTGATGTCACAAATTTGTCCAATTTTTAAAAAAGGAGATCCAAGCTCACCAGCAAACTATAGGGGCATTTCGATTCTTCCGTGTTTGAGAAAAATATTTACCCAAATTCTATATTGCAGACTTATGAGGTGGGTGGAAGAGAACAAATTGCTAAGCACTTTCCAAGCTGGTTTTCGCTCTGGTCTTTCAACTGTGGATCAAATCTTCGCACTCTCCAATATAGCAAAACGTTTGATCGATAACAAACAATTACTTTATGTCTTTTTCATTGATTTTAGGGCAGCATTTGATACTATCAACCGGAATTCACTACTTTATAAATTATCAAATTTAGGTATATCGACGAAATTTTTAAGACTTTATAAACTTCTCCTTACCAATACTTGCGCTACTGTGTTAAATGGGAGCTCCATATCCAGCTTCTTTAACACTGATAGCGGTGTGCCCCAAGGTTGCCCCTTAAGCCCGATTATGTTCGCCCTTTTCATTGACGATGTCTCCCGTGATTTTCCTGGGGGTGTTAGGTTCGGAAATCTACTTATTAAGGTACTACTTTATGCGGACGACCTTGTTGTTTTGTCGGACAACCCCACCACATTACTACAGTTACAAATTAATAGACTTAAAAACTTTTGTGATAAATGGGACCTGAATATAAACACCTCAAAATCTAAAATTATGATTTTTGAAAGCACCCGTCGAAGGAGAAACCCGCTAGAAGCATGGTCATTGGATCGTGAACCTATAGAGGTGGTTAACCAATTTAAGTATTTAGGTGTTCTATTTTGTAGCATTCTAGATTTCCGGCCCCATGTTAAGGAAAAATGCTTATCGGCAAAAACTGCAATAAACCTTATATGGAACAAAATCTTTTGCAATAAGTACATAGGCATCTCAGCTAAATTTAAAGTTTTTGAAGCTACTATAAACTCATGCTTATGCTATGCCAGTCAAGTTTTTGGTTACCAAGATCTCAATGAATTTGAGATAGTGCAACGCTTCTTTTTTAAACGAATCTTTAAACTTCCAAATTATACACCAACTTACGCTATACATGTGGAATCAGGTATCCCTCCGATTTTTCTAAAAAATCTTAAACTTAATGCCGATTACATAGTAAAAGTAATGCAAAGGTCAAATGAAAATCTTCATAAGCAAATGATGGATTTCGCATTCCGAAGGAATTTATCGCATGAATGGCATGAGATAGCAAATGCACATGGATTTAATCTAAACCTTAGTACAACTAATCTTGCTAATTGGAAAGGTAGATTTTATGAATGTATTGCATTGGTCGATGATTCATTGTATCTCAAGTTCTTGAATAGGGCTCGAACCTCTCCAAGCAGATTGGTCTATAAGCAACTCAATCACACTTTGTTTGTAAACAATTATTTTAATAGTTAACTTTCTGCAAATCAAATAGGTACTTTGTTTAAAGCAAGAACTGAGATGCTAAATCTGAATTACAAACCTCACAGAAATGATAATCCCAGGTGTAACCTCTGCAATCGAAATGAAATCGAAGATGTCAACCACTTTTTAGCCGTTTGTCCAATTCTACAAGAACTTCGAAGACTTTATTTTTCAAAAAGCTTTCTCAATCACCAGGAAGCGAAACAAATTTTAAACGGAGAGTGGGGTTGGAAGGACCTTTACAATTTTATTGATCATGCCTTAGATTACCGAAATAGTTTTTTAGAGTAAATTTAAATTTTTAAATATATGTATATTTATGTATCTTTATCTAAGATGTAACGAGGAAATATATATTATAAACTTGGATATTATGTTCATTTAAATTCGTTCTATTTATTCAATTGTATACATAATCAATTTATAAACTTATTATAATCTTTTTATTCTCGATAAATGTCAATTTTCAGGCAGACGGCAAATATTTTTTTTTGCCATGCTAATGTTCTTATATAATTTTACAAATGTATTTCGAGTTTTGGTCAAATAAATAATTTGTAATAATAATAATAATAATAATAATAATAATAATAATAATAAAAGTTAATGTTCCCTGGTCTTTCATGGAACCATCATGTATCGAATACAATCAAAACTAACTGCTAATATCTGCGAACCTTCAAAAACACCCATTTGTCTTAAGACCCCGCAAAATAAAAAAAAAATTGAATGACATTTTTTTATTGGATTTCAAATCCTTGCCCCAAATAACGGGAAAACCTATATATGAATGTTCTTTGCATTAGTATACTATTTTCAATCCGCCTTCCTAAGAACAATTTTAAGGGGCTCTCGGAAATTACCCGGAATTTCTTTTGGAAAAAAGCCCAGAAAATTTTCTGGAATCCATTTTGGAAATTGCCGTGGAATTTGAGAAGGAAATTGAGCCAGAAAGTTGGAAATTCCCGCAGATCGCCTTGAAAAAAAGTCCAGAAAGTGTAATGGAAATATGACCGGAAATATATTCCGTACTAATTTCCAAAAAATATTCACCCCTATTACCGATGTCGTAAACGACAGCAAAATATACGAAACGACACAACCTGCATTCCATTTGTCGTTTTCAACTTTTGTCACTCGTTTCGCTGTCGTGAGTAAACGTCAAACGTCGTTGAAAGTTCTCAATCTGCATTCTGTAAGACGAAAAGAAGCGACGTCAACGAAAAAAAAACGACGGTATCTGTCTGTTATTGTTATTAAATTCATCATAAACAAAACAATAGAATATTTGCTTACATTGGCAATTAAAATTATCAAACCAAAATCAGTGCCAGACGCTTGTCGAGCTGAAGGAAAGGAACCAGCAGCTTGCAAGGGGTTTTCTGAAGGGCATACAAAAAAAAATTGATATAAAAAAGGGAATGGAATTAGATTGTTCAGATAAACTTACTGCTTGAATCTGTAAAAGCGTACAAAAGTTTCATTTAAATCAAATGGTTCTGAGTTATGCCTTATCTTTTTGATTTCTTTTTATATGTACATAATTTATTGTAAATTTTCAAAATACCGCGTTTCTACTTCTTCATCCTCGTCACTATCACTATTTGCGTCATAAAACATTTCAAATTAATCGCTTTAATTACTTAATTGCAAATATGTAATAAAACTAAACCACACTTATTGTTTTTTTAGCATTGTCTAATGATTTTTTTTTCAACTCCACTTGAGTTTGACAGATATCTATTACTTTTTCATCGTTTCAAAATCTGTTATAGATTTGTCGCGTCGAATAAGTTATGGAATGCCGTTTGAAGAACGACACGACAGAGAAAACGAGAGTTGTCGAAAAAACGAGACGACATCGGTAATAGGCATGATTATGGGAGTTACGCCAGAAATAACCTTCCCGGTTCGATTTCCAAAAACCAAAATGGAAATTGAGCCGGAAATAACAAATTCTTCTTTCCTTCAAATTCATTTCTCTTTCGTAATTTAAAGAAAATGAGGAAAATTGTACCGATGGTTGATGGTATTTTTAAGGAAGGGCATTGGAATTTTAAGGTAGGGCATTGCCCCACAATGCCCTACCGTAGCTACGGCCCTGCGCGGATCTGAATGCGGATGCGGATTTTGGAAGGCTCACATCCGTGGATGCGGATGTGGATGTTAAAGATCTTATATAAATTAAGTATATGAATAAAGAATTAAAACAATCATAAAGTAATTATTAACATTTTTATTGATAAAAACAATTAAGGCTCCCCCAAACCAACGCGAAACATTCGCCGACGACTGTTTTTTGTTGTTGTTTGGCGTTGTGTATTTGTCATATTTTGTGCTATTGTGAATGATTCGCTGCGAAATCGCGTTGGTTTGGGAGAGCCTTTATTAAGTAGAATTCATATCACAGTACACATATTAAAAGTAATTATTCCTATTCTGCCACATCTGTTATTCTGCTATGAATTTTCTGCTATGAATTATAAAAGATTTTCAGCATAAAAGATCTTTTATGATTTCTATTCAGGTGTTCGAACTTTTATAAAATTCTGTAATGAAACTTCGAAAACGAAATCAGTTTATGAACAGACCAAAAATCTGTTGTCATAATCAGCTGTTCTGTTATGAAATAAATTGAAAAAAGTGGGCAAACATATTTTCATTTTTATTTTCTGTACTGCAGCTAAAAAGAGACTTTTCCCTACACCTTAGGAATCTAGATATTAGGAGAAACCACCAACAGCCAGGAAATAAAGTTGGATGATGGTGCCGCTGGAGTGGATACAATTTCGTTTATCAAAAACAACTCCCAGAAGCGTTCTTTCAAGAGGAATTCTGGGCAGTTTGGTGTTTAGTTCAGTGTTTAATTTTAGCTTAAATAAATAAAACAGAAAGAGTTTCTAATTAAGTTGTTTTTGTGTGGCTAGAGCTGTCGTGATGATGATCGTCGTTTATTGTCATGCTTATCTTCTGCGAATAGTCGTTGCAAGGACTCGATTGTTTTTGCAAGGTGATTTGAACGTCGTTTTCGTGTAATAACCAAACACACTGGGGCTATTAGGACATTCAATAGACTCCGCTTACCGTTTAGCCGATTGAGTTTGTTGATCTAATTGCAGCGAGCTTTCCTGTGCTCTGCGCTTTCTTCTACATAAATAATTTCATTTTAATTTGTTTATAAAACTATTGTTTTAACATATTTTCTTACATTTGTCTCCTTTTAAGAACATTTTGTTAAAGAAATATGAATGTAGTTAATTGTTTATGTGTTAAAGAAATATCCATTTTTACTTGGTATACCTGAGTTCTTACTGAAAAGTTTGTCTTTTATTCTTTTATGATTTATAGCAGATTTAATAACAGATTTTGGCATGCTGAATACCAAAAATGCTATTTTTAAAAGATTTTCTTCTGAGTTCGAAGGTTTGACAGATCATAACAGATTTCTTAGCAGATTTTGTAACAGATTGAGCATGCAGAATACCAAAATCATAATTCATAAAAGATTTTTTGACAGCTTAAACATTTGTATGGAAATTCATAGCAGAATAACAGAATAGCAGAATAAAAGATCACGCCGAATAGGCCCAAATATCATTAAGGTTCCCCCAAACCAACGCGAATCATTCGCCCTCCGTCGGCGAATGTTTCGCGTTGGTTTGGGAGAGCCTTTAGAGTTTTGATTTTTGTTTCTTCTGCGCATATATCAAAATTTGTGTTAAATGTCAGTATTTGTTGTTGTTTTTACGTGTATTTAAGTCAGCACGCTCCCATCCATTTTTAATTCTGACAATTTTAATTTTAATTTGTTGTTGTTTTTACGTGTATTTTCTTCCTCACACTCACAGCCATTTTTTATTTTCGACTGACAACCTGCGCAGTATAATACCTTAGATTTGTGTACTGTGAATTCATATTAGTAATTGAAGTAAAAAATAGGAGCATTAAAGGCTCTCCCAAACCAACACGAAACATTCGCCAACGACGCGAAATCATTCACAATAATACAAAATATGAAAGATACACAATGCTTAGCAACAACAAAAAACTGTTTTGCGAATGATTCGCTATGATTTCGCGTTGGTTTGGGAGAGCCTTAAAGGCTCTCCCAAACCAACGCGAAACATTCGCCGACGACGCGAAATCATTCACAATAATTAGGCCTATTCTGCCACATCTTTTATTCTGCTATGAATTTTCTGTTATCAACTATAAAAGATTTTCAACATAAAAGATCTTTTATAATTGGTATTCAGCAGTTCGATCTTTTATGCATTTCTGTTATGAAACTTCGAAAACGAAATTTGTTACCAAACAGACCTAAAATCTGTTGTCAAAATCAGCTGATCTGCTATGAATAAAAATTTCGCTTGACAAAATAATAAAATTGGCCAACATTTATTTTCATTTAATTTGTTCTTTTTTAATCAATCCTTGTATTTGAAATGGAATTGTTGTATTTGTGGAAGCGTAAATTTTGCAATTTGTAAATAAGAATTCAAAGTGACTAAAAGATCAAAGTGACTACTTTTTTATAACTTATAGTTCCTTCCAGTGATCTGCGTTTTCGTCTTCAAATTTATTTTTGGTTTTATTTTCTTATTTGTTAAAATAATATTTCAATTTATAAATAAAATGATTCGTCTGAAAAATAGAAAAATTGTTGACCAACATTTGTTTGCATTTATTTTTTTAAAGATTTAACTTGTGTATTTGAAACCAAATTATTATATCTGCGGCTCTTGTGAATTGTTGCATTTTCTTTCTTAGAATTATTTCCTTAAATGTATCCAATTTGAGAAGCTGTATGAGATGTAAATCAGGAACATCAAGGGGATTACTTTTTTATCTTGCTTCCATTAAGTGTCCTGTGCTTTCATAAACAAAAAGAATTTTGTTTACATACATACGTACCTATTTTAATATATTTCCTTACATTTCTCACCTCTTAAAAACATTTATTTGACGAAATAAAAGATTAATTTTACATTTTGACCTCATATTTCTGGGTACTGTTGAAATCTTTTATGATAAAAGTCAGAAAAGTTTATCTTTTATTCTTTTATGATTATGATGACAGATTTAATAACAGATCTTGGTATGCTGAATACCAAAATAGCTATTCATAAAAGTTTTTTTCAGAGTTCGAAATTTCGACAGGTAATAGGCCTATTCTGCCACATCTGTTATTCTGCTATGAATTTTCTGCTATGAATTATAAAAGATTTTCAGCATAAAAGATCTTTTATGATTTCTATTCAGGTGTTCGAACTTTTATAAAATTCTGTTATGAAACTTCGAAAACGAAACCAGTTTATGAACAGACCTAAAATCTGTTGTCATAATCAGCTGTTCTGTTATGAAATAAATTGAAAAAAGTGGGCAAACATATTTTCATTTTTATTTTCTGTGCTGCAGCTAAAAAGAGACTTATCCCTACACCTTAGGAATCTAGAGATTAGGAGAAACCACCAACAACCAGGAAATAAAGTTGGATGATGGTGCCGTTGGAGTGGATAAATTTCGTTTATCAAATACAACTCCCAGAAGCGTTCTTTCAAGAGGAATTCTGGGCAGTTTAGTGTTGAGTTCAGTGTTTGATTGTAGCTTAAATAAATAAAACAGAAAGAGTTTCTAATAAAGTTGTTTTTGTGTGGCTAGGGCTGTCGTGATGACGATCGTCGTTTATTGTCATGCTTATCTTCTGCGAATAGTCGGTGCAAGGACTCGATTGTTTTTGCAAGGTGATTTGAACGGCGTTTTCGTGTAATAACCAAACACACTGGGGCTATTAGGACATTCAATAGACTCCGCTTACCGCTTAGCCGATGGAGTTTGTTGATCTAATTGCAGCGAGCTTTCCTGTGCTCTGCGCTTTCTTCTACATAGATAATTTTATTTTAATTTGTTTATAAAACTATTGTTTTAACATATTTTCTTACATTTGTCTCCTTTTAAGAACATTTTGTTAAAGAAATATCCATTTTTACTTGGTATACCTGAGTTCTTATTGAAATATTTTAATGATAAAAGTCACAAAAGTTTGTCTTTTATTCTTTTATGATTTATAGCAGATTTAATAACAGATTTTGGCATGCTGAATACCAAAAATGCTATTTTTAAAAGATTTTCTTCTGAGTTCGAAGGTTTGACAGATCATAACAGATTTCTTAGCAGATTTAGTAACAGATTGAGCATGCGGAATATCAAAATCATAATTCATAAAAGATTTTTTGACAGCTTAAACATTTGTATGGAAATTCATAGCAGAATAACAGAATAGCAGAATAAAAGATCACGCCGAATAGGCCCAAATAACAGATTTCGTAGCAGATTTCATAACAGATTTGGCATGCCGAATACCAAAATAATTATTGATAAAAGATTTGTTGACAGCTCAATCTTTTGTATGGAAATTCATAACAGAATACTAGAATAGCAGAATAAAAGATCTCGCCGCATAGGCCCAAATACAAAATATGAAAGATACAGAATGCTAAACAACAACAAAAAACTGTCTTTGCGAATGATTCGCTACGAATTCGCGTTGGTTTGGGAGAACCTTTAAGGCTCTCCCAAACCAACGCGAAATCATAGCGAATCATTCGCAAAGGCGGTTTTTTGTTGTTGTTTAGCATTGTTTATCTTTCATATTTTGTATTATTGTGAATGATTTCGCGTCGTCGGCAAATGTTTCGCGTTGGTTTGGGAGAGCCTTTATACTTAATAACGAGTAATATTGCCACCTTTTCTGATTCAAGGCGGTTACGCAGAGGTTCGTATTACCTTCGCATCCGCATAAACATCCGCATTGATAATTGCGGATGCGGATGCAGATGTCCAATTCTATACGGAAGTTCCGCATTTGCGGATGGAGATGCGAATATTCGCAACATCCCTGATCTGTACATGTCCAACTTCTTGAATATGCCTCTGATATCGACATCATCAACGGCTCCCAACAAGTGGTTATATAGGCTTTCTCGATATTTATAGAACAGGCAAACTTGTTTGTCTTCAAGAAAACGAGGACAAGACCAAAACAATGTATACATAATATCAACAAACAACGGAAGATCTGTCAATTGGCTAGGACAAAACGTCAATGTCTTCCTCGGAGTAAACAATAATCCCATTTCCCACGAACGATATCTCAGAAGAGACTCGAAGTAGAATTATCCTTGCAAACCGTTGCTACTTCGGTTTAGCGCAATAAATGAGTTCAAAACCCCTCAGGCCTGGTTCACACGAGATTGTACCGCACGATTTTTTGCAGTATAAATCCGTGCGAATGAGCAGTGGCGTATATATTTTACATAGAGCCTTTGACCCATTTCACACATGCCCGGCAGCCGGTTAGCCGGCATCGGTTACCCGGTTTTCATCAAATGAACCGGTTCCGGCATGTGTGAAAGCTTCCATAAGATCCTTTACCAAACGACCGGTTAGCCGGTACCGGGTACCCGGTTGCCGGCTATGTGTGAAATGGCTCTTTCACACGACGTTTGTACGGCAAGAAAACGTACTCAGCTAAGTACGTTTATCGAAAACTCAACGGACTTATAAAAAAAACGAATGAACTGCGACGTACCGTCTTCCAGTGGCGTATAGTTTTATTAGTCTCGTTCACACGGTTTAAATCCACGTTGGGTATTTGTTCGTTGGCATCGAATGAGCTTCAGTGGAGAGAAAAGCCGATGTACACAAAAAAAATTAATCGACCGATATGGTTAGTTTAAAAAAATTATTACTCAGGTGATACTCATTGGATCTTGTAGGTTAAGGTCTTAAAATAAAGAAGAGGAATGAGACAATAAACATGCGTTTTTAGTTTTTCAAAATTATAAAAATTTTCATCAACATTTGAATTTAGAATAAAATAAAAGGAAATGAATTGGGCTTTATTCACCGTTTTAGTATAAACATTTTTGCCCCTCCTCAATGATTTTTTTACACAATATAGTCCGTTATGTCAGCTTTCTTTAAAGGCCTTAACCTTGAAGATCCAATCAGTAGAACGGGAACTATAATTTTTTAAAGCCATCCATATCAAATTTTAATCAAAAAAATTCCATATAATTAACGGGATCTTCTCGCTGGTGGATGGTCGTGGACAATGGTCCAAGCAGGTAATTTCAATGCAATTGTTTTGATTTTTCGATCAATTACAAATCAAGATTGTGTCGTTTATATACCACGTAGGATAATGAATGAGGTATCAAAATAACCGTAATTCTATTTATATGTGACATTTAAAAACAACAAGAAAATTCATCAATGCACTAAAGAGATATGACTTCATATGTGAAAGCGCTCAAATATTCCCATTATCTCCGTCCAACGGTATTCTAGGAATCTAATTTTTTAAATTCATATTTAAATCAATAATTTCTATCATCCGTCTAAATTTTAGCTTTCTAGCCCTTGTCCTTAAAAAGATAAAAATAAAATACTTCACAAATTCAAACTTTTCCGTTCATTTTCATTATACTGCAGCTATTCGATTTTTAAACGAATAAATATAAATATCGTGTGAATACCCGATATTTGTTCGGAAAAAACAGAATGCGATAAAAAACGTGCGGTACAATCTCGTGTGAACCAGGCCTCACACGAAAGACGAAGTGCATGCTCTATTTTTTTATTTTGGGCGATAAGAAAAGAGGTAGAGCTTATACTGGGCTCCTTCAAAGGAAAAATTCTTAGGCAAATATTAAGTCCTGATTTTGCCTCCTAAACGTCTCAAAATCGATCATTAAAATTTTCAATGATGAGTTTCAATGATAGCTATTGGCGAATGAAGTCACGGCACCTAGCAGTCAGCGCGTGAACCCTATGAGGGGGATACATTTTTTTTTATTTTGACATTTAATGTATTTCCCATAAGAGAAACGCAAAAAAAGGTCTGAAAAACATTGTTTTTGGTAGTTAATTTTCAATGAACATGTATTTATTTTATAGTTATAATAGAATAAGAATTTATGTGAGTTAAATAATCAAGAAGAATATGTATCAAAACTTATGTATAACTTCCTACATTTTGCAGATGAAAAATTTAAACAAACCTGTATTGTTGTTGTTGCTTTCCAAAATGGATTCATGTCACAAGCAAAATGTATGTCAGGTGCGTAGTCAGGGAAGGGGTTTGATAGACAGAGTCAATTATAAAGATTTTAATATTATATATTTTATTATATTGTTTTCTTATAAGTAAAAGCTTACGTCATCGGATCTTTGCAGTAATGTTTATTTGAAGATGTAGGTATAAAGTATTTCTATTTATTTATGTATTGCGTTTGTGAATTTGTATTCTTGAGAAAAAAGGAGTACAAATATTTGTATACTGCTTTTGACGATCAATAAAATATATTTTGTGTTTAGTTAATGCCGCATTTATACGATTGGAGAACTGGTAATATAATGACCAAATCAATAAAAGAAGAATGGACAAATTCATTATTTTTGTCATTATATTGACAGCTTTTCACCAGTCTTGTAAATTCGGTATAACGAAGAAGCATTTAAAATATTTACATATGTACTTCCAAACTAAAAAATTCTGTACGTAGGTAAAAATACTCGACAAAAGTTTTTTTTTGTAAATATCTATGCAAGAAATTTTTATTCCAAACTAAAATGTTGACATGTGTATTTGAAAAACTTCATTTTCAATACAAACATAATTAACAAAGAAAAAAAAAACTGTTCGTTTTAAATAAATCTTTAGCTACGTCCCTGTGTTGCTTTTTTTTTCAAACGAGTATTGGTGTTGTTGTTTCTCGTTGTAGAGGTAGCTTGTTTACATTTTTCATCTTAAATTCAAATCATTTGAGGCATCAGATTTGATTTAGTTTTTTTTAGATTTGTAAACTCACATGTTTTGTTATTCTATTGCAATCATAAAAGTTGTATCCGTTTATATAAAAGTTATTAGAAAAAGTAACATGAATATGACTCACTTTTGCTTTCCTCTTATAATACAGTCCCTGTAGTGAAGTCCCGTAGAAATTTCCGTACTGATTTATCTAACCGCCAGAATCGATTTAAGTACATATAGGAGAGTCAGAAAAACTTGGGTAGACATCACCGTTTTCTGGAGGGGGTTTTTTAGACGCCATTTTCCAAAATGGCCGACAAATAGTAGTATAATTTGTATGGGAGAACGGAAAAATCTCCATAAAAACTAAACCACTTAACCGATTTTGATGAAATGATCAGACGTGATAAAAAACAAGATGAGAAGCCAATATAATTAATTTCCGCCCACTGCCACGCCCCTTTTTTGAAAAAGTAATATCATTCATCAAAATTAATACAAATACGGATGTTGCTTTAGTTAAACTTATAAAAATATTTTTGTATGGAATATAAGCTGTAAAAAGTTCCTACCACGCCTATTTTGTGGGCGTTTATTATGTTGTGACTTGTATGGAGTTCGTTCAAGTAAGATAAAATCTAGAACCACTTCACCCAATGTAATGAAATTTTGACACATGATAGCGAACAGTACAGGATTGTATACAATTTTCGCCCATTGACGAGCATACAAAAGCTCTTCCTCATTAGCTGCTAAAAGCCGAAGGATACGATATCAATTTAGATGCTTTTTGAAGTTCCCTGATTGATATTGACTAAAGAAAATCTGTTCTTTTTTATTTTTAGTAAAAAAAAAATTTAAATTATAAAAAATACAATTACATATATTTGCACATCATTTGTATACACATTTATCTCGTACATTGCTGACCACATTTGCAGTACTCTGTGCATGTCAAATACTTATATTTACATTTACACCTTCAAGTAGAACATGTTGTAAAATTGCACGAAATTAATAGTTCAGAAGGCATTATGTTAAGGCACTGATCGGGCCTAAGAACACCATTTGCATCTTTGGAGAATCCATAATCTGTCAACTGCACGCTTGAATCTGGAAAATAGCTCTGTGATAGACTTAAGCATTCCCTTAAAACAAAAAAGCATTACAACAAAAGAATTAAGCGAGTTGACTTTGACATTGACCAGCCACTTAACGAATGTGAAAGAGAAAGACGAAAAATTCTAGATCCAATCGAACTGATAAATATCAAACAGGAGACGCCTATTCCTAGATAGATAGATAGATTCAGGTCTTCAGGTAAAAATAAAGAGATGCTCCAACTAGCTGCTGCTTCTAGCTTCATTGAGAAGGTAAAAGTGATTGACTTCACTACAGTTCTAAGTGGAACCCTTACAGGTGACAATGATAGCAGGGATGCATTAATAATAAATAACAATAACAAAGAACTTCAAACGTGCTCGAACCTTCAAACCTTTGTTGAGGAAGCAGATAGCAGAATTATAATCCAACTGTTCAATGCCGTCCAGTCATGCATAAAACGCCTTTTCGTATTATCAAATGACACTAAAGGGGTTTTTATTTTTTTAATTCAGAGCAGAGTTGTGTTTCTTTTTTAGCTCTGAGCGTTCAGAGCTAAAAATTTGTATTTCTTTTTTCGTTCTGAGTGTGTTCAGAGTTTGTTCAGAGCGCGCTCTATGAGCTCAGAATAAAATGACTGAGCAGACTGAGTTCAATGCTGAACGCATAGCATATGACAGCTAGTGCTTAGGTGTATTTCAAAAATAGTTCAGGGTGGTCAGAACAAACTTGCTCAGATGATGTTCAGAACATGCTCGACATGCTCGGACTCTGTTCAGAGCTCTTTTCTGAATTAAAAAAGAAAAACGCCTAATGTCGTTGTTCTCATCCTTCGATATATACATATTTGACTATTCAGTGAGGGATTGCAAGAATTGTGGATCAAAGTGAGATTGGGTGATAAAATGCGCTATGTGCCTCTACACACTTGGGGAGCAACTGGGAGCTGCACTTTAAATCAATTTAACTAAGGCCCACATACTTACGGTTGTGAAACCACAAGCAAGATGTGAACAAAATCATCTGCAATTAAAGCATCGCCAGGGGGTCAATTCTCGATCTGTGAAACTGTGAAATGAAAACAAAGTTATCATTTCAGTTTTCACAGAGTTTTATCATTTTATCACTTCACAAACACGCGCAATGCGATTCCCGAACTAGTTATGAAAAACAGCTGTCAAAGTGAGTACTAAAAAGTACTAACATGACAAATGCTACCAATTGCTCATAGAAAAAGGTGATTGTGACGTCATAGAAAGACCAAGATGGCGACTTAGGTGTATCCAATGTGCACAATTTGTTTCTGTTTATCATTTTTCTTTTCACAGAATGAAATGATTGTGATAAACGAGTTATCATATGAAAACATTTTGGCATTTGTTTTCATTTGTTCACACTTTGAGAATCGCATTTGGTGTGAAGGCGTTATCATATTTATCACTTCACAGTTTCACAGATCGAGAATTGACCCCCAGAACCGTTACTACTTCAATTTGCAGAAGATAATATTTTATCTGATGAAATACTTGACAAAGTAGAGGAATACCTTGTTCAAGTTTTACATTCATCAGCAAAGTGTAAGACATTCGATGAGCTTCGTTATTCCTTACATAAACAGAAACATATATCAGAGTTACTACCCTTATCTTTTACAATTAGAAATGGACATATCCGAAGATGCTGTTTTGTTTTTTTTTATGGTAATACTTAAGCCTATCATAGAGCTATTTTCCAGATTCAAGTCTGCAGCTGATAGATTGTGCCTTAACATAATGCCTTCTGGGGGTTAATTCTCGATCTGTGAAACTGTGAAGTGATAAATATCATAACGCCTTCACGCCAAATGCGATTTTCGAAGTGAAAAAAATGAAAGCAAATGCCAAAATGTTTGTATATGATGATTCGTTTTTCACAATCATTTCATTCTGTGAAAACCTGTGAAAAGAAAAATGATAAACAAAGACAAATTGTGCTCATTTGATACACCCAACTCGCCATCTTGGTATTTCTATGACGTCACAATCATCTTTTTCTATGAGCAAGTGGTAGCATTTTTCATGTTAGTACTTTTTAGTACACACTTTGACAGCTGTTTTTCATAACGAGTTCGGGAATCGCCTTGCGCGTGCTTGTGAAGTGATAAAATGATAAAACTCTGTGAAAATGAAATGATAATATTGTTTTCATTTCACAGTTTCACAGGTCAAGAATTGACCCCCTAAGCTATTAATTAAGTGTAAATTAAAGGTGTAAATGTAAATTTAAGTATTTGACATGCACAGAGTATTGCAAATGTGGTGAGCAATGTACGAGATAAATGTGTATACAAATGATGTGCAAATATAGGGTGAGTTGGTGTAATATGCCACACTTAACAGTAAACAATTTAAATTAAATAGTAAATGACAAGTTAAGTAAAAGATTTTCTTAGTTTCGTTGTTGTTTTATTTAATAAATAAAAGAATAAAAACATAACTTTAATACTTTTAATTTATTGCAAATGAAGTTTTTAAAAAACCTTAAAAAGTGGCATTTTACCCACACGTGAGGGTAATATGCCACTTCTGAAGGGGTGAAATGCCAGCAAACATTTAATATGGCATTTAATCGATAGGACAAATAGGGCAGATTCCATTTTGGAGACAGTCCTCGTGCATCCATTTGTGACAATTGGAGCATTGCACCCAGTCACATCTTTCAGGCATTCTTGCTTCTGAAAGAAATTAAAATCCAAGGGGGTAATATGCCACTTTAGTGGGTAAAATACCAGTTGGTACGAAACAAACGTGGCATTTTACCCCAAAACGTGAAAAAATATAAAAGTATCCCTGAACGAAAACTAACGGAACATATCAAGTCTAGACACAAACAAACATTAACTACACAAAACTAGCCTTACCTTCTTGGAAGAAATCTTCGTATATCGCACTAAAAAACACAAAAAAAACCGATTTTAATCGCACTCAATTTAATAAAAACACACTTGAATTTAAGCTTTCATGAATATTTTCCAAACCAAACTGCCTAATAGCTTGCGCATCCGTGTGCCCAGAAACCTTAGCGTAACTGAGCGAATTGCAATGTCAGCGTTGCCAACATCAACTTAGAACTGCAATATATTGAAAGGTGGCATATTACCCACACTGGCATATTCGACCGACTTACCCTATGTAATTGTATTTTTTACAATTTTGTAATTTTTTTTACTAAAAATCAAAAATAATAGATTTTCTTTAGTCAATATCAGTCAGGAAACTTCAAAAAGCATCTTAATTGATATCATTTCCTTCGGCTTTTAGCAGCTAATGAGGAAGAGTGATTAGATGGGCTTTTGTAGGCGTGTCAATGGGCGAAAATTGTATACAATCCTGTACTGTTCGCTATCATGTGTCAAAATTTCATTACATTGGGTGAAGTGGTTCTAGATTTTATCTTACTTAAACGAACTCCATACAAGTCACAACATAATAAACGCCCACAAAATAAGCGTGGTAGGAACTTTTTACAGCTTATATTCCATACAAAAATATTTTTATAAGTTTAACTAAAGCAACATCCGAATTTGTATTAATTTTGATGAATGATATTACTTTTTCAAAAAATGGGCGTGGCAGTGGGCGGAAATTAATTATGTTGGCTTCTTATCTTGTTTTTTATCACGTCTGATCATTTCATCAAAATCGGTTTAGTGGTTTAGTTTTTATGGAGATTTTTCCGTTCTCCCATACAAATTATACTACCATTTGTCGGCCATTTTGGAAAATGGCGTCTAAAAAATCCTCTCCAGAAAATGGTGATGTCTACCTAAGTTTTTCTGACTCTCCTATATGTACTTTAATCGATTCTGGCGGTTAGATAAATCAGTACGGACATTTCTACGGGACTTCACTACAGGGACAGGAGTATTATGGGAATTACATTGAACGTCAAACTGGAAAAAAATTTATCCCCCAGATTGACGACTAGAAAAGTCAAAATGCGATACATGGTGGCAGATAAAAACAACTGAATAACTACATTATGAACTGACCGCCATAACAAATGCATGTATTAACATTCAGGTAAAATAATTGTTTTATAAATAAAAATTGATTTTATTTCAATCAAAATATACTTAAAAGACTTTATTAACATATTTCGTTCTATTTTTTTTCAGTTTTCGAAAGAAAAAAAAACAACAGAAGAAAACAAGGACAAAAAGAAAACATTCATAACCAGCCGACAGCCGTAAGTACCTACAGTATTTTATCTAAAACAAAAATATATTTACAACTTCTTCTTATTCTAAACAAGTGTACAACAGCGGTAACTGCTCCTGAAATTATTCTCCGGGGTCCAAATGATTTCTACTGCGACGAAATGGGAAGATTTAAGTGCGATGCGCGTTGTGAAGAGTGTTGGAAATCAAAAAAGTTGTCGCTGGTGGATGATGTGTTGAAGCTGCCTTCAATTACCACATCATTGAGTAACAGTTAAGGAAACAATTGGCGTAGACCTTCCTAGAGCACAAAAGTAATAAAAGATTCACGGACAATCCCAACCGATTTCTTTAAATCCGGTGAAGTTCGTGCACTCAATCCAGATGTTGAATTCTATGTTACTTCAGTGATCTTCAAAGTAATCAAGGGCAATAGACCTACATCCTTGGCCAGAATCTTAAGAATGACACGATCACCAAAATATTCCTAAATTATTAAATAAACACGAACAATTTACGGGTGAGAGCACCTACGAAATCGTTTTCACTTTGGTTATACTTTAGGAAACACTTGGTTCGATTTTCAGCACAAATGTATGTGTAATTGCAAGTTTTACTTTATTATTTAATAAAAATATAGTTTTTATATTTATTAGAATAGTTTTTCTTTTAATAAATAATTTCGGAAAAACACTTCACAAATCACATACGATTTACAACAAATTTTGACATATTCTGTAGTTATTCTGTAGCAAGTTTTGTCCGGTAGAGTACTGCCTCCAGTCGTCAATAGGGTTCATGTGCTGAAATGCAGGTGGTGTGGAAAGCAACTTACCAGGTGTCAATAACAGGCACCTAACTATAGATAAAAGAAGTGCGTTCACGATCGATTGTAAAAAAATAAAATTTTACAATTAAACTAGGCTTGTTGCACCAGATCGTGAATAGTGATTTTATTTGTAACCAAAAAGTACAAATCCGCATCTTTTTATATGCGGATCCTGAATTGTATGGAAACAATTCGTTCACGCGAATAGTAGAACATAGCACATACTACCAACGTTAGTCAAATTCACTTCGAATAGCAGAATGGTGTTTAGTGAATATTCAAAGAAAATTCCCCCTGATGCATAGCAGAATAGGGCTGAATACGAAAATGAATATTTTTTCTGCTTTGTTTGTTTTTCATGTTTAAAAATCGCTCGACCCATGTTCTGTAACTTTCGAATCGATAAAACTCGGCGAGAGACTTCAAGAATCGCGTTTTTGTAACTTTGATAGTCGTTAATTTTATTGATTGGAACAATCGGAATAGAGATCGTGGAAAAACTCGATAAAATTGGTTTCTGTAACTCAGAAAATCGAAAATTCGGGAAAACTAATTGTCCAGTTTATATTTCGGAGGGCTCAGAGAATTTCCCCAATTTTGCTGTCAAATACTAATGGGGTTTTCCATTGGTAAAATAAATCAATTTATTTGTGATTTGGATCTGTCAAAATCAGCTTTTTGACAGATCCAAATCAATTTTAACCTTCCATTGGGCGGAAAAATTGATTTATTTTTTGATTTAAAATCAATTTTGCAGATCTAAATTTTTCGGCAGATTTACCCCTCCCTGCACTAATACCAAAACAATTTTGACCTGTCACTTTCCTTATGTGGTTTTTGATGTGATTTTTTTATTTCGGTTGTAAAAAATGTGCTCAAAATACGAAGAAAATAATTTTTAATAGAAAAAGGAAGCTGTTTAATTAATTAATGAAGCTAATATTACTCTACCAAAAGTGGCTCAAGGGATGCAAATTGTTACGAGTAATAAGATACACGTGAATTTACACAAATACATTGGCAAATTAAAATCAATTTGAAATCGCATTTCATTGGCAACGAAAAAAATCAATTTTTAGATCGAAATCTGAATTTACCAATGGAAAACCCCATAAGTAAAAAAAATTTTTGCTCCGTCAGCTCAGTGAGCGCTCATGAAATATAAACTGAACAAATGATTTTTGATTCTGTTATTATTATTGTGAATAACATAATGCATTAAAAAATACTATCGTGAACTATCGAACTATTGTACCGACTCCAGTAATGACACTTGGCAATTTGCTCTTTTCTCTCGGATGTGTCAGAATTTTCTAATTAATTTGACAGAAAGCACTTTTTATCTTTAAATTTTTTGTTATAAATTTTATCATCAACAAAATATTTATTTATTTATTTTATTTGGTACGTTATTATTAAATAAAAAGCATCAACAAAAAGCAGCTTCAATCAAGATATAAAATAAAGTATCATGAATAAAAGATCACTTGTTTCTTAAGAAAAACAAAAGTTTCTCACACGTTTCTTTATGGGTGACGCCCAAAATATGTCTTAGTGCTGTGCTGACGCCTTTAATTTTAATTTTTAATTAAAAACAACTTTCATTAGATTGTTTCTCGGACGTTACTAATGATTTGTATTTTGTTGCATTTCTTTTTAAAACAGTTCGAATTGTTCTAAACTATGACGCTCAATTATGGAAGGAAAACTCCATCAAGTGCATATCGATCGAATCCTTCTGTTTACTCACACGCAACTGGAAGGTAAACAAAAAATACCTCAACATGAATTGAGTTTTTCCCCCTAGCCTGGCCATAGTTTTGATTTGAAATTTTATTTTGCAGGTCTTCGACTAATCTTCATTCGATAAAATCACGTTCAACTCGATCTGTCCGAATACCATGGTACCAGAAGCCAATTTTAAAAAATAATGAATACATCGACGTGCAGAAGAGTGCTCTGCTAATTGGATTCTTTTCTATAGTAAGTAGAAATAGTTTACTTGAATGAACTTTTAAGTAATGATCTGCGTGTTCCTCTTGCAGTTCGTCGCTCTATTCACCATTGCTACATCGATTTTTGATTTATATTGTCTCGCTATGGCTGCTCCAGGATCAACTCATTACGGATATTACATCATTTCGTATGAATTTGTATATGTTGGGAATGTTCATGGTGAGTCGATGGTATTTTATTAACTTGAAACAACAAAGCAGAAGGTCATAACAATTCTGGAGGGATACCTAACATTTATTATATTCCTTAGTAAATATGTACATCAATTGCAGCCAATTCTTGTTGAGCAAACCCTAGCTTTTAGATAGAGTTTACTTCTAAAAATGTATCAAAGATAAAACAAATACAATTTTATGATAGGGTTTGGCGTTCAGTGCTTGTGTACAGTTTCCTTTTATGACGCCTAATAATAAGGAAATAAAGTGCAATCTATTTAAATAAATCAAACTCTTGGACATTGACCAATCACTTCGACGGTGAAGTGAAAAACCTGTGCTTTCCTAGTGGCCATTTGTTTGCTTAAAACGGTTGGCTTTCGGATGGAACATAACTTCCAATGAGGTCGAGGGATCCAAATCGTGACCACTGATTTCTCTTTGCAGTACGCATTTTGAGTTGTAGGCTAAAGTCACGTATCAAAAATATTCTCCGAGAATTCCGAAATCTACACAAAACTCAACCTTTTTACCTGTGAATCCTTTACTTAAGAATAATGAAACGAAAATATTTCACATACTCTATTTTTTTTTCAGTACGCAATGGACTCATTGTGGCCGCTTTGTTCTCTTTAATTGGTGCTTGCGTGATCTTTTTCACCAGTATCCTTCTTGTTATAGCTTTACGCAAGGTAAGTTCTATTGTTAAGAACATACGTACATAATTCACAACAAATATTCTAGTTCATTACTTACAAATAACTTTATTCTTTATCATAATACATAACATAATTTTTGTATTTCAATCATTAATTTGCACATTTAACGCTCACTGCTCTCTTATAACATTTTAAAGAGAAAAGAGCATGGATATTTTAAAAATAGATTCTTCATACCGGTAGGCTTTTCTTTCTTTAAATTTTTTAATCGTTGATTTTATTTTCCTCAAAATTTATAATTCATTTCATTCATGCGTCTCACGTGTGTGCGAAAACTAAAAAAAAACAAATAATGTATGTTTTTGCTATTGAAATTGGCTTACAGTATAGTTCAGTAGATCATGCTTATAAGAAACATTGTCATACAAAAATCGTGGTAAGGATACAAAAAAAAAGTAAAAGCATAATACTAGAGGTCCAATTACATAAAACGAAATCTTTCGAATGAAATCCTTTTGACCAATCATGTCTACCATATTTGAAGAAGAAAATAAAGGCATTCGTCAAAACGATATCGGTCTATTCTCTTTGTTTTACGCCTCAGCTTCTTGTATACATACGTTCCCTGTATAGATGAACGAACAACACGGTTTAAAGAAATAAACATTTGGGTCGTTTTACAAATCTTATAAGAGTAATCTACTGTATTTTCTTACCTTGCATCATGTGTGATCTTAATTTGAAAGCAAGCAAATAACTAACATTTATTTTGCTGGGTTTTTCTTAGGAATATGAGCGGAAAGTAATGCCATGGCTGTGGTCGTTTGCCGCATTCACGTGCCTTAGATTATTGGCATTTATCTTTTTTGCCATTGTAAACGATTTGATATTCTTCTACAATATTGTCATGGTCCTTTTGTGGATTGTCATTATTTGCATTTCTATCTATGGCTGGCTAATTGTGTACTCGTTGTTCTTGGAGCTAGCTGACTTGACGAAACTAGAGGATTTGGCACATTTAAGGGTAAGTTTCTATTTGTTTGTAATTAATTTATTTCAATTGGTATATTTTTTGTTTCATTATTTTAGATGGGAACAATGGCTTCTCTACATTCCACAACGCATTCCCTTGCTGGTTCACGTCCAACAACACCTCACAGCACTGTGTCTACAATGCCCATTGGCGAGACATTCAAATAAAAAATAATTATTATTTTAAACAAAATCACCTCCACAAATCGAATAACCCATATCCGTCCACCCTCTTTTATAGATTTTAAATATTAGATGTAAAACTTATATTGTAAGCATTCCATAAACAAGGTTATGCTTGAATCTCTTGTAGTACATTTTTGTATCACACTTTTTTTTAAAGCAATTGTGCCTTAATGTTAAAGATAATTATTATCATATCATCACTTTATATATATGTTTTTATTTTATTGTAATTGAAAAGAAAAACAAAACTTAAACGAAAGTATTCAATGCCGTCCACAAAGTTAAAATTTAATCCAATATGGAATTTTCAATTAACGTTTATAGATTTAATTTTATATTTAGTTGAAAGTTTTTAATGTTTTTTTCATATATAAAAGTTATTGTACTTTGAAATTTACATTACATATGACAAATATTTTGTTTATCATTGACATGGAAAATATTTACAAATTTCCAAAAGTTTTCTTTTTTTATTTCATTTTTCAAAGTTTTTGTATTTTGTCTTAAAGAAATTTGTATTGTTTTTTTTTTATGAAAAATAAATTTTGTTTAAAATTTTTAATTCAAGTCTTTTTCAGGGGGAAAGTTGATGTTAATATCTTTATCCTTTACTTAATGAACTATGTAAATTCGTTTTGTAGCAGCAAAAATTAGTATTATAATAGTACTATCACACCTTCCTTGATTTTGATTCCTTTCAATTTTGTGTGCTTTCAATTATTAAAAGAATCAAGTCTTAAATAAACAAATTTGGTGTCGCAACAGCTCGTGGAGAACCAGGGTCTATACTCTATCCAACAAAAATTGTTAGTACAAGGAAGATAGGATGTTTGCCTCTCAGTCTGGTTGCATTGGCTTGCATACATCTATCTCAAGTTAAAGCTCTCACAGGGTTTCCATACTTCGGAATATAAATTGCTACAAATCGAGGAACAATGTGCATATGGTTAACATGGATACCATTTCAAACATAATTAAAAAAGATCAATTTTTTTTTTACCACACCACACCCTTTTAAATGAATTTGATCACGTAAATCCTTGTGAATGTTTCCAAATTAAGTGCAAATAACTTTTTTTTCTAAAAGACTAAAAATGTACAAATTTTAACTGCATTTTTTAGGTTTATTCAGAAATACAAACAAATAATAAGGGGCAATCAAAACGACAACACTTTTGGCTCTCACCTTTATACATTTTGCTCTCAAAAGCTTCAAAACCGAAAGTTCTTTCATAAAAACCACTGGAAAAGCTCTGTTGTATTGTTGCGACTTGGCAAAGGCAACTCTGTTGGAATGTGAATTTTATTTCAAACAGCGAAGGTAGAAGCGAAAGCGAGTTTCAGAATGCTTTTGGCATTGAAAGACGACGGTCGTGTTGGAGCGTAGGGTATGTTTCAAAGAATTACAACCACAATTCCTGTATGTTAATCAGTGGTTTAGTATCTTTTTCAGTGGCAAATTTGTTATTTTAGTTTTGTGCTGGTACACACAGGCACCACCGTTTTGAAAAAAGCTTTCCCATAAGCCCTATACTGACAATTTTTGCTGGACAGACTATAGTGACTTACAACTCTTGCTAGAGGCAGTTCTTCGGAAAAAACATCAAGTCATACACTCAGTTACAAAAGTACGTATACACCAGGAAACATAAATGTTAAACAAAGAGGAACAATTTTTTAGGACTTTTTTTCTCTTTTCATGAAATCAAAAGCTAAACAAAAAGCCTCGTAAAATGGCTAAGATATGCGGCCCTATCGAGGTAACCGTTGGAGCGGAATTTTCTCCGATTTCCTACGAATCGGAGACATTTTGCTTCGACGTAGTTCTCCGATCAGCTGATCGGAAATTCTCTGCGACGAAATCCAACGCATGCCATTTGTATGCGATGTAGTACTTCTTAGACGGTGTATGAAAAAGTGGATTTTTAATGACTTTTCAGTATTCATATCTCGCTCCAACTCCTTCATTGAAGTGAGATGTGAATACTGAAAAGTCATTAAAAATCCACTTTTTCATACCCAATGTGGACACCGTCTTATGGTTTTGTTTTTGACGGATACAAACACAATTTTTTCCGAAGTCCTCCGACAAGTTCTTGGTGCGGAAAGTGTTTTCTTTTTAAAGTATAACTAAAATGTAAGTAATAAAGAAATAAACTTTATTTTCGTTGACTTGTGGGCTTTTTGTTTTAGGCCGAACGAAAAAACAACTCCCCAGCAATATGAGCGGATGGAGAATCTGCTCAGCGGATATCCCGATATTGCTGAAAATTATACAAAAAGGACACCAGAAGTTGTGGCCAGAAAATATCAATTTTTTTTATTTCATATCCTCTGGTTTTGGCTGTGTTTTGGGAAGATCTGGCCAATCAGCTAAATTTATTGGGACCAAAACAAAGGGATGTTGGTGAATGGAAAAAAAGTAGGTTCGTGATCTTTTGTTTTGTGTATTGATTCATTTCCATTGTGATTAATATTCACACTTCATATATTTTCTTTATTTCGTGCCCTTAGCTCGTTGGATTCGGCGTCCAAAAATAATGCTACACTATCCATATCTTGTTATTATTGCTTGTTTTAAGTTAAATACATATGTAAATAAATAATTTGTGTTTCAAAAGTTTTTTTCCAATTTATTCTTTTTTGTGGCACTTCAAACGGAAACATAACACATATGTTTGGAAATAGGGAAGAGACTTTGTTCGATAATTTGATTTAAAAATCGGTGCATCTAATTACATTTCTTATAATCGCTAGCGCATTATAGTTGAAAAAATTACTTTTTATTAACAATAAATTACTTTCTCACCGATTTTTCATGGTTTAAAACGCTTATGGTGTTTATTTAATACAAAATTATCGAAAATATATCGCATTTTCGATATATCTGTTAATTTGCACATCTCTGCCTGGAATTTATATCCATCGCAATGCGTTGTCTCATTTCTGTAAAATTTCTTCCGATGAAAGCTACTTCGAACCGAAATTGAATTTCCGACGAAGGATGCGTTGCGGAGAAAATTCCGCTCCGACGGTTACCTCGATAGGGCCGATGAACCGTAAACTATCTTTTAATTCAGATCACAAAAGTTAGTTTACACTTAGTGAATGCAATCCCGGGATCCCGAATCCCGGGATCCCAAGCCATTTTTGGATCCCGAAAATCCCGGGATTATAATGCTTCAATCCCGGGATTTCCGGGATTGGTGGCTTTAATATTCGCATACAATTTTTCTTCCTGCTTGCATTTAGACTTTCGTATAGGAACAATTTGCCAACAATTTTTATGTTGCCTTTATGTGTTTTATGTTTTTTTCGTTGTGTAACCGTACGAATATTCAATCCATTGACTTCCTATGTACATATATACCTAATAAGTCAATGATTCTATCGATGTCGATTTCAGTTGAATTAAAAAAGTATGAAGAATATTAATTTAATTTGGAAACAACTGAATAAAATATTTTTATTAAGTAAATAAAAAAATATTCCACAAGAAATAATATTTTTTCTTAAAAAAATGTCAATAAACCTATTATATTTGAATGTCCAGTTGAGCTGTAAACCAAAACTTGCCAACTTCATATCAGAAAAACTTTTCACGATCAAATTTAATTTTTAATACCTAAGTTTAAAATGATTTTGTTATGGTTTGAAGGAAAATCACATTAAAAGTTCCATTTAAAAGATATTTAATAATTAAATTTAACTATGGCAAGTTTTTCTGGGTATTGCGGGTTTTGGTTCTCATCAGCTCATTTGTATTTTCGTTAAAATTCTCTTTTAAAATTTTATTGAACTTAAATTTATTGACCTTTTAGAATTTAAAGTGCGGGTGATGCACCGATAAATGTCAGCTTCCTGCAACGAACCTTACTGCCTGAACAGAATTCAAGACGCAGCTGGAATAGATGAAAAAAATGCTGCAGTAAAAGTTTAAAATTGCTCAACTCTTGCAACTCCGACTGCAGCATTTTTGATATCTATTCCAGCTCCGTCTTGCACTCTGTTCAGGCAGTTAAGAGTAGATAGGTACCTATTTATGAGATAACAAGATAAATTTTGTTTCTAAAGAACTTTTCTGTTTTGTGAGAAAACATGGAGAATAACGATTTTTTTTTCTAAATAAAAACATGTCAACCATAAAACTTATTTTTCTTGCCATAGGCGGAGGCCGAAGTAGAAGTATTAACTCTTTGTATACTCAGAAAAGCGTTTTTAATTTGGAAAACGAACAGTTTCAAACAAAAATATATTAATAACTTTTTAAAAATATTTTTGAAATCCCGGGATTATCCCGGGATCCCGGGATTGAAATTTTTGAATCCCGAAACCCCGGGATTGAAAAAACAGTCCGGGATTGCATTCTCTAATTACACTGCTGGAAATACCAATATTTTCAACTTAATATTCGAAACTAGTTAATTTCTTGGGAAACATTTTGACTTTATTCTCGAAAGCATCAACGAAATAAGTTTGTGGGTGACATGTGGGCTTATTTTAGAACATTCTTCTTGAAGGATAGTTTTATGATTAATTTCATGTTTACGGACTTGACGCTCAAGATAATCCCCAAAATGCTTAATAAGATTTTAAGTAGGTACCTAATTGAGTTTGGAGTTTTAAAGTGTCTACTCACTTTATATAAAAGCCTCTCTTTGATGATTTGCGAGGTAGTCTTGGGATCATTGCATCTGATGAATGACCCCTCACAGTCAAGTTTTGCCCACTATGATGGAGATTATTTTTGAGGATGTTGAGGCTACCAAAACGATCCATCTTGTTCTCAATAACAACCATATCCCCCACTCCAGATGAGACCATGCACCCCTTAACCATTATCACCATGTTTTACAGTTCCAGCCAGGTGCTTGGAATCTAACCCCGTATTTAATTCTTTCCAAACTTTTGTACGTTCATCAGAGCCGTGTTGAAACGAGGCAATGCGGATAGGAGTTAGGACTAGGAGGGGGAAAGAAATAGGGTTTGAGACCGGTCCATTGAAAGGTTTAAACAAAATTTGCAACTAGGAACTCATTAAAGCCAGGATGGATTGAAAGGATCGAGTTTACTCGGTCCATCGAGCCGAGAGAATTGGGACTTTAATTCAAAAATAAAAAAAAACAATAGTGGGATGGACCGGAAATAGGAAACGGAAGGGTTGAGGAGGATAGGAAGGGAAAGAATGTCTGTTATGGGAGCGGTTGGCATGCACGCGAGGCACGGCTGAGCTCGTCGGATAAGGGGGGGTTTTGCCCCCATAACAAGACCTCACCTCTTTCAAAAAAAAAACATTTGTCATGCCAAACTAAATTTTCTTTTACCACCACTCTTAATACCACACTTGGAAAACCCTGCGGATGTTGTTGCAGGTGGGCCTGGTCCCACCCTACCTGGAATCCGGTCGGCCATGGATTCGGATTCCCCTTTCCGGATCTCTATATGTTCACCATCAAGCCATTTTCTTACCGCCTTTACAAGCCCACCTTACCGCACCCCCTGTAAATTCTTTAATTGGCCATTGAGCTCACTGTAAGCTCAGAAAAACAACTTGAGATCATCAGCTTTGGCGTGATTCACAAAAGTTAAATTTTTATTAATTTAAATACCTAACAACTATCAACTATGACATTATTAAGATTAAATTATCAAAAAAAAAGGAACCTCATGTACTTAATCTAAAGTGAAAAGAAAAAAAAAACCCTAATACCTACTTACTAACTATAACAATAAAGATCAGTACTATATACGAATTATCGAACATGAAGAAGTATATGAACATATGTATGAAGGTTAGAAATATTATTACATTAAGGTAGATTTAAGAATTTAATGTGATATAGCGAAATATGAACAATATCGTACGCCTCCAGAAGGGAAGACAATATTGCGTTTGTTATTCTGAGTTCAGACAATTATCTTTTATGCGAATGAGAAGCATTCAATGATGAACACAAAGCTTATATAGAACTTAGTATTACCTAAAATTAAACAAAATCACGCTCCGAAAAGATTCCGAAAATCTGCAAACCCTTGGGCGATGTAATACGAGGTTAGGCAAGGAAAAGCCCTGTGTTGGACGCGATTCCCCCCAATTCCCTAAAAGAATTCCTTCGGACGTCTATTTCTCGCCGAAATAACACAACAACAAAAAAACAAACCTCAACCTCCTGCCTACATAGAGCTCTGTGTGGGTGGTGGATAACAGGTGTTTGCGAAATATCGCGACTATAGAGGGTCACGTGAGGAATCTCTGCTCAAACGGACTTGATAACACTACGCGCGTTGTCTTCTGCCCAAAGCTTTTGCCAATTTTTTGAACTTATCGACAATTCTCTTTTATGCAAAAAAAAAAACTAATGAGGCCAGTTTGACACTTAGTACATATGAATAATAAAAAAAAATATATCACGCCAAAATTCGAGACAAACACAAACAGAAAAAAAAATTGTTTAGGATGCTCCGATGTGGGTAAATCTCCTTCAAGTGGTATCCTCTTTGGCTAGGGCCTCGGGGTGTTACCGTTTCTTCGTTTGGCCAGCAGAATTCGAAAGGTTCGATTATTATTATGTATGCGTGCTTACTTTTGCGCGGGGTGAATTATCGGTTGGGGTAAGTTACATACATATAGGTACATTCTTTTTAAACTATCGTAATTCAGTCTTTTATTTCGTTTAGGCACATGGGTACACCAATTAACAAAATTTTGGTATGCGTTACTTGGAAGCCTGGGTCTTGCACAGGCTTATCCGTTTCGCTGCACAATGCTCGAACACCAGCTACTTAAAATTGGTTCAAATCACAGGATTCTTTGGATACGATTGTGGTCATAGCCATCAATCACGGTGCGAGTCTTCGGTCTCGTATTTTCACTTAGCTCCCAAAAAGATCGGCGGCCCCGACTTGAGTCACGTCGGCGACCGCCAAAAAAATTCACCTTGAACCAAAATAACTATTTTTTTAACCGTTCACTATAAATATTTTATTTTTAAGGCACTCACCCCTTTGCACAAAATGTACTTTATTAACTTTCAAATAAGATTATGAACCACTATTAATTTCGTCCGAAACGCAAAGTTGGTATCGACCTCTTTGCAAATTTTAATTTTCACTTTGCTCTCTGACTGAGACTAGCTTCTGGCTGGTCGTTACTCGACCGTGGTTCGATTTAAAATATCACCATTATGCCTACCAACTACTTACTTTGCCATCTACAACATCTTATCTTCCGATTCTAGGTACCGCTTATTGACAACATACCATTCCATAGTGGGGACGAAGTTCAATGAACTTCGTTATTGCTGTAACTGCCACTACTATATTGGTACTATCTTTGTATATAAAAACCATAGTACTATCATGGCGACGATTAAAAAAGTTGAACGACAGCTCTATAGGCGGCGCTACTATCCACAGCATTTTGACATTGGAGATTTGCATTGAGGGAAATATAAAAGAATGGAAGATAAGTAGTCAGAGCAAGAGGAAAGTATTATTTCGACTCTGGTAAGAAACAAATGGAGCAAGTGAGATAATAAAACTCAGCTGTTTTTGACAAGTCGAAATAAAGAAAAAGGTGAAGAAAATACGAAAATTTTGTTCGTCTCCTCTTTGAATAGAAGAATATTTGTGTCGTTTTATCATTGTATGAGTGGATATACAATGGTTTTATTTAGGAATATATTTTGATTTTCTATTTCTATGGAGCCAGAGAAGCAAACAAAATTGTATGAAGGGGTTGAAAGAGATACCTGTGTCTGCGTCAGCTGCTGGCGTTGATGTCGTAGCAACAACGAAGAGGCGCAGATTTTTTGTGACACAATTTTTCCTTGGTCAATGCGAAAAGAAAAATATAGATATAACCATAGTTGTATTTTTGTATGTTCTTGAGGCAGGTTAGTTTTTTTTGTAATAAACTTTTGGTAGGTACGTGGGTAGGTATTTGACTTTAAATTTTCTTATTTCTTATTATGTTTTGGTAGGTACATAGGTACCTATTCGAATTTAATTTTTTGCTAGATTATTATTGATAGGTGGTAGGTATTTATTTTGTATGATTATTAATTTCGAGGATATGTTGGTATGAATAGATATGTATGTAGGTAGGTATATTTTTTGTTTATTTTAATTAAAGTTTTCATGTAAAATTGGGGGTGGGTTTTGGTAAAGGTAGGATCTGTTTTTGTAGGTAGTTATTTTAATAATAAATAGGTTAGTGGGCTACAGGTCAAATGAAAAAAATTATATTTTTGTCACAATTTAGGTAGGTCCATAGTTACCTATTTCAATTGACTTGAAGCCCACTAAATTATGTACCTAGGTAGGTAGGTACCTATGTATTATTCATCAAGAAAATGGTAGGTATTTTAGTTATATGTAGGTATGTAGTTATTAATGCAAATCTAGGGGGTGGGTTATGGTATAGCTAGACATATCTTTTGGTAGGTATTTTAACTAAAGATTTTAATGTAAATTCAAGGTAGGTACCTATACCTACATTGGTAGGTATTTTATTGAGTACCTACCTATATAGGTATAGACGATATACCCACCTAGCTATGACATGACATTTAAAATTTTCTAGGTAGGTAGGTAGGTAGATATATACTTGCCTGTAATTTAGTGAAATCTTTAATTCTTTTCACTGCATCTGTAAGTGGGAATCCCTATGCAATGTTTTTTTCTTAATGAAATAAACTTTTTTCTCATCTAGGTGTAGGTACCTAGCCAATTAGCCATACCTTTATTTTGGTTTAAAATCATTGATGCATAAGTAACTAGGTACCTATGTATGTATTGACATATGTAATGTATAGGCATACCTATAAGTAGATTGGTAGGTATGAAAGTACCTACCTACTTTCTTATCGAAAATAAATTTGTAAAAATGGTAGGTACCTAATTGGTGGATAAATATTTATGAAGATGACCAATACCTACTTTGAGAATTAATTGCTGGAAATATTGTAAGAAAAAATACTTACAGAGGGGTTTTATTTCTTTTTGTTTAATGATAAAATTATAAAAAACGGCAATACTTACAGCGTTTATTAGAGCTAAAAATCTATTGTTTTATTTCTTGATTTAAAAAAAGAAGAAGAAATTTTTATTGTGATATTTGCATAGGTAGTACATTCTTTTTTTTTTTGTAAAAATAAAAATATTAAAAATGCATTGTTGTCGGATGGTAATCTCGTTCCGTCATTCAGGTGTTCTTTAAATTTAAAAATTAAGGGATGTTATGCAAACTGGCTGCCTGGCCGGTGTAAGCTGGTTGTGCATGGTGAAGTGGGTGGTTAGTTCCAAGGCTGGTGGCGTTGTTTGTTGCTGTTGCTAATAAATGTTAAATGTTCTTTTCTTCCTAGAGAAAAATGTTATGAAATTGAGAATTTCCTTAACTAATAAGAACTTTTGAGAAACTTTCTAACAACTAACTGTCTAAGAGAATCTAATAAATAAGGCTCATAGTCACAGTGGCAACATTTTTATCTGTTTTTGACACTGAATTTAGATCCGTAAGAAAATTAAGTGGAAAATTGAAACAAAAGGAATATTTCTCACCTATCTAACCCTTAAAATTTAGTTCCCATAGAAAAGAATGCTATTAATGGTTAAAAAGAAAAGTAATTAAGTAGCTGTTCCAAGATATTTGTTAAAACGTGTTTTTTTTTTCAATTCACTTTTTGTAAATTTGAGGAAAAAAAAGAAATTTTGATGAATATTCGTGTTCAATTATTTTAATGTAAATTCAATACATATTTTTTGTAAATTTAATTTTTACAGTTGGAAGAGAATATGAAAAAAATTTGAGTTAAAGTTTGAAGAATTATTTTTTTCGAATAAACATTCTTTTGTAGAAGAACTTACGGTAAGATACTACTTTGCTAAAATTAATGAACAAAACAAACGCTTTTCTTCAATCTTTTTTTCTTCGATTTTCTGCCCTTTATTTTCTTATTATTGATAGTTATACTGAGCCCATATTTAGAAAAAATGTTTATTTCACTTTTTACAGAAAAAATGAATATTAGGTTAAGTTACTCAAATCATCCGTTATACAGCTGATTTTTACATTCCGAAAACAAATTCGAGGAGAATTGAAATTATTTTTCATTCTTTTTTCATGCAAAGCATGTGTGATTTAATTAATATTGCTCGCGGGAAGGGTTCGTTTGAGTAGACAGGAAATCAAAAGAAAAACTAAGATAAAAAAAGTTTCTTTTGTAGTTTGAACTAGGAGAGTTCCAAAACTTGGTTTCAAGTCCAAGAGATATTTTCCTAAATTTTCCACTTACCATTTTCCATTACTTACCTCTGTCTCTCATCTGTTTCAATATGAATCTGAAAAATAATTTCACGTGTATTCTTTTCCACATCACCCAGTGGGGTAGAATACTAGACGCGTTTTTTTTTATGAGGTTTCCCCGGTAGGCCTAGTCCTCATTTTATTACTACTAAGATATTGCTTAATGCGCATGCGTTTTTTTTAATGAGGTATCCATGGTAAGCCTATTCCTCTGACTCTACTTCTAATTTTTTTTTTGGTTTTTTGTTTTTTTGTTTTTTTTGGTTTTTTGTTTTTTTTGTTTTTTTTTTTGGTTTTTTGTTTTTTTTGTTTTGTTTTGTTTTTAATACATATATAAATATAGGAACTATAAAGGAACTTTAGATATTGCTTATTGCACATGCGTTTTTTTTTATGAGGTATCCACGGTAAGCCTATTCCTCTTACTACTAATACTACTAATTTTTTTTGGGTTTTTGTTTTTTTTTTGTTTTTTTGTTTGTATATATATATATATAAATATAGGAACTATAAAGGAACTAAAGATATTGCGTATTGCACATGCGTTTTTTTTTATGAGGTATCCATGGTAAGCCTAGTCCTCGTACTAATTCTAAATACTTAACTACTAAAATATTGCATTATTATATTATAATATTGCATTATTTATATTACTATATGAGAAGGGGTAGACAAAAAATGTTGAGATGGGGTACACAAAATAAAGAAATTCACTTAATTGTTGAGAAATATTGCAGGGATAAAAAAGAACAAAAAAATCTAAAAAAACTTCACCTATATGTATAATAAAGGACTTTATTTACAAAAAAAATATATAAAGTCAAATATTACAAAGCCTTAAAGTATTTCTTAAATTAACTAATACAAATATAATAAATATATAAATATAATAATACAATAAAAATTCAAAGATATCTCCTTCGTATCATACTTTTATTCACTTATAATTTTAATATACATATCATTAATATATTACATAAAAATATACTTATATTATAACTTAGACTATCCTTGATTTTGTTTCCTTAAACTTTTTGTTGCCTTTCTTATTCGTTAAAATTATCAGTCCTCTGAGCAGAAACTTTACGATGACTTCTTTATGTTCGTTCACGCAGTCTATATCCAAAATTTCATTTTCCATTAATTCGGCACACCATTTCTCAACTATTCCTTCTGCGGTTTGTTTCTGCCTTATGTTTCTCTCGAAATTACTTTGAAGAATTTTAACAGTTCTTTCGAAAAGAATCGAAGGAACTGTTAATTTTCCAAAGTTCGATTTCGTTGTTTTGGTGTCATATGCCCGAAGCTTAATTAATAACGTTTGCTGCCTTTCTTTATCCTCTTCGTTCTCCTCCACCATGAACTTGCAGCAAACTTCGCATTTCAATTTCGTGTTTAATTTTCCTGCTGCAAAACCGGCGTAATATGCAGCAGCTGCTTCCTGCAGATTCGTTGACACGGTTTCGATATTACTTTCAGTAATTTCGTCGATACCCTCCTCTGAGATATAAACATCCATTTGTTGTTCATCATCTGGGGTCACTTCTTTTTGGGGGTTGTCATCTTCATCGTGCAGATCTTCTTCAAGCATGTATACGTCCATTTGTTCATCTTCGTCCTCTGCTTCTTCTACGACGTACACCAGCTCGTTCTGTAAGATGTCATCTTCGATGGGGAGTTCAAATTCGAAGTCCTTGTCGTCATCATCGGTTGCCTTTTCCAGGTCTGCTTCCTGTATGAGGGGTTCCGCTCTAGCGTCCTCATACCCTGAATGTTCCGCGGCGCTGAAATTGTGAAATATTATCTGCTTGAGATTCCTAATGAATCGCCAAGCAGAAGGGTTCCGTTCGTAAGAACCCCTGTTACTTCTGATCATCGAGAATAAATTCTCGGCTACGTCCGTGTTGAAATGTGCGAGTAGGAAATAGCTCTGCTCTTCGCTTCGGAGATATTCCCACATCAGCACAATTCCTTGTATGGTTTGCTGCAAGCCCTTGAAGCATGGTGGGATTTTCCTACAGCTGGTGGATTTCCATGCTGATATCCATTCTTTTGCTTCTATCAGCTTGTTCAAGGTTTCAGTAGAATCCGATAAGACTTGCATGTTGGGATTCCTGGAGTAGCGTTGTCCATTATTTAGGATATCGAACAGGTCATTCATTTTCTTGATGAATCTCGCTGTAGCCTCAGCGCTTTTCTTTTGCTCTTCGGTTTTGAAGCAATTGGTCTTCAGTGCATACATAATTCCCGTGTATACCTTGTCGCTAAAAACCTGCGTTGCCAATTTCACCGACATCTTTTCAAATTGATTAGGATGTATATGTGATTTACTGAGTTTGAAAAAAACTTGAAAGGTATTCCCTTTCGAGTCCTCCTCAAAAACTTTCTCCAAAACTCCCCAATCAACTATATCATCCCCTATACAGATGCGATGTCGCAAAAGTATATTTCTAACACACTTAAAAAGATGTGGATAATCGTGCAGTAAAAAAATTTTTTGTTCCCCTATCTCTAGGTAGGGATTTTCCTCGATGGGTGCCGTTGCTAGCGTTTTGTACGCCAAAACGTTGTTTGATCCTTGGTCGCAGCTTGTTGCGACCACAGTAAATCCACAATTAATTACTCCTGTAATAATTGTTACTAGGATTTTAGCCAGTGTCTCTCCATTTGGTGACCCGACGTAATAGGCGATGGTTTGCTTCCAGTTGGTGTTGAGACCTCTAAGCGTAAAAACCATTACTTTAGAGGCCACAACACTGGTCCTTCCCAGCTCGCCAAAATCGGTAAACCCGTAGATAATATCATCCTTGATATTGTATTCCAGCTCCCTCTGGATTGCCATTTCATCGAAGACAATAATGCTTTTTTTATCCATCGCTGTCATTCCTTTTGCCTTCTCGGTGAGCAGGTCCTTAATCTGCTTGCTGAGTCCTGCTGGTAACCTAATTTCAGAATGCCAACGGTAAATGGTACTTACCGCTGGCAGCTTAAACCCTATACTAATCATGAATGCATAACACGCTGGGGACTTAAAGAAAAACTTCAAAAAAAGTTCCTTTTCGTTAGTCTTCCAGGGTGCATTCGTCTTGTGGAAAAGTTGCGCAAAAATGAATGTACGCAACTCTTCCGAAAAATCTTTTGTTTGTTGCTCTAAAATGTCCTTGAAGTTAATTTTTGTATTTTGTCTGGGTCTTTTTTGGGGAGTGAAATATATACGCCGGCGAGCTTCTTTAACCCGAACTGGTTTTGGCATCGCTTTGTACGAGCGGTACCTCGGCGAAGGAAATTGTGACGGCGAGACCTGTGTGGAAAAAGGTACTTGTGTCAAAGATAAATCTTTGACGTATGTTTTTTGACAACCAACAGCTAAATTGACTAAAGATGCAGCTGGGCTGCTGAAAGGAAGAGAAGAACTTGGCAGTTGAGGAACAGGACGTGTAGTCTGTATTGGCAAATGTGCCGTTGTAGGTGCAGAAGTAATAGTTGCAGAAGTGACCGTTGAAGTCGGCTGCTTTTGATACCTACATGCTTGCATCGTGCGAAAGCATATAGGATCAATACTTTCATCAGTGCACTTGCATGTTGAGTACAACGATAATGGGAGTGCATCTGGAAGGAGACGCTTTGTTGTACCCCGTAGTATTATATCTTTCGAGTAGAAATGTGCTTCACACATGCAGGATTTATCATTCACATGTGAAGCACTTCCATGCTTGATCCAGATCTCTCTCCTGTGGTCTGAAGGGACTTTAAAAAATGAAATATTACTCGGGCGTTTTTGCACCACACCGCAGTTTTTGTAGCAACACTTAACCATATTTATTTTGTAATATATTTATTTATTTAAACAATGAAATAATTTCATATAAAAAGACTTAAAATCCGATCACGGCAACCCTGGTTTTTTGTTTCCAAATAAAAATCCTGTAAAAAAAAACACTTACAAAATTTTTCACACAACACAGATTTAAATAAGACACTTGGTAAAACAGTTTTTTTTCACTCAACACTTTTGTATATTTCTTTAAAAACACTAAATTATTTCACACAGTAAAAATTTTTATTTTGTAACACAATAATATTTTTTTCGATTTATTTTGTTTTATTTTGCACACACAATAATGTTATTTCACACAACAAATATTAATATTTTTCAACACAATAATTTTTTTTTTTTTATTTATTTTATTTTGCACACAAGTTTTTTTCACTTCAATTATTTTTCACGAAACTTTACTTTTGTTTCACAGAAACACTTCGAAAAAAATCACTTCGCGGAAATTGTGGTCGTTAGGTCGATTGGTTTCTTTTTGTTAAAACAAAAGTCACCGAGAATCAAAATTGTTTTATAAATTAAATTAGATAATTTTGTATATATCTATGTATGAAATATAAATATAAATATAGGTAAGCAGGTATAAAAATATAAAAAAAGCAAAAAAAGAAGCAAATATATTTATAAAAGCAAGCAAGTATGTAGGTATATAAAAGAAAAAAAAGACACGATATACAATAAAGTTTAAAAAAAAACTTTGTATTTCGTAAAAACTTACTACCACGCTTAATTTATGCAAGGGGGTGGGTAGGGCTGAGTGAAATATATCAAAAGGGAGGCAGATTCACAAATCACTTCACTTTTTTTCACAAATAGGTTTTTTTTGCAATTTACAATGTTTTTTGCTAGGTAGAAAATCGTACATAAAATATGTACTTATATCAATTATAATTCACCACACTATCACTGTCACTATCGCAATTTGTTTTTAATAAACCACCCAAAAATTTATTTAATAGCACAGCAAAAATTTAAGTCGAAACTCGGCTCGCAAGAATATCAACTGATTTTATATCCGTTGAAATTTACAACCGTAAACTGTGTTTTTTGCACGATGCAGAAAAAAACAAACCAACATAAATATTCCCATACACCTACCCCTTTCCACTTCACACACACAAAATCCAACAAACCAACAACTTTGTTGTTTTGTTTTGTATCCCTTAGCTTTTTTTTCATTATCAAAAAGAAATGTAAACAAAAATAATAACAAACCCAAAGCAAAACAGGTTATTTTCTTTATTCTGTGCTTTATCTTCTCTTTCTTTATATTAATATTCCTTTGCAAAAATGTATTATGACTGTTTCAGTCGAACTCTCATAAATTCAGAATACGTCTTTCCCGTTTTTTTCGTATTTTGACGTTTCCCATTTGCAGGTCTCCAAAGAACATAACAACTTATAAAAAGTCTACATCCAAAAGTTGAACAACAGAATTGAAGATGGCGGTAGTCTCGATAGGTGCCATGATAGTACTATGGTTTTTATATACAAAGCCACAACCATACCTGCCTCGAGTTGTCTGTCAAAGTTGTTGACATCATTTGCCACATTATTTTTCATCGCAAACAATTCGGCGGGTTTTAATTTCGCTTCTTAGTTTAAGATTTAAAAATGTTATAAAACTATATCGAGTTTATAAATAAGCACCTTAAAGTCGTGTTCCATCGTATCCCTTAACGCCCCAGTGAAAAATATATTGCATAAAGTGGTAGTTGACGTGTTTTCGGCCGAGTCCTGACGGCCTATGACCAGTCCACTCCTCGCCCAGAACTCTGCCCGAACCTACTCGGCCAAATAGGAAGTTGAGGTGCCTTTTGACCCCACCAAACTCAATCCATAAGCGATCTTAGAGCCGATGCCCTTGTTTATCCAATAGAATTCCTAATCGTAAGTACCCTTGCTCTTAGATTGTATTATTGTTTACTATGGTCCTAATAATCTTTCTTTTTTTTTCAGCGATCGTCCTACCTGCAAGGCATACCTATCAAGCCGACTTCATGTCCTGGACCACCAGATTAGGATAAGTTTTGGGGTTCTAGGTATTTTGTTTCTCGCCTGTTCCTACCCGTCGAGCAGCTGGGTGGCAACCGCTGTTCGTCGATCAAAACTACAGGCGCTTGAATAAGATAATTTAACCAATCTTCTTTTTTTTTCTTTTTAGGTAGCCGCAACAAAACTCCGAATCCAGGGATTCCCTAGGAAGCAGTGGAAGCGGAGGAATAGGCTACCGCGCAGTACTCATCCTTACTCAACCGTGGGGAGAACTCACGCCCTTCAAGCCGGGCTCAATAAAACTTTGACTTCGTCCTTCCATCAATAACTGCTGATTTAGCTAACACCAACTAAATCTCCGGAAACTATGACTTCGCTCATACCATGACGTAAGTTATTTGCAACAAAAAACTTAGTTTTAAGTCTTTTTCCACTGTTATGAATTGACAATATACTTTTTAGCATCGATGAGTATTCAATTTGGTTTCTCTTCATATCTAAAGATATCGGTTATCTTATTATTAGAAATCATTATAGAAATGTGAAAACATCGTTTGCTATAGATACCTATTACCGAACAGACCACCTAACAAATTTGCATGTATGTATCTATACATATTTTTTTTTCTTCTCAACGTCTCCATAGTAGCCTTTGTATAAAACATTTGGAGTAACTTTTCTGATTCTATCAGGAACTTCGTCCATTCGATCTGTGTAGGTCTTTTATGTCCTGTTATTGCTCGGACTCTTTATGTAAATAAGGAAGTGGTGGGTGTTTAGCCCATTAACTTTCGTGGACTTTATAATCCAAATAGGGTTCTGCTCCAATAAATAATTTACACTTAAAGCTAGTATCACAGTTGTTGGATTGAGTATCCTCGTTTTATCACAGATCTGAAATGTACGTCCCGGTATATCTGAGGAGATATACGGGCACCAACGATGCGAATCACCGATGGTAGATGCTTAAACTACAATATCACAGATGGATCGACTGGAAGTTCCAGAATCAGGTACGGGCGACTTATATGTGGGTACTAATGGTAGGACGGTACAACAAAAATATCACAGGTGAGATTGATTGAAATCTTTAGATTCAGGTACTGAGCGTAGAAAAAAAACAATATTTCCAATATAAATTACTAAGCACGTTTTATCACAGATGGTATTGGGTGAGAACTCGAGAAATAGGTACTCGTTTAATGTTAACCAAGCGTGGTTAGTGAGGCAGAATCTCTCAGTGGAAAGAGGAAAACAAATTACATGAATAAGAAAGTCTACGATCTGAGCGTGAATGCTCTTCACGATTTAATAAGTGGGTGCATCCTAGATTCTGATTTCATAGGTAATCGAATGATCAAAATAGTCGATGTCGGCTTACAATTTTATTCCTTTGGGAACTCGAAGTATTTTAAAACACGTATGGATCGGTAAACGTTTGAGATTTGGAAATATTTAGAAATTTAAAGTTTAAAAATTGTTTATTGAGAACTGCTTTTTATTGTTTGAGATCTTTCGCGTGGTAGACCCCAATTTTCTTCCCCTTCAAGTCTTCTAGCTCGTACATATTTTTGCCAATCGGTTTAACGACACGACACTTTATATATTTCGGACAGAGTTTTGCTGCTAGGCGTTTCGAAGAATCGCTTAGAATGAAATTTCTTTTATAAACCTCTTGACCTGGTACGAAATTTACGTTTCGTGCTCGAGTGTTATACCTTTTGGCACTTTTTTCGTTGGCTTCCAAAATACCCTCTTTAATTTTGGTACGCATAATGCGCAATCGGTCATGTCTCGGAAGGATCGTCAGCTCTCCATCCGCCATGCCGTTCAACCTTTGTGCTAGCTCGTAACTACTACCGTGTGTCATCATATTAGTCCCAAAGAGAGCAAAATATGGTGACACCCCAATAGCAGTATGCACCGAGCTTCTCAACGCGCCTGCTATATCACTCAAGTGCATATCCCAGTCACGTTGATCTTCCTTAAGGTACGAACGTATGGCGGCTAGTAGAGTTCTGTTGACCCTTTCCGATGCATTCGATTGCGGGGAATAGTTAGCCGTCCTGAAATGCCGTACCCCGTAGCTATGCAAAAAGTTTCGAAAGTCTTTGGCGAGGAACTGCTTGCCGTTATCCGAGTGTATTATTTGTGGTACACCAAACATATTGAAAATGTCGTTCCTTAGAAAATTTATGATGCTACTAGAGTTAGCAGCTTTCAAAGGCTTCAAGAACACAAACTTGGACAGATGGTCTAGTACTACGAATACAAAGGAATTGCCCGCCTTAGATCTAGGGTACGGGCCTATAAAATCGACATAGAGTTTTTGGAACGGACGGTCTGTACTGAAATTAGTTTTAATAGTAGGACGCAAGACAAGGTTGGACGACTTCGACTGTTTACACACCTCACATTTTGAGATGAACTGCTTCACCTGCATGGTCATATTCGGCCAGTAAAAATATTGCCTTATTCGGTGCAAGGTTTTTGCAATTCCGCCATGGGCGGCTTGAGGAGGGTCATGTGCCTTGGCAATAAGGTCTTCTGTCAAAGTGGATGGTATCCACAGACACCACGTGTGTTCCACTAGTGACTCGTCTGAGCTTGGTGGAATGGTGCGTTTGTAGACGAACTCATCTTCAATTTTTAGGTCCGGTAACTCTTCCTGGTTACCTCGAACTGTACTCAGGAGTGATTTATACTCGTCCGACTTAAATTCTTCGCTATCCAAATCTACTAAGGGCGCTACCTGCTCCATAGCTAAACTATCCAAGTGTGCCCGAGAAAGAGTGTCCGGCACGACATTCAGCGATCCCTTCCTATGCTCTATGTCGAAGACATAGGACTGTAGTTCCAGACTCCACCTTGCAAGTCGGCCACTCAAATCCTTCATGGTCATCAACCATTTTAGGCATGAGTGGTCGGTTATGACCGTGAAGTCCATGCCCTCGACATAGGGCCGGAACTTTTTTATTGCCATCACTGCCGCCATGCACTCCCTCTCGGTCACACTGTAGTTTCTTTGACATTTATTTAGCTTTTGCGAGAAGTAAGCAATTGGTTGCTCCTCATTTTCGCTGTGTTTCTGAAATAGCACCGCACCGATTCCAGAGTCCGATGCATCACATTGTATGAAGAATCTTTTAGAAAAATCTGGGTGGGATAGGACTGGGGCTGTGGAAAGAGCACATTTCAACTTCTCGAATGCCGTCTTGGCCTCCTCGGTCATAATAAATTTAGAATTCTTTTTCTTCAGCGTGTCCGTTAGTGGAGCGGTCAAGCTAGAAAAATCCTTAATAAATCTTCGGTACCACCCTGCTAGACCAAGAAATCTTCGAACCTGTCTGGCGTTTTTAGGCAAGGGAAAATCTACGACCGCCTCCACCTTCGCCGGATCAGTTTTCAGTCTCCCACCACCAACGATGTAACCCAAATATTTTAGCTCTTTAAAGCAAAATTTGGATTTCTTAACGTTGATGGTGAGGTTGGCGTTTCTAAGGCATTCAGCTACTTCGTCTAGCAGAGCGATATGGGTCTCGAAGTCGGGCGCAATAATGAGCAAATCGTCTAAATACACGAAGACTCGGTCCCGCAATCGTGCAGGGATTACCTTGTCCATCAGACGACATAACCTCTGAGCTGCATTACACAGCCCAAAGGGCATGACGGTGAACTGGTACAAGGGTCTCCCCGGTACCGCAAATGCAGTTTTTTCCCTACTCTCCTTTTCCAGCGGTATTTGCCAGAATGCTTCCTTTAAATCCACGCTACTTATAAAGTAGGTGTCTGGTAGCCGACTGATAAGCCCTTCGATATGGGGGAGTGGGCTAGCGTCCTTTTTGGTTACCGCGTTGACCTTACGGGAGTCCAGGCAAAAACGGTACTTAATGGTATCGTTTGGGCCTGGCTTCTTTATAAGGACAACTGGCGAGCACCAAGGACTCTCGCTCTCCTCAATAACGCCGAGCTTAAGCATTCGGTCTATTTCCTGGTACAAAAGGGCTTGTACCGCTGGGGAAACAGGGTAGTGTCTCTGCTTTACCGGAACCGCGTCTCCGATATCGATAACGTGCTCCATAAGTGCCGTTTTTCCGAGACCGTTCCGATCAAAATCCAAAAATTTCTGCTTGACCGCCTCCAAAGCGGACCGCTGATCAAGTGACAAGTCATGGGCACTGTCTATATCTGCATCTTCCTCCAGAACCGATACGGAGCTTATCAAATTTGGAGCAATCTGGAATATCCTCCAAAAATCTACTCCCAAGTACAGTTCTTGGTCCAGGCTTGGAACTAAGTATAAAGTTACAGAATGCTGCATCTTTTTATAAGTGACCTCGATCTGAATCTTTCCTACGATGGATTGTTTTTTTCCATCTGCAGTCCTAACCCCCGAACTATACGGTTGAACTTGAATGTTGGTCTCTGCTACAAATTTCATACAATCCCTTCCCAGTATGCTCACACTGGCACCGCTGTCTAACAAGCCGAGGAGTTCTTTGCCTGCTACAGAGACCTTGGCGTAAGGCCTGGGGTCCGTGTTAGTGTTTATGACCGTGGAGGATATGCATTTTCTCATCTGTTTCCTAAGTTTAAATCTATTTCGAGTTTTTTGTATTCTGGAAGATATAGTGCCTAGACTTGCATTAAAAATCTTACTTCTAGCTTCGTTATATTCCTTACCCAACTAACAATTTTTCTTCCATAAGGTAAAATTCTTCAATTTATTGAAGTTAATACTTTTTTAGGGCTTGTATAAAGCTTGTGCATCGAAATTTCAAATTTTCGAAGCTTTAATTTCGTATACAGCTTCTATTAAAACTTATAAAAGTGCAATTGGAAGTTAAAAATCAGATTTAGTTTATTTAATTTCGTTAATTGTTCGATATAGCTTTTAGAAAATCGTTTGTAGAAGCATGAGAGATAAAAGCAAAGACTGAGCTTCCATTAAGAAATACATACGAAGAATTTGTATGGGGCTTGCCAACAAAAGCCTTAAGCAAATTATTTATTATTAATCAGGTGCGATAAACTTCAGATCTCATAAGCCTTGTGGAAGAAAGCCTGATGGAAGCACATTCTTCATCAAACAGTAGATTTATATAGATAGGTTGAAAATATTTGTTTTGATATTCTTTCTTTATAAAGCTACTGTTTGACAGAAGCACAGTTTTTAATCTTTCCTAAAAGTCCATGCTTAAACATTTTATTTTCTATAACTTTGTCTCAACAAAATTATGTCAAATTGTTTTGCTTCGATAAGTCCTTTAAGATTCAGCATCATAAAAGCTTAATTTTGTATGCTGCCAGAGGTGTACGAGCAGGAGAAGTATTATTTTCGTTTATTTTGTCTAAGAGAAGTGATGTCATATATTTTTGCTTCTATAAGTCATGCTCCATACAAGCTATATTTCGTGTGGTGCCAGGGAAATGCGCGCGAAGCATTGTTTTCGTTTATTTTGTCTTAGCGAGGTGATATCATCTAATTTTGTTTTTATAAATCCTGTGAATATAAGCCCCTTACAAGCTAAACTATGTGTGCTCTCAGGGAAAGGTGCGATAAGCATTTGTTTCCATTATTTTGTACAAACGAAGTAAAGGCAATTAATTTTGTTCCCATAAGACCTGCAAACATAAGGCCCTTACAAGCTTAATTTTATGTACTGTCAGGTGAAGGTGAACGAAGCAATGTTTTCGAATATTTTGTCTTAACGAAGTGATGTCAATTTTGTTTAGTTCTATCCTGCCAACATAAGCCCCATACAAGCTTAATTTCGTGTGCGAAAGGCATTTTTTCGATTAGTGAAGTCAACTTATTTTTTTCTAGTAGTTCACGAAATTTTATCTTTTGTTTAGAGTCGTGAAATTTATTCTTTAACTAAATTTGTTATATTAATACTATCTTATCAATTATGAGTTCTTGGAAAAAAATGAAACGCTCGGGTACGTACAAAAGAGCAGTGCGAAATCGAAGTAAACAAATATTGAAAAGAGCCCTGGAAATTTCCAAAAACTTAAAAAAAACTCGAGCACAAATTTTGGTTTCTCAAGAGATTTTAGAAATGGCTAATAATAATGATGAAAATAATCTTTCGAGTAACAACGTTTCAGGTAATTTTATTTTATACCATAATTTATTTCTTGTCTGCAAAGGCTAATTTTCCATTTCCAAATAGTTTTGTATTAATAAAACTATCCAAGAATACAAAAACTACGATAAAAAGCATTGAATAAAATTCATAAATTAATGTTTATTATGTACCTATTTTATACAACAAAAATATAAAAAGAAAACCATTCCAATGTTTTACTGACGATAACAAAAGTAAAAAATATCTTAAAAAAAATGCCCTGGCCTTAAAAACTACATACACAATCTTTTTTTTCTTTTGTGTTCAGTACTTAAATTTCTCTTATTTTATTTAAGATGATAATCCCGAAAGTAATAATACCCTCGAAAATCAAGCAAGCAACCATCAATGTGAAGACCCCTCTGATGAAATATGGAAAGACGAAACGGAATTGGAAAAAAATATAAGATTCCGTTCTCATTTAAGAACTTGGGCGATAGAATATCAGATTCCTCACATTGCCTTAAAATCACTAGCTAGAATTATCAACACTGAAATTAAGAATATGTTGCCTGAAGATCCACGGACGCTTCTTAAAACACCGAAAGAAATCATAACCAAAAAACTTGACAATGGGGGACAATACTGGCACCATGGATTTGCAAACTGCCTTCAAGTTGCATTTCAGGACATAGCTGAACCTAAAACTATATCCGTAAATATAAACATGGATGGCTTACCAGTTTTTAACAGTTCAAGAGTTGAATTTTGGCCAATTTTATTTAACGTCACCGAAATGCCACAACTATCCGCAATGGTCATTGGCATATATAGTGGAATAGGCAAATGCCACGATTTGCAATCATTTCTAATGCCATTTGTTGATGAAATGAAAGAAGCCATGACAAATGGAATTATTATAAACTCACACAAAATTACAGTGCATATCCGTTGCATTGTTTGTGATTCTCCAGCCCGTGCATACATAAAAGGTATGAAAACTTATAATGTAAAGATTTCGAACCTTTTAAAATACGTTTTTTCTTTGTAGGTGTCGCAAATTTCAATGCACACCATGGCTGCCAAAAATGCAACACGATTGGGGAATATAGCTATATAAGTAACACCAACATTTTTCCAAGAACCGAATGTGAAAAAAGAACAGATGAAAACTTCAGGAAAAAGATGTATGGTTCCCATCATAAATACGATTCTCCACTATTAAAACTTAATATTGATATGGTAGAGCAATTCCCAGTGGGCGATTCTTTACATCTCCTTCACCTTGGGTTGATGAAACGCCTTTTGTTCGGGTGGAGGGATGGAACTTTTCGGAAAACCGATACAAAATGGAGAGCTCAAACCACCAACGAAGTATCGGAGTACCTGCTTCAATGCAGGATGCCGGCAGAGTTCCATCGGGTTGTCCGTGGTCTTGATTGTCTCAGCCATTGGAAAGGAACGGAGTATCGCACCTTCCTTCACTATGTAGGAATCACTGCGCTCAAGAAACATTTGACACCGGAAGCGTACGACCATTTTTTATTACTTTTTTGTGCTGTGACCATTTTAACATCGAAGAATTATTTCAAACTTTTGTCAGTGGCCCGTTCAATGATAATGCAATTCATTGAATTTTTTGCAGAAATATACGGTGAACACCACATGACCAGCAATATCCATAATTTATCACACTTAGTGGACGAAGTAGAGCGCTTTGGAGAATTGGATTCATTCAGCGCATACCCGTTTGAAAATACCCTAGGAAAAATTAAGCGCCTACTTCGAAATGGCAACCGTCCACTGCCACAAGTAGCTAAGCGCATATTAGAAAACTTCAACTGCACAATTGCTTCCCCTCATATACAGTTGGATAAAGACCTTCCGAAAGCACCTGTTTTAAGCAAACAGAATCAAGGAGATAATGTACCTGAAAAGTACTCAATTTCTGATGAATGCTCTTTTTACTCAAAAGTCCAACTAAAAGAGTTTTGTCTTGCAACTGACCCAGTCAACTGTTGGTTTTTGACAACGCGTAGTGAAATTGTTTGCGTTACCAATATAATCTTTTACAGAGCACAACGAAAAATAAAATTGTGCTGCAATAAGGTTGAAAAAAAAATAAATTTCTTTACTATCCCAATTGTGTCCAAATATTTGAATATCTACTGTGCGGATCTATGTACCCACCTCAACAAAGCAAATCAACAAATTTTCGAAGAGAGCGACATACAATGCAAGCTCGTTTGCCTGCCTTATCAACAAATGCATGTTTTTACTCCATTATTGCACACAATTTAAGTGTAACTTTATTGGTATTTCTTGTTATAAAAAAGTTAAAAAATAAATTAAAATAAATTAAAAAAATATAAAGGCAGGTATCGTAAATTACAGCCACAAGACATTTCAAAGAAAATAACAGCTTTCACATCTGAAAAAAAAAATATGTTAGTTTATAAGAAACTACTGTTCAATGCATTATTATAGTCAAATAAAATTACTTGTTGATTGCCAAATATGATTTTCTTATCTAAACTTATCCTACCATCTTAGAAAAATGATTTTTGTGTTTCTGAGTTTTAATAAGCAATGCCTAAAAATTGGCATAATCAGTTTTTACTTTCACTTATATTTTAAAAATTGGTTCCTAGAGCCAACAAATCTCATTTACTTGGAAAAAGCCTCCAAATCGAGAAAACATAACTTCCATTTTCTTCAAATGTATTTGTCTGAGAAACTTTTTTTTTGTGTTTCTGAGTTCTAATAAGCAACGTCTAAAAGTTGGCATAATCAGTTTTTTATTTTCACTAGTATTTTAAAAATTGGTTCCTAGAGCCAACAAATCTCATTTACTTGGAAAAAGCCTCCAAATCGAGAAAACATAACTTCCATTTTCTTCAAATGTATTTGTCTGAGAAACTTTTTTTTTGTGTTTCTGAGTTCTAATAAGCAACGTCTAAAAGTTGGCATAATCAGTTTTTTATTTTCACTAGTATTTTAAAAATTGGTTCCTAGAGCCAACAAATCTCATTTACTTGGAAAAAGCCTCCAAATCGAGAAAACATAACTTCCATTTTCTTCAAATGTATTTGTCTGAGAAACTTTTTTTTTGTGTTTCTGAGTTCTAATAAGCAACGTCTAAAAGTTGGCATAATCAGTTTTTTATTTTCACTAGTATTTTAAAAATTGGTTCCTAGAGCCAACAAATCTCATTTACTTGGAAAAAACCTCTAAATCGAGAAAACATAACTTCCATTTTCTGCAAATGTATTTGTCTTAGAAATTTTTTGTTTAAGTTTCTGAGTTCTAATAAGCAACGTCTAAAAGTTGGCATAATCAGTTTTTTATTTTCACTAGTATTTTAAAAATTGGTTCCTAGAGCCAACAAATCTCATTTACTTGGAAAAAGCCTCCAAATCGAGAAAACATAACTTCCATTTTCTTCAAATGTATTTGTCTGAGAAACTTTTTTTTTGTGTTTCTGAGTTCTAATAAGCAACGTCTAAAAGTTGGCATAATCAGTTTTTTATTTTCACTAGTATTTTAAAAATTGGTTCCTAGAGCCAACAAATCTCATTTACTTGGAAAAAGCCTCCAAATCGAGAAAACATAACTTCCATTTTCTTCAAATGTATTTGTCTGAGAAACTTTTTTTTTGTGTTTCTGAGTTCTAATAAGCAACGTCTAAAAGTTGGCATAATCAGTTTTTTATTTTCACTAGTATTTTAAAAATTGGTTCCTAGAGCCAACAAATCTCATTTACTTGGAAAAAACCTCTAAATCGAGAAAACATAACTTCCATTTTCTGCAAATGTATTTGTCTTAGAAATTTTTTGTTTAAGTTTCTGAGTTCTAATAAGCAACGTCTAAAAGTTGGCATAATCAGTTTTAAATTTTCGCAAATACCTTAAAATTGGTTCCTAGTGAATACATTTGAAGAAAATGGAAGTTATGTTTTCTCGATTTGGAGGCTTTTTCCAAGTAAATGAGATTTGTTGGCTCTAGGAACCAATTTTTAAAATACTAGTGAAAATAAAAAACTGATTATGCCAACTTTTAGACGTTGCTTATTAGAACTCAGAAACACAAAAAAAAAGTTTCTCAGACAAATACATTTGAAGAAAATGGAAGTTATGTTTTCTCGATTTGGAGGCTTTTTCCAAGTAAATGAGATTTGTTGGCTCTAGGAACCAATTTTTAAAATACTAGTGAAAATAAAAAACTGATTATGCCAACTTTTAGACGTTGCTTATTAGAACTCAGAAACACAAAAAAAAAGTTTCTCAGACAAATACATTTGAAGAAAATGGAAGTTATGTTTTCTCGATTTGGAGGCTTTTTCCAAGTAAATGAGATTTGTTGGCTCTAGGAACCAATTTTTAAAATACTAGTGAAAATAAAAAACTGATTATGCCAACTTTTAGATGTTGCTTATTAGAACTCAGAAACATAAGCAAAAACTTTCTTAGACAAACACATTTGAAGAAAATGGAAGTTATGTTTTCTCGATTTGCTGGGTTTTTCCAAGTTAGTGAGATTTGTTGAATAAATTTTTAAAATATAAGGGAAAATAAAAAAACTGATCATGCAACTTAATAGAGGTTGCTTAATAGAACTCAGAACTCAAACATTAGCTTGAAATATTTTGTCCAGTGATAAACTGGCTAATCAACAAGCAATTGTATAAAACTTAAATTGTATAAATATCTCACCTTAAATAAGGGTATCACTACTGCATGCAGATTCAGTATCTACATCGGAATTGGAAGTATTGAAGCTCTTTTTTCCTCCTTCGTTGTCAACTTCAATTGATATGGAGTCCATTTCTTTTGGAACTTCATTCGACTTAGGATCTTTGCGTCGTTTTTGGATACTCCCAAAATGTCTTACTGATGACATCCTTCTGATGGTGTTGTGTGGCAACGATACTTCATACCGACGTTTTGAGTTGTTTATAATTTTAAGAAAAAATTGTTTTAAGTTAGCTTCTGTGTAGCTTGAGTCACATCTTTGTACCAGGTGAAAAAAAAATTTGAAGGTATTTGTGAAGCGGCTGAAGCTTTCATTTTTTTTTACTCTCGAATTGCCAGTCCACGATACCAATGTAAACAATCGGCGGCTGAACAAAGCGTCTACAAATTTGTAGCTTATATTGTCTCCAACTAAACCAGTTGCTGGACCGCAAACGCAATAGAACTTGGGACACTATAAGAATAATAAGAATTATTTAAATTGAGTTATATAAGCCAAGTATAATCTGCGAATACTTACCAAATCATTAATAAATTCTTTATTTTCTAATTTTTTTTCAAATTCCGTTAATTCATCGATTGAGTCAATTGGTTTAAAATTTTGAATTTCGAAATTTACTTTTTTAGTTTCTGTGGTGTTAAGTTGCTGGCCAAAATGTTGTTCTTGTTGAGCAATCAAAAACTCCAGCCGTTTCTCTAGCCTGGCGATGCTTTCAACGATCGAAATAAGAACACCGCTGTTAAGTCCTGTTGATGTGTTCCCACCATTCGTTTCAACGCATGTTGGATATAAATGGATCTCGCCATCATCTCCAACAACAATCATTTGGTCTTGATGCTGATTTTGTTGCAGTTGTTGGTTATCACAAGGTTGCAGCCCCAACTGCCCGTGTTGTTGCTGCGGTTGTGGCTGATGATATTGTGGCTGTTCTTGTTGGTATTGCACTATTTGTTGTTGTCGTTGGTCCTGAAGTGGGTTTTCATGCCTTGCTTTTTCCCCCCTTTGTTGTTCCTGTATTTGCTGTGTTGTTTCCATCTGTTGCCTTTCTTCCAATACATATGACCAAGCCTGTTGTTCCTGATCTATTTCTGGTTCGTGATTTTGATCTTCTTGTTCACATTTGTAGGACTTTGATTGAATGGTTTGTACCAACTGTAAAATATGAAAATAATTTGTTTATTTCCAATTGACTGAATAAAAGAATGTGAAGATAAAAATACCTGGTTAAAGTTATAGCTCTCTTCATTTAGATTTTTTTTCTTACGAATCACTGCAGATCGTTTTTTTGATGGTTTTGGGGTAGCCAGCATCAATTCCGACTCACTTGTGTCGCTCCTATCAGACATTGATCTTATTTCAGCCAGAGCTTGGCTATAAGTTGGAATGAATGATCTTTTCAGGATGCAATTATACTGTGTCCATCCGTCCTTTGCAGTTCCTGGTATCATTAGTGGATTTTTCAAGGCCATGTCTTTTTTATTTTTCGGTGGCCACATCAAAATGCCATTATGTTCCCAGAGTCGAGGGACTGGAGATAAAAGTGCCTTCCCATTTTCGATTGTCTGAACAATCTTATAGAAATTAGGCTCATTCTATTGCAAAAAAGGAAGATTAGACAAAACAAACAAATAAAAGGAAAATTACTACTTACCATTTTTAGAAACACTACAATGTTTGTTTATTATTATTTTCTTTTTAAATCTCACGAGCCACCAGGTAGTTGAAAATAACTTTTTCGAATGCACTTAGGTGTGTTCACTTTTGTTTACTTTGTTTTGTTGCTTCGTGTGGTGAGCTGTGGTGAATTGTGGTAAGTATGTGCTTGCCATGGGAAATTCTTGTTTTACACGGCAGGCATTTGCTATCCTTCGTAAAGTATTTAGTTTCTGTGAAAAGCTGTTGCTTTTCAAGACGAACTTAAGCTTCGAGTAGGAATGTGAGACTTCGTATGGAAATAAGTTGCAATGCTGTGAAACTATATGTCAAATAATTCATGAGGTGACCGTATTTGTGTTTATAATTCATCGGTAGATAATGCGAAGATAAATATTAAAATATTTCATGCATATATTACATGATTTTTGAATTCAAGAAGTGCTCGTAAATTTGCACACAGACCTTGAAATTGATATAAACGATAGGAACTTGAAAAAGTTGAGTACTTAACAAAACTATTTTTTTTGTCAAACAAAATAAAATATTTGTTTGGAAATCTTCAATTTAACCTCTAGGGAATACAAAAAAAACTTAAGTTCAAAATTTAAAGAAAATCCCTTAAGGCTGTATGTCGAGGTACAATCAGATAGATAGACAGAGAGAACTGTGCACCCAGTTTTTTCGAATTCTTTATCATCGTAATGTCATGTTTAATTGTTATCTCGAAATTTTGCCCTATATAGTACCTATATTACATGTAAAAAAGATGGATTTGTTTGTCCAAGGGAAAAACAAACATTTTGAAATACCCACATACCTAATAATAATCTTAATTTGAAAAACGTGTTGCCAGTTAAAAAATAAATTTCAACTTAAAATACTTGTTTTTACTGTCTACAAGTGCGTGTTGGAAATGAGGATAATATATTTTCATAATAATAAAAGAAAATTTTCGGTAGCCGTTTCAGAAATTCCAGTTTTAATTCAATTTATATATTATTATTAAAATATTTTGATTAGTAAAATATTTTATGGGAATCAATTTTGTATGGAATTCTTATACTTAGTTAATATTTACTAAACTAATAAAGAAAAAAATTACTTCGAAACACAAGACGGATGGTCACCATATTTTTGAAATAGAGCAGTTCATCAGGAAGCTTGAACGAAGCCCTTGCGAAGCTTATTTCGGTTTTAAGTGGTTACGATTTGAAACTAAATTATCATATTGCAGATTAGCTCGATGCATAGGGTACCTGACTCTCAACCGGAACAACCATGGTTCGAATCCCATAAATTCCATCAAGTAAGTAATTGTTTTATATCTTAATAATAATAATTGTACATTTAATTTCAGAAAAACATCATTCACTGGACAAAAATATCAAAGAAAATGAAAAAATAAAAGTTTTTGTAAAAGGATTTTATTTTATTTTCAATTTATTTGCATACTACGAATGTGCTTCTGCTAGGCTTCGATAAGTCTTGTATAAGGTCTCTCCAGTGTTCTGAGATGTTTTAATCGAAACAACATTTGGAAATGAACTGCTTCCCTGTAAGTACAGTAGCCTATAGTGGAAAGTCTTAATTTGCTTTCTCAGAGCTTCTTGATAAAAGTAAAAGCCTTCATGTAAAGCTTGTTCATAGTTTCTCTGGGAAACTAATAGCTTCCCACATTTGCAATTGTTGAAACTGTTTCTTTCTATAAGGTTTTAAGGAAATATAATGAGTTCCCCCAATCAACTGTAAAATGATTGTTAAAAAGCCTTTCAAGCTTCTCAAGTGGGCCAAATACACATATCTAAGGCCTTATACAAGCAAATTTGTTTAATATGACTTAACTTCGATAGCCCCTAACAAAAGTTAAATTGTTAGTTGGGTAATCCTAACATGCAAAGGTTTTAATTTTTTCTTCGCTTCTTGTATGCCTAATATATTTTTCGGGTTACTTTCTCTAACTAAAATTGAAATTTTATTTGCATCTGGGGCTGTTTGTGTTGCTATGGTTATTTTGGAATATCTGGGGCGGTCTGTGTCGAACGCGACTCCCCCAGAGCTCTCGCGTTCCTGCTCCGGTTTTCCGGGTTACATTGCGGACATTTCGGAGTAATCACTCCTTCATGTCCACATCTATAACAAAAAATGTTCCTGGATGCAGACGGGCAATCCATAAACGAGTGCCCTACTATTCGGCAATTCCAGCACGCCGTGGGTCTAGCTTCACCAAAGCCCCTGGTATTTTTCGGGCGTGTGCCCGTAGGTTGTAAGGCATCGACTTGCTCATCCTGGAAACACATTGCTTCTGGTTCTATTCCCAGCTCGTTGGCTGAATACCGAGCAGGTGGCCGTTGGTGCTTAGGTCCGTCACGATCCCGAATCGGGAAGGCGTACTCGACGTCCTTGCACGCCATCCTCAGCTGGTCTAGTGTGTAAATTGACTGAGGGTACACCAGGTTGCCAATCCTCGTATTTAAATTCTTCTTTAGACTTCTTACAAGCTCGGCTTCAGGGATTTGTACCCTGAGCTGAGATCTTAACCTGTTGATAGCGGCAAAGTATTCTTCACTGGACTCCCAGGGACCGAGCTTACGATCCATTATCTCCCTCATGATGTCGAAATCAGATTTTGAATTGCGGAACTGTCGCATCAATGCATCTCTTAAAGTTGGCCATTCGGGCCGATAATTAGATCTTTGATACTGCCAGTACCATTCGCTGGCCGCCCCTGAGAGTAGGAGATGAAAGTCCCTTAAGACCTCAGCCCAGGAACATTCATGCTGACCTTGTAACATTTCGACCCTGAATATAAAATCTTCTACTGTAAGTTTTTCAGGCTTTCCATCAAAAACGACCCCCCATTTATCGATTCGTATTTGTGGACGCCCGAATCTATTCATATATCCCGGAGGAGAGTAAAAAGGAGTAGGCTGGTGCCGGTAGTTGGAATTCCTTATGCCCCAGGACGGATCTTGCTGAGGTATTGGCTGGCGTATGCCACCCTCAGGCCCGTGACCTTGTTCTCGACCCCGGGTAGGGATCGATTCTTGACGGAGACTTCCATTTTGAGTTGATGGCCTCGCCGGCGGATCCGACTGGGACCCCCCCGGAAGCACCAGGGAGGCCGGTTGAGCTTGCGTATTAATCGCTGACGGGATGCTCATAGGAGGTCGGATTCTTTCCTCTAAAGGAGGAATGGGACGAGTGGTGTAGTTGATTTCCTTCAGGAAATCCAAGAAACCTCTTTCAACCTCAGCTCTTACAGACGCCGATATGCTCTCTTGCATGGAATTTCTGTAAGAGTCATACGCGTTGACCACCGCCAGATTTATAACTGTCCGTAGCTCCGCTGATATAGTCCCATTTCCTATCCCCTGTTCACCACTACTACTCTCAATTGGCCTAGCTCCGTTCTGGCCGCCTAAAGTATTATTGGTTGTGCTGTTTACTCCCTGATCCCCGCTAGGTAATTGCTCACCAGTCAAAACTTCAATTTCTTTGTTTTGGTGTAAGGTATCGCCTGACCCACTTAAACTACTGTATGTCGGTGTCGCGAGTGACCCCCCGGAGCTTCCGGTCAAGCTTACCCCCGATGCCTGTCCTGGAGGCAGAGTTGGTTGGATTCCCGCCTGATTCCCTGACGTGCTCGCTATTGCTGCAGGAGGTGGAACTGAGAACAATGGATTTTCTAGAGGCGCCTCCGGCCTCCTCGGTGGCGAACGTTCTACTGGCATCTCTGTATCTGTCGAATACGGAACAAAGTTCTGAAGCAAGGAGCGGGTAACTACTCTATTTTTTAATTCCTTCTTTATTATATTGATTTTTTCTTCTTCTTCCCCAGTCATACGCTTCCACATTCGAGCAACTCAGTGTACTTCCTCTTCGATAGATACTATGTAAGTGCTTATACCTATTTATATATCAAAACTTTTAATTTTCCCAAAACCGCAAACAGAAAACACAAAAACAAATAAATGATATCTTTTCGTGTGAGACGGAAACAAAAACTAATGATTAACGTATCTCTATTTAGTTTTAAATGTATTAGGCTAAACCGTAAAATTTTTTTAAATAATGAAAATAACTTATCAATAATGAATGAGGCTTAATCGTTAAGAAAAATAATAAATATCCTAAAAACTATCTGATGTATTCTTTCCAGGGAAACTAATTCTGAGTACTTCCTTAACTCACACTTATCTAAACTCTAAAAGAAAAAAAAACGAATTAATGATTTGGATTTAATTAATAATTTGGCAAGTCTAATCTAAAACTCTCTGTAAATTGAACAGTAACGCTTATATAGTTTTTGGACAAGTAGTATTCTAGATATATGTATGTTTGTATCAATTAAGTTTGTTTCTCATAACAATTCGGGGGTGTTTCGGGTGGCTATTTTCGGTAACATTGTTTCTTCTCCTCTATATATGGCTTTATAGTGAACTTTCTTCAAACTTTTTATTTTTCTTTTTTTTTTTTTTTTTAAGTGTGGTACTTATTTATTACAAAAAACAAATGTCAACTCCACGATACAATTTCCAATTGATGTTGCCGCCGGCGCCAGAACGCGTCGTCGCAATTGATCAGGCATTCTTATAAGCGATCCTGATCAAGACTTACGATTTGTATCCTCGCCGGCCGCAACCGCAGCTGGAACTGGAGACAATTAATGCTCCCGCTGCCAGGTCCGAAGGATAACGTCGCATTTCAAACGTTACGTTTTAAAACCTTACGTATGAAGCCATACGCCATCCTCAGAACTGCCAGCGACAGCACTTTAGGACTTTACAAACGAATGTACTCCTTGCTTGCGTTGGCAGTGTTGATGCTCTTCGTCGCAATTAACCAGGCATGCTTAAGAGCTCTCCTGGTTAAGACTTACGATTTGCCTCAACCCTGTCAACGAAAACAACAGCACATTGGGAAAAACTAGGTCAAACACGGATGGGCGCCATTTGAAACGAGGCAATGCGGATAGGAGTTAGGACTAGGAGGGGGAAAGAAATAGGGTTTGAGACCGGTCCATTGAAAGGTTTAAACAAAATTTGCAACTAGGAACTCATTAAAGCCAGGATGGATTGAAAGGATCGAGTTTACTCGGTCCATCGAGCCGAGAGAATTGGGACTTTAATTCAAAAATAAAAAAAAACAATAGTGGGATGGACCGGAAATAGGAAACGGAAGGGTTGAGGAGGATAGGAAGGGAAAGAATGTCTGTTATGGGAGCGGTTGGCATGCACGCGAGGCACGGCTGAGCTCGTCGGATAAGGGGGGGTTTTGCCCCCATAACAAGACCTCACCTCTTTCAAAAAAAAAACATTTGTCATGCCAAACTAAATTTTCTTTTACCACCACTCTTAATACCACACTTGGAAAACCCTGCGGATGTTGTTGCAGGTGGGCCTGGTCCCACCCTACCTGGAATCCGGTCGGCCATGGATTCGGATTCCCCTTTCCGGATCTCTATATGTTCACCATCAAGCCATTTTCTTACCGCCTTTACAAGCCCACCTTACCGCACCCCCTGTAAATTCTTTAATTGGCCATTGAGCTCACTGTAAGCTCAGAAAAACAACTTGAGATCATCAGCTTTGGCGTGATTCACAAAAGTTAAATTTTTATTAATTTAAATACCTAACAACTATCAACTATGACATTATTAAGATTAAATTATCAAAAAAAAAGGAACCTCATGTACTTAATCTAAAGTGAAAAGAAAAAAAAAACCCTAATACCTACTTACTAACTATAACAATAAAGATCAGTACTATATACGAATTATCGAACATGAAGAAGTATATGAACATATGTATGAAGGTTAGAAATATTATTACATTAAGGTAGATTTAAGAATTTAATGTGATATAGCGAAATATGAACAATATCGTACGCCTCCAGAAGGGAAGACAATATTGCGTTTGTTATTCTGAGTTCAGACAATTATCTTTTATGCGAATGAGAAGCATTCAATGATGAACACAAAGCTTATATAGAACTTAGTATTACCTAAAATTAAACAAAATCACGCTCCGAAAGGATTCCGAAAATCTGCAAACCCTTGGGCGATGTAATACGAGGTTAGGCAAGGAAAAGCCCTGTGTTGGACGCGATTCCCCCCAATTCCCTAAAAGAATTCCTTCGGACGTCTATTTCTCGCCGAAATAACACAACAACAAAAAAACAAACCTCAACCTCCTGCCTACATAGAGCTCTGTGTGGGTGGTGGATAACAGGTGTTTGCGAAATATCGCGACTATAGAGGGTCACGTGAGGAATCTCTGCTCAAACGGACTTGATAACACTACGCGCGTTGTCTTCTGCCCAAAGCTTTTGCCAATTTTTTGAACTTATCGACAATTCTCTTTTATGCAAAAAAAAAAACTAATGAGGCCAGTTTGACACTTAGTACATATGAATAATAAAAAAAAATATATCACGCCAAAATTCGAGACAAACACAAACAGAAAAAAAAATTGTTTAGGATGCTCCGATGTGGGTAAATCTCCTTCAAGTGGTATCCTCTTTGGCTAGGGCCTCGGGGTGTTACCGTTTCTTCGTTTGGCCAGCAGAATTCGAAAGGTTCGATTATTATTATGTATGCGTGCTTACTTTTGCGCGGGGTGAATTATCGGTTGGGGTAAGTTACATACATATAGGTACATTCTTTTTAAACTATCGTAATTCAGTCTTTTATTTCGTTTAGGCACATGGGTACACCAATTAACAAAATTTTGGTATGCGTTACTTGGAAGCCTGGGTCTTGCACAGGCTTATCCGTTTCGCTGCACAATGCTCGAACACCAGCTACTTAAAATTGGTTCAAATCACAGGATTCTTTGGATACGATTGTGGTCATAGCCATCAATCACGGTGCGAGTCTTCGGTCTCGTATTTTCACTTAGCTCCCAAAAAGATCGGCGGCCCCGACTTGAGTCACGTCGGCGACCGCCAAAAAAAATTCACCTTGAACCAAAATAACTATTTTTTTAACCGTTCACTATAAATATTTTATTTTTAAGGCACTCACCCCTTTGCACAAAATGTACTTTATTAACTTTCAAATAAGATTATGAACCACTATTAATTTCGTCCGAAACGCAAAGTTGGTATCGACCTCTTTGCAAATTTTAATTTTCACTTTGCTCTCTGACTGAGACTAGCTTCTGGCTGGTCGTTACTCGACCGTGGTTCGATTTAAAATATCACCATTATGCCTACCAACTACTTACTTTGCCATCTACAACATCTTATCTTCCGATTCTAGGTACCGCTTATTGACAACATACCATTCCATAGTGGGGACGAAGTTCAATGAACTTCGTTATTGCTGTAACTGCCACTACTATATTGGTACTATCTTTCTTTCATGTCTACGTTCAAAATTGCCTAACCTATTTTTAGGTGCTAATCTACCTCGACTGTGTTATGCGCCTGCCATTAAAACATGGCGTATACTTAGTAAGTACACAAACCCTTCCGCCTAGCTTGAGAGCTACTCCAGTAACCACAACCATACCTGCCTCGAGTTGTCTGTCAAAGTTGTTGACATCATTTGCCACATTATTTTTCATCGCAAACAATTCGGCGGGTTTTAATTTCGCTTCTTAGTTTAAGATTTAAAAATGTTATAAAACTATATCGAGTTTATAAATAAGCACCTTAAAGTCGTGTTCCATCGTATCCCTTAACGCCCCAGTGAAAAATATATTGCATAAAGTGGTAGTTGACGTGTTTTCGGCCGAGTCCTGACGGCCTATGACCAGTCCACTCCTCGCCCAGAACTCTGCCCGAACCTACTCGGCCAAATAGGAAGTTGAGGTGCCTTTTGACCCCACCAAACTCAATCCATAAGCGATCTTAGAGCCGATGCCCTTGTTTATCCAATAGAATTCCTAATCGTAAGTACCCTTGCTCTTAGATTGTATTATTGTTTACTATGGTCCTAATAATCTTTCTTTTTTTTCAGCGATCGTCCTACCTGCAAGGCATACCTATCAAGCCGACTTCATGTCCTGGACCACCAGATTAGGATAAGTTTTGGGGTTCTAGGTATTTTGTTTCTCGCCTGTTCCTACCCGTCGAGCAGCTGGGTGGCAACCGCTGTTCGTCGATCAAAACTACAGGCGCTTGAATAAGATAATTTAACCAATCTTCTTTTTTTTTCTTTTTAGGTAGCCGCAACAGTGTGGATGCTATATTCTACGAAAAAGCCAAATTCAATTACATGAAGCAGAACAAAAAGATATGTAGTTGGAACTAGACTTCGTATTATTTTCATAAAGCTGCTCCTCAGTAGATCTCCAGGTTTTATATATTTTTTTTTTTTAAGCTATGTATATGTCCCTTAGGTCTTTTGACTGCAACGGCACTACTTAGAAAAAGAAGGAGGATAGGAAAGATTTGGCACAGTGGATTGAGATTAAGGTGTTTATTATCTCTTTAAATCATTGTTTTTAGTTTCAAAAATAATGGTACTTATCATACAAAAACGTTAAGGAAAAGCTAATTTTTCTCAAAAATGTCTCCAACGTTTTGATAACAAATATATAACAAAATCTGTGAATAACTGTAGATAAGGTTTACATTTTGATAAAAATGTTTAGCAAGAATTGTTATTAACGGTACCTGTCACATAACGATTTTTTTTATTTTCTACTTTCTCATTGCGGGCCCTTCCGGTTTCAATTTTTATGCGGAAGATCCTTTAAAATAAATATTTTTTCATAAATGACGGGCTCTATCCACTGAAACTCATCGTTAGCAAACTAATTGAGTGGCGCAAAAGCTCTTGGAGAACTAGGGCCTAGTGACTTACAGCTCTCAACCTTTCCTGTGTGCGGGTTGTAGGCAGGATTGGAGGGGACCTACAGTTTTTTGCCGAGTCCGAACGGCTAGATGAGAAGCACTTATTCATGCCAAGTATACTCTTGGAGGATTTGTCAGTTCCTCGCAAGAGGCAGTACGTCGGATAAAACATTTCTGTTTTTAGGTGGCACGGCTGGGAATCGAACCCAGACCTTCGGCATGACAGTCCAACGCACTAACCATTACGCCACGAGGTACTAAATGCTTGGCAAACTATCAAGCACGCAATTCTTATTGATTTTGTTTGTTTGTTTAACTATTATGATATATAGTGTAGGCCTCACTTATGTAGGTTAGGTTAGGTAGAAGGGCTGACAGTTGATCTTGTTACCGTTACACTGAGATCTATGTAGATCCGTTGTGATACCCAGAAACTGTATCCCACTTAATGTAAAAACCTGTGTTCTGTTAACAGTCAAGCAATTTAGAGGCATTGACGAAGCTCAGAAGGCTATTTGCCGAAGTTCTAGAAAATTCTTCTAAGTCGTCATAGAAATGAGTCCCTAGGTGTTTCTTTCTTAAATGACAAAGTGTGCGGTTTTCTCATTTGCTTCTTCATCGCTGCACTCTCTGCAAAGGTCATCGGTACTGAGCCCATTTTCTTTTTGTGGTATCCCATGACAGAGGAACGAAGATGTTTCTTGTTCCTTTGCATTTTTTTGTTTGCTTATTGAAATTTGGCCATAACTTTCTAGTAGTGCCATAAGTTCAAGCAGATTCCATCTCTCATTGGTTTTTTATAATATTTGGTTGGTTACTTCAATACGTCGTTCGGTTTGACTTGGATCAAGCGATGATCCCATTTTTTCCAGCTCATCAGCTCTTTCGTTTCCCTGCACGTCACTGTGACCAGGAACCCGGCATAGTCTAATGTTATGCCGCATGCCAAGAACCCTAAGCTCTTTGCGACAGCAAGTTACAAGCTTCGAATGTATATTGATGGCAGAAATTGCTTTTATGGCTGCTTGGCTATCAATAAAGAGGGTGATATCAGCTCGTGGTTCGCCACCATTGATATTTGCGTAGATGCTTTGGTAACTACCAAGACCTCAACTTTGAAGACGCTGCAAAAGTCCGGAAGTCTGAAGGAGCTCGCTAGTCACAAAGTTTCCGAGAAAATGTCTGCACCAACACAAGTGTTCATCTTAGAACCATCAGTGAAGACAGTTAACGTAGATTCATTACTAAAAGGTTGGTTGTTTTCCCACTCCTCTCTTTTAGAAAAAGAGGTAGTGAAGGGTCTGTCTGCCCAGTTTCTCAAACCCAAATGATTTTCCATGAACAAATTCGTTTTATATAAATAAATTAGCCTCATTGTGTAGATATATTATGCTTAACGAAGTTGAGTCGAAGGAATAAAATGGTTATTGCTTTAAACTTTTGTTATTCACTAGAACGGCAAATGATGTTTTGTAAAAAGGCTTTGTAAGGTTGTATTTATTTTGTTTTCTAGATTTTCTGAGCATCGATGTAAATCTCGAAGTTAAAATAGGGTGAAGTTATAAAATAATTTTCAGACAAGAACTTAAAAATTATTAATTTTGTTTTGTGCTTTTACCAATGATTCATCTTATTTAGCAAGAGAGCTTTTTCTGTAACTTGTATTGGATATCAGCAGTTGTATATCCTCCCTTGTATGAATCACATGCTAATTAAACTTTCTTCTAGAATTTATTAATTAATAAAAAAAATTCCAAAAATCATTCATTTTGGAATCATTTCTAACATTTGTTCCCTCTTGTGAGATAGGCAATTATAATATTCGTTTGTTTTAACATGGTCCGTTGCCAAATCAGTTCTGTTTCCAATGTCTACAGAACAAGTGTATAGCAAAGCTGAATGATAAATATTAAATCGCAATGCAGTGTCTTGTTTTGGTATCTCATTTGGAGTTGTTGAACCTGCCTTTCGCTCATGTTGTTCCAATTTTTCGTAAAATTCTGCAAATTTTTTAGATTCGCCCAAGGAAGCCTGATATAATTCCGAGGTAGGTCCTGCTCTATATTTGTGTTTGCATTCCGTTGGCAAATATTCAATAATTTCTTCAATTCCTTCCAAATCAAAATCACAGGTTACATTCCAAGCGGCATATGAATAACCCAACTGAAATTTATTACAGTTTATCAAATATGTTTACTTTTAACATCGAACGAAAATAACTCACAATAATCGAAAGAACTATCAGTGATTTAGCGAATATTTTGTGACGATCGAAGGTTTCGTTTTGAAGTAATTGTTGAGACTGTTTTCTTGCCAAAACAAATCAGAAAAGTTTACCAACAGAAAAAAGTCGATAAGATATCATTGCAATTGAGTTGAATTGCTGTTAAAAATAATTTTGATAAAATATTATGCGTCATACATTATACAATCTGAAGCAAAAAAAAAAAAACAACTTGTGTGATCTCTTTTTTTGTAACTTCTTTGCTGACGGTTTTATTACAAATGAAAAAAAAAATTGTAAAACAAAATAATAGATTTCTAGAAATTAGAGTGTTTTTGAGTTAGAACAGAAATTAAATATGTTCACACACAGAAGTAGGATAGGGATTTATTCAATGAGTTTCTTTGCTTTGAAATATCTTCGCAGGTAAAGTACTTGCCAGGTGGCCAATCCAAGCAGGCAGCACATACTGAATATACTAAAGAACAGTACACGACTGTTTGTAGATTCTGTAAGAAAAAAAAAATCATACAAAATTAGTAAAATGGAAAGAAAAAATGCCATTAGTGTTCACTACCATTTGTATCACGCATTTCCTCTTCGCGTTTGCGCATCAATGCAAAGTCACGAACAATCGAGTCGGATAAGTCTTCCAAACGTCTTAAATCGACTTCAAGGGGCTTTAGCTTAGCTGCTTCGCCAATCTATGGATTTGAATAAAAATTAGTGCAAGTTCTTGGTAAGAATTAAAAATCAACACTACATGCAGAAAAACAATTCTTGAATTTTAAATTAATTCGTGAATTAGTTAAAATGCAATGAAAATAATTTTGTGGATTTGGAGATGATTGAATTCTTGAAAACAAAAAGTAAAAGCCTTATACTAATGTTGCTCCCGTGAACGTTTGTGTTCTGCTATCAGTCAAAGGGAAACAAATCAAGGAGGGAAGCGACCAAAATAAAATCAAAACAAACAGATGATCTTCCGTATTTCAAAATTAAATAGCGGTTACATTTGTACTCGAAAGGTAGAAGATTTAAATTAATAGGAATTGGATAGCAGAAGTGTGCTGACACTATTTAGTCGCGAGGAAGGGAGGATGTTTTAAACAGGCCTTAATGATATTGTTCCTTAGTTTTTGTATCATCATCGGAAAATATACATTTACATATGGAGTTATTTGGTATTTGTACTTGCTCAATGAGGAAAACTATTGGTTCCGTATACAAAAATTCTCGTGGTTTAATCAATACGATACTAGAAAAGTTATTTTTGTCATACCAAAATGTTGGGTCCCTGCGGGGATTGACAACTACTTTCAATTTTTAGATCGCTCCCTATGAACGCTATTTATGTCATCTACTTGCATTCTATGTCAGTGAAAAAATTTAATGTTTTTTTTTATTAAAAAAAAAAATCGGTAAAAAAACTTCTCTTCTATACTTTAAGGAACAGTAAAATATACATAGTGTGTGATGTAAATACTCTCATGTTTTGTTTCGCTACTAATTTCCTAGTAGGTTGAAATTGAAATTGAACGATATTGAATTAGCGACTAGCGCAACTAAATCTGATTTATTTATTTATTCATAAGCATACTCAGCTCTATGAATGCTATGGTATGGAGAGGAATGTTAAGTCATGAGGAAAATGTATTTGTAACTAATGTAATTTAGTTAGGAAATAATGAAGCACGGTAAGAAAAACAAAACGGGAATGACGATCGGTTCGAATCGATCGATCGGAAATCTTTGTTTAATTTTTTTTTTTTCGTTGTAAAGTACATTCATATGTTGCTCTTATTTAACTAAGTGGCATTAGATAATTGTTGTTTACGCACTATGAAAGCTTATCTTTTGACTCTTTGTATCGCTACATTTGAAAAATATTTTGAAGTTTGTTTATGTTGAAGTGGATAAATTGCGATTTGTTCCTAGTAAAGATAGGCTGAAGACAAAAAAAAATCAGGGCTGTTATTCACGAAGTGCAACCAACAATTATGTGAAAACGTTTTGCAAAATTTCATCAAAGAATCACCGTTTGTACTCAGACCCAAAAGGTAATTCGGCAGATATTTGTATTCCATTAAAAAAATTAATTTTCTGGCGCAACAGCTCGTGGAGAACCAGAGCCTAGTGACTTACAACTCTCAACCATTCCTGTGTGCTTGTTGTTGACAGGAATGGAGGGTCCTACAATTTTTTGCAGAGTCCGAACGGCTAGAAGAGAAACACTTATGTATTCATGATAAGTATACTCTTGGAGGATTTGTCAGTACCTCGCAAGAGGCAGTAACCTCAAACACATTTTTTTTAAGTTGCAGTGGCTGGAAATCAAACCCAGAACTTCGCCATGACATTGCAACGCACTAACTATTATGCCAAGAGGTTCTCACTTAAAGACTTGAAATCGTTGTCTGCTTGTACTACAAGAAAATGCACTGATATAAGAACCTCAAAACTTTATGACGAGTAGTCTCTTAGATTTATGCGCTGTTATTGTCGGCCCAGTAAAGTTTTACTACTTGCCGCCACGTCGTCTTTACCTTTCAAACGTTCATAGTATTTTAAACGAATGTATTGAAAAAAAGTGGATACAAAAAAATAAAGGGTGCGAACGTCAAAGTTTTAAATGTGAGATATCAGTAAATTTGAAGTGGCTTATTTGCATTTACATCAAAGCTACTAAATAATGTTAAGCGTCCTTTGAACTATAATAATTTCATAATTAGCTTAGAAGAATAACAGTTCCATTTATCACTTTCTTTTCCTCGAATAATAAGGCAATAGGAAAGGACAAGATGTACCTAAGTCATTCATAATTATGGTTTAGCAGGAATGAGCAAATGAAAATGGGCATTATTGTATGAGTTTTGTTTGAAGATTGTAACACTTTTTGACCTTTTTCAAAGAAGGGTATTAGGTAGACTTATGCAAATCAATAAAATGCACGACTATATCGCACGTATGTATTTGCTCTTAAGTTCAAATGCTTGGAATTTAAAAAATTAAAACTAAAAATACGTATCACCCATTTGCTACAAGACAGTCATAACTCCAAAATGTATGATTTTGAACCAATTACCTATAACATTGTAATTATGATGATTTTTTCTTTATTTTTTTTGTTTTCATCATTTTGTCGATCTCTTCTAGAGGCACAATCTTTCAAACGTCCGTCCAATAACTCGTAAACGCTGATTATATTGACATAATCGGACGAACAAAGCGTGATGTCAGTGGTGCGTTCGTGAGTATTGGGGAGGAGGCCAAGAAGATGGGTTTAACGGTGAATGAAGGCAAAAAATAAACTTTTTTTAAAGCTATTGCATAAAAGCTATGATCAAAATTATGATCAGTTTTTTAAGAAAATCGAAAATAAAAGTGGTTTTATAGGAGGTAGGTACCTACCATTAAGATCCATTTTTCGAAAAAGTAATTATTTGAACAATTTTTGGAGCCATTTTTGAACAAAAATTGTATGGCAGGTACCGCTATTTAGTTCTAACAAAAAAAAAAACAAGAAAAAATGTGTCGCGGGAATGACTAAAAAAACGCTATGTACCTACCTACTTAACATAAAGAAACGAACGAACAGAACTGTGAGACCCACTTCTTTGTCTTCCCTTTCATCGCAATGACATCGCAATCTTGAGTTCAATTTGTTTCTCGAGTGCAAATCTTGCCATAAATAGTTCCTAATCACAAGTAAAAATAATACTCATTGATACAGTTCAAAAAGAGTTACAAAATAAGGACGAAACCGCCCATTATCCTTTCCTAATAAAAAGACTCGTTAAGTTATCGAATTACATGTGAACATATAGCTTCAAAGACCGGTTTTGAAAACCTATGAAATCCAAGCAAGGCGATAAAACAAAAATTAAATGAAAATCACACGATAAAGTCAAACAGCAAAACTAAAAACTTTTCGGGGAAAAATAATATTTACCAACTGAAGACCGGATTAATTTTTATTTCAATTAATGTGCAATAAAAAACAAGAAAAAAAATAAAACAACAGAAGAAAATAAATGTTCTGTAAAAGGAAAAAAAAGATAAACAAATTTGAATTTACTTACTCCTTCATAGCTTTTTGTCTCGACACCTTTCTTCGTGGTATAGGAGACTTCTTGTGAGACACCACGTTGATCTACGAAAATAAAATTGAATCTTAAATAATTTTCTTTTCAGAAACATCGAAATCAAAAGAGCATTTTCTAAAAAAAATCAATATGCATTTTTCTTATCGAAAGAAGAAAACAAGTTTCTACTTCTTTCCCAAATAAAAAAATAAGGCAACACATCGTTTCACTTACGTGGCGGTACTTTAGACGTGAAACAGATTTCGTAAGTGTCGTAGATTTCCGATGTGAAACTGATCTTTCCCTTGGTTATGTGCTCCTTTTGGGATAGAATTTGTCCCTTGGTATCTTTAGCCTTAAATGAACCATTCATTTAGTAAAAAATATAATTATTTTAAATGAAACTTTTCTTTTACAATATAATCGATCGTTTGGCCGGGAATATCAGTGACTTCATATTCGCCCATGAGCAGCTGGTGGGCTTGGATGTCTTCTTTTAGACATTTTTGTGTGTTTGGGGCTAAATGAAACATAACACCGTCTACATAACATATTACCAGGCACATAAAACTAATATATTTTATAAGAAATTTCATTTTTATGGTATAATTCACTAAAACAAAAATGTTAAGAAGATTTTTGTGCCTCTGTGTCAAAATTTTTTGTTCTACTTCTCCAATCTCTAATTTGACAAAGGAGTCCTTAGCCGTAGCCGATAGCTGAAGTCAGATGAGGTGGCCATCGTGCCGTCGGTCATGTTGTCAAACACCGATGAATGCATCCGAGTAAGCTCATGCTGCACTGAATGCTCAATACTTTATAGGTTGAACAGAATGGAGACGGAGCTGCCCCTTCAAGCAAATTCACTGACCCAACTTTTTCGGTACTGCTTGGATCCTTAAAAAATGAGCTATCACGGGGATTTTATTTTTTCCCCACTTATTTTTTTCTAGTTTACTTTTGCAGGTCGTGCGGTGGAGATCATTTCTTGTTTTAATTCGCTTTGTTGTGAAAACTTAAACACATTTTCGGTCAACAACACAAACTAAATGCAATTGTAATTTGTTCAATCTTTTCTAGTGAAAATAAGTGTGTTTTTGTAAATATTTGCAGAAATTCCAAATAAATGTGCTTTGGAAAGAAAAACATTCTTCTTGTTCTTTGTTTGTCATTTGTCTGTGGTTGTTGGTTGTTGCTTAAGCTAAGTATACAGTTCCTTGACGATAAAAAACTACATGTATTTCTTATGGGAGTGGTTTTAGCAAGAACATTTTTTTTTTGACGTTTAAATTTTTTTTATCGAACTGTGAACTACCCAAAGAAAACAAATTTTATATTCACCACGATTTTTTTTCGTACAAAACGATGTCACTGACATTCTTTTTCCGGAAAAAATTACGTTTGGCATTATTGTGTATGCATTTTCACAGATCAGACTCATTGAGATTTTTTTGTTGGAAACTGTAAACTGACGGTGAATAAAAAAAAATTACACCACGGACATTTTTTCTTTTTGGAAAATATTTTTTTTTTTTCTCACCTTGAAGAATTTTTTTACTCAAAAGAACTGTATACTTAGCTTTATAGGAAATTTAGAACTCAATAAGGAAATTTTCTCTCCATACCTACTGGTTTTGGTACTTGCTAAGTATGGTGAATTTTGTATCTCACAACGCATGCGCAAGTGGGTCCGCGGTGATTCTAATTTCCATACTAATCCGAGCCGTAAAACGCAGTTTTGAGGATCCACATTTGGATCCGAAAACGTAGTCGTTCATACGTTGTTCACTACGTTTGTGGATCCAAAACGGACTCCTTTGCTTGAAGGGGCAGCTGGAATAGCTGTCAAAATGTTGAATACACCCAAATTCAATGATGCGAGTACAACACGACGCAGCTGCAGACGGAGCTCCAGGTGCAGTTGGACAAGTTGGCGTACTTTTAACTTTAGATTGCAGCTTTTTGGACATATTGTACAAGCGAGTTTCAAGTTTTGATCCATGGTTCAACAATTAGCCAGTTTATTTTGTAGTAGGAAATAGTAAATTTATACTAAATAAACGAATACATACATACATTTCTTGAGCGCTCAGTAATTTGTCTCCGTTTTTTGACAGAGCAGGAGAATAAAATATATGTAAACAGACTTCCACATATAAAAGTGAAAACAACTTTTCTTTTCTTCTTATAAAATTTACTGCGACAAAAAATAAGCGAATCCAAACAATTTCAGTCTCAGATTTTAAAGGGAAAAGTGAGGAATTTTTGAGAGGAATCCTGTTTATATTTCTGAGCCCTCTGAGTCCTCTGAGATCTCAAAATTATAAACTAACTTATTTTACACTGGCTGATTTCGGGTGAGTTATACTGAGGTTCAACGATGGTTCCAGGTTCAAGTTAGTAGCCAATTTAATGCCTGAACCATATCGTTGCACCTCAGAGTCCATCCACCAAAGGAGGTGAGTTAAAATGGCTGAACCACGAGTTAAATATTTGTACAACTGGTCCTAAGCACCTTAAAATGGAAGAACAAAAATGTTCAATGATGAGTTTCCATGATAGTCCCCTATCACACGAAGAAACAACAAGTGGCTGAACGACGTTTCGACGTTTTCTTTTAATCTCCTTAAAATTCTCTTGTACCTGTCTTGTCAAAAAAATTTCTTCAAATCCTCGACGGGGAGATTTTTTTCACCCCTCTTTCCTCCTGCCCTTCTCACCATGGAATTGTAGATATGAGCGTTTATTCACTTCGTCGAATACTATGTTCCCACCAAAACGAAATCCGAGGTTTCGGTTGAAAACTTTTCATATTTTGAACTGCTGGGAAAAAATTTCATAGAAATTTAAACGAAATCTCAATGAAAACTTTGGATTTCAACGAAATCTCAATGAAATTCTGCTCCACCCATTTGAAATCTCGAAATTTTTTAGCTGAAATCTTGGATTTCGTTTTGGTGGGAACATAGCATATAAGTAAAAATAACAATTTGTTGATATTTGCACTAGGAATTGCCTAAACAAATTCATTCGCCCTCAAAGGTGGCAGGTCATGTGTATTCACTAATACGTACATACAAAGATAAAACTTGGATCATATAAAGCCGCGTCCAGTGCCTACGTTCTGTAACTCTCGCATCGAAAAAACTGGTCGAGAAACGATGAAAACTGAAACAAAATGCATGAGTTTTGTTCCATTTTTTAACGTTTCTCGACTGATTTTATCGATGCGAGAGTTACAGAACGTAGGTACAGATCAATTAAAATTTGCTTTGTGCGCCGTATTCGGCAAAAATATTTTTGTGTAGATGCAAAAAAATGCGTCAATGTGAATGCCCGGGCACAAACAAAATTTTTGTCACATGCAACTCACGCTATCCGAATCCAATGGATTTTCCACGCACACGAAAAAATTTACGGCACAGTAGGTGTTTTGATTTGGGCATCATAAAATACTCGAATATAAACTGAGCACTCACGCACTGTGCACAACGTAAATTTTTACTGGGGCCAATACCGCAAGTGTGAGATAGTCGACAGTTTGTTTGAAAACTCCATTTTTTTCTTTGACGGCGTGGAGTCACTAAGCCCCGATGTAGTTTTTTTCGTCCGATTTCGCTTGGGCTTGCAAAAATTCCCACCTATAGTTTCATAATTTGCATTGAACGTAGTCATTCTCTCGACAATTGTATTTCCACCCTTAAATTACGATATAACAATTTTAACAGCAGCTATGGACCGTTTACGTTCTTGAACTGCAAGGCACGAATTTGACATCCAATTTTAATTTCTGTTTTACTTTAGCTTTTCTTTAATAACTATTAAATTTGAAAATGTTATTGCAAAAAAATGTTTTTCAATGCATTAAAAAAGTTTGTTTATTCACGCGAAATCGAAATTACAGTACAAAAGTTAGTGACATTCGTAATATAGGTATTTTAGCTCACATTGATGCCGGTAAGATTACAAAAATTCTTATAAAATTTGAAATAATTAATTAGAAATGCAGGGAAAACGACAACAACCGAACGAATGTTATTCTATTCTGGAAAAACACGATCTTTAGGAGAAGTGCATCGTGGTAATACCGTCACTGATTATTTAACTCAAGAACGAGATCGAGGCATAACAATTTGTAGCTCGGCTGTAACATTTCCATGGAATGATGCTAAGTATGAAAAGCTATTGATAATTTTTAAAAGTCTGTTACTTATGTTGAGATTTAAGTGTAGAATAAATCTACTCGATACTCCTGGTCATATTGACTTCACCATGGAAGTAGAACAGTCACTATCTGCCGTAGATGGAGTTATAATTGTGCTCGACGGAACTGCTGGTGTTGAAGCACAAACTATGACCGTTTGGTCACAAGCAGAGAAACACAAACTACCGAAGATGATTTTTATCAACAAAATGGATCGTCCAGATGCCAATTTTGATGCTTCCGTGCAAGATATTAAGTCAAAATTAGACATTAAGCCAATTTGCCTGCAATATCCTGAAAAAGATTCCAAGGGGAATCTTAGTGAGTCGAGAACGATTATCTCGCTCAAAATCAAATGCTAATATACCAACTTTTACAGGTGTCATCGATGTTGTCACTCTGAATCGAATATCATGGAATCTTGAAACATTTGGACGTAAGTTTCGCCTGGAACCTTTAAAGGAAAAATCATTGGATGAAGCCATAAGTTGTAGAAATAATTTGATCGATGATCTTTCTGGAATCGATGATGAACTAGCTGATATTGTGATAAGCGCCGAAAGCTTTGACACAGTTTCTGATGACTTAATTTTGTCATCAATTCGACGTGCAACCTGTAGCCATAAAGTAGTACCTGTGCTACTTGGATCAGCATACAAAAATGTCGGGATACAACCTTTGATGGATTCTGTGATTCGGTTTCTGCCAGCCCCGCACGAAAGAAATCAATTGTATGATTGCTTTGGGTAAGTTTTTTTGAAACAAAGATACTAGACCAACAATTCAATTTTAACGATCCTATTAATAGAACTCAAGATTATAAGCTTTTCAACCGAACGAATAAAAATCAACAGACACAAATTTTCTAAAAAAGCCGATAAGGTTCGCTTGAAGAGCTTTTATCTTCGCTATAGTCAGTGAAATTAGGAAAATGACAGAGTATTATTTCCTATTTTTAATACATAAATCTATTCAATTGGTTGTTCATCTGACACTTATATTGGAATAAAAGCTGCCAAACATTAATATTCGATATCAAGATGCATTTACCTACCCTCATAGTCATATTTTGTTTATGCATTTTCGCCCGAATTTTGTTGACGGGTCTTAGATATTAGGTTATAAATTTAAAAACTAAACCCCGTCAGTCTACTTTCCACTTGAAAGGTCCCTTCTATTCCGAACAACCATAGAAGCTTTCTCAGAAATCTAAGCAGTTCATTTATCTTTTACACTTTACATCACAAAGGAATATATCTCCACCAAAATTTCTCCTTCATCAAATAATTGAAATCACAAGTTTTTCAGAAATGAATTTGTTGGCAAAGTGTTCAAAATAGTTCACGACAAACAACGTGGTCCTTTAACTCTCATCCGTGTGTTACGTGGTTCAATGAAAAAAGGAATGCGCCTTATAAATACAAAATCTTCTACAGAATCATTGCAAAGGATCTATGAACCCTTAGCAGATGAATATCGAGAGATAAACGAAGTTTCAAGCGGAGATGTTGGTGTTTGTAGTGGACTCAAAGTGAGAATCATACATTAAAAAAAAACATTAAATTGTTTGTATTCAAACATTTTCTTAGAATACAGTTACTGGAGATTTACTTACATCGAGTGCTTCTTCAATTAAGCAAGCCCAAAAGAAACTGCAAAAAATGCTTGGCAAGTCCGATATCGATGACCAAGAGGAAAATATGGAAATTATAAATGAAATGCTCTCCTTGGATCCTCAAATACCTGATGCAGTGTATTTTTGTTCAATCGAACCACCTAGTATTGGATCTCAAACAGCTATGGAAGCAGCTTTGAAGCAATTACAACGAGAAGATCCTAGTTTAAGGGTAAACTTTGATGAAACCACAGGGCAGACAGTTTTAGGAGGTGGGACTGAAATATTTTGTTTGTTTTAAATATAAAGAGCATGTTTGTAAAGAATATCCTTGCAGGGATGGGTGAGCTTCATATGGACATTGTGAAGTCTCGAATTCTGACCGAATATAAAATCGACGTGGACTTGGGTCCACTACAAATTGCCTATAAAGAAACAATAGAAGCACCTGCAATTGATACTTTTACCATTGAAAAAGAAATCGCTGGATCAAAACAAAGTGTTACCATCACCCTCGAACTAGTCAACGATCAAAAAGAGATTTTTAGGTAAAAAAAAAGATAATCTTTATTATTAAGTCCCCTCATAAAGATATTGTTCTTTAGTCTGAGCAAATCACAAGAAAATATGGCCAACCTGAACACTTTGCGACCTCGAACCCTGCAAGTGATAAAAAAGGGTGCTGTAGCCGCTTTGGAGAGAGGTCCTCGTGTTGGTGGGCAAGTTGTGGAAACTCAAGTCAAGCTTCACAACGCAACTATTGGTCGTGGAACAGCGGATTCATTTCTTATGGCTGCAACCGGGCAATGTGTACAAAAAGTTAGAAAACAAAATAATAGCTAATAGTGTGTTGTATATTTCCCATATTCAATTCGGTCTTAGGTTCTTAGCAATTCTGGAACTCGTCTTTTAGAACCCATTATGGCAATACAAATTATAGTTCCCTCGGAAAGAGTTTCAACAGTTCTTGCTGATTTATCCCGAAGAAGAGCTAAAATTAATGATGTACAGTCAAAAGGCGAACGAAATAAGGTAAGGCCTAGTTTTTTCCAGTTGAATATTTTGATTTTAACTGTTGTTCTTTATTTTTAGTTAATAGATGTTCAAGCTCCATTGGCCGAATTATCTGGATATACAAGTGTGATACGAACTATTACCTCTGGAACTGCCAGCATGACGATGCAACCTTGCGGATATTCTAATATGAATTCACAAGATGAAGTTGTCGCTATACGTAGAGCTCAAGGTTTAGAATAATTATTTAATGCAAAGTCATTTTACTATTAAATATATTAAAAAAAAACTAAAATCTGATATTTTTTAAATCAAATATCAGGAATCTAAACGGAATTCCTCATCTGAGGTTGAAATAGTTAAGTTTAATTACTAAATTATTTTTTTGCCGCAGTTGATTAATCTACAAGGGCCCGATTCGAGACATGCCAATAATTTATCACAGTAATGGTAAAATGTTAGCCTAGAGGTTTCACTAGCCTAGTGTATAATACATAATATTGATATATAAGCACTTTTTGTATTATTATTGTATACCAATTTTTTAAAGGAAGTGGCCCTCCGCCGCCGGTGACCATACTTCAGGCAAAAGTTTTTTTTTTCAAGCAGCGCGAATCGCGTTTATATACCCATATTTTTTGTGGCAATAACTGTTATACTTGTAACCGTTATAAATTGCTATGGCTAAAGAGTTTCGTTATTTTCAAATCCTTGCAAAAATTTTTTTTTGTTATTTTGTTTTCCTAAAAAAACCAAAAAAATCAAAATACACAGAAGTTATAAATTAGGACATTTTATTTTTTTTAAATGAGCAAATAATCTTGACTAAATGGTTTTTAGTTTTCTTCAATGTCCAGAACTTTCGGTGCTTAAACTTATTAATTACCAGCAAGTGTTTTGAGTGTTGAAGGACTAAGTGGCATTGGTTCGCCTTGAATTAGTGAAATTCCAATGAGAACTATCAAAATGGCGAAAGTGTACTTATACATTTTTGTAGTTGTTTTTGATTTGATGAATCCTATTCTGAACGAAAAGTATTAACTTCTGCCGTTAACTACAAAGTTTCTACCTTTTATAGGAGAAAAATATAACAAAAATGAGAAAAAACGAAAATTACATTGTCGTGATAGTAAAATGGTTAATTGGAATAATAATAAAAATAATAACATGAAATTTAAATTTATTACACATAATAAATTGAGTAGATAACAATATTATTACAGTTTTACAGTACAGTACAGTATTACAGTTTTCTAATTCTGGATTTTCAAGACTCACAAAATGCCATTATTTCTGCCTTATTTTAGTAATTTGTTACTAAAGTCGTGTTTATGACAAAAATGCATGTTTAATGGCAGAATTAAAAAAATAATGAAAGAGGTTGCCGAAAACCAAAGAAGACGCCGCACAGATGGTGTTGTTGAAGTGACTCAGGCACTAACCAAGTGAGAAGTAAGTAAAGTTATTTTTCTTTTTTCACACTTTAAATCTTACATTATATATTATACTTATGTATGTAAATATCCCTGCATGTTCCAAATTTCAAACTAGTTATTTTCAAAAAACCTTGGTGTCTGTGCCACTCCTCATCATCAAGTTCTGTAACCCCGATTGGGACATAGGGCGCCAAGAAATCGTTTCCAACCTTTCACGTCTGCAGCTTTTTATTGTGACTGTGGCCACGTTCTACGTACAAAAGAATGTACATATAGTTTTTTCTTTTATATCCAAGACTAGGGCAAACGAAGGACAAAATTACTATAAAGTTTTATTCAAATAAATTACCTTGCTTATATTTTTTACTTAAAAATTAAAAATTAATCATTTGCTTTATTTGTTTCGTCTTAAAATTTAATGTATTTTTTTTTTTGTTTCTTATATTTTCTTTTCAAACGTCTCTATTCCTAAAGCCTTTTAAATAAATAAATAGTCCAAATGGCATTCTCAACACAAAAAGGCTTTCAACATGTTCCTTTTTTAAATGAATATCCTCAACCAGTGTGCCAACCCATCGAAGGAATCAAGCTCAAAACCTACGCTGGTACTCGTGATGAGCGAGCATGGTCAATGAGTGACAAAAAGAAAGCGCAGTATTTGATTGACTTGGTCTCGTGTAGATTGGTAAGTTTGGTTAATGTATTAAAACAAAATTTATGTAAATTAAAAAAATGTTTTTAGTATGATGATGACGATGATGGTTTACAAGAGCATTCTTCAAATAGATTGCATCCATGTCAAAAGCAATCTACTGGCCAGAGTTGTCCAATTGAAAAAAACAATAACCGAGAAGAACTTTTTGATGCTCTTAAGGCAGAAAAAGATGATCTACGATTTCGGCTTGATGAATCGCATGAGAGTCTTAAAATTCTTAGAGAAGAAAATAAAGCCTTAACTGCAGTTCTCAGTGAAGACCATCAACATGAATTGTTACTAGATCATATAAAGAAGAAAATCTCCCAGCTCCGAAAGTCATCAAAAATTGATAAGAATGATGAAAATGAATTATTAAAAATGTTAGATGGCTTGGGAAAAGCTTTTAGGGCCCTTAACGTTCAAAATACATACCTTAAAAAAAAAGGTGAGCAGCTATCACTAAGAAGTGATCTTGCCAATATTCCAGTTGAACCCGAAACGAATACAGATGTTAATTATCTTCAAAACGAAGTTAATAGTTTACGAAAACAATTAGCTCAACTTAGAAGTTTTGAAGAGAAATCAATTCAAAAAGAAACTGCTTCTACAGAAAATCAAAAAGTTGACAAAGATTCTGAAAACTTTGATAACATAAAAGCTGAACGTGATGCACTCAGAGAAAAGTGTGAGAGCTTAGCATCGGCTGAGGAAAAAATTATCGAATGGAAAAATGATTCTGAGCAATTCAAAATCTTTAAAAAGAAGGCATGTTTGGCACTCAGACAAAAAGATGAGCAAATTCATGATTACCGCGAAAGAATCGATGAAGTAGAGTATGAGTTCAAAGCAATGATTAAATGTTTGAAGGCCAAAGAACAAGAACGAGAAACTATTTGTTCAGCATATGACTGTTTGAAAGTAAGTATTATCCTTATTTAAAAATGATATACGGAGTATTTTGCGTAAGGTGTTACAAAGAGCGTGTAAGTTGGCTTTTCCATTTGAGATGGGGCAACGTTAAACCAAACTGGGCATCCATAGGCAATCATCGGCCGGATGAGAGGCATATAGCAAATGACTTTCTTCCTTTTGTTATGACGGCTGCTTTATAAATCTATTTTTGAGAGCAAATCTCTTCAAGCCCCGATCAAGGAGCATGATTTATATGTCCATCGAAATACAAATACTGATCCAACCAAATGCCAATGTACTTTACTTCACTTTTACTCGCCAGAGTGGATGTATCCAATTTGCCCTCTGCTTGCACCAGTTCTTTCTCGTATCTCTTGAGGCTCCAAGCAACGGAGTCCTTAACAAAATATTTTCTGATTTCTGAAAGCAGATTTTATACTTCCAGTCTTCGCACAATATTACTGATTCTGATTGAAGGCACGCTGCAAGTTAAAATCACATTTAATATTAACAAACACAATTTAACAGCATCTCTTAAATGCAAATATGAAAATTATCTCAGTTTATAACTGAAATAAAAATGAATATAAAGTAGAAGGGAAGAAATACATTCAATTAAAATCAATTAAATTGATGGTACACTTGGGCGTATACACACTTTTTTTTAATCTTAAACAAATTTAATTATATTAGACTAAGAGCCCACAGCAGATTTTGGGTGTGATTGATAGCAAAAAAAGAAGTATAGGCGTCGAAAGCTTCATTAAAGGCTATTCAAAAAATCAAGGTCTTGCAGTCCACAACTGGGGCCTTTGCGAGAAATAGTGCATACAAAAAAAAAATACGAATGCAAATTCGAGGATAATAGTGTTAGCCGAAATTGGTTTTCACCTCTCCCTAGATAAGCTCCGCGGATCCCATATCACGGAATCTGAGATCATTTAAGTGTTTAGTTCGCCCTGCCAGACTGTTTAAAAAAAACCGTTTTTCACTTAGAATTTTGAATTTTTTAAACGCTCCGGTAGAGCGGACTATACACTCAAATGGTCTCAGATTTCGTGATATGTGATCCGACGAGCTTATCTAAGGAGGGGTGAAAACCAATTTCGGTTATCTTCGAAGTTGCATTCATATTTTTTTTTTCGATGCACTGTTTCTCGCAAAGACCTTGATTTTTTGAATAGCCTTTAATGAAACTTTCGACGCCTATACTTCTTTTTTTTGCTATCAATCACACCCAAAATCTGCTGTGGGCTCTCGGTCTATATAGTTACAAATCTCATACCACATCTAAAATAATTCAATGCTTTTTGTTATCAAAATCTTTAGAGCCGTTTTTGAGATGCATAAGATTTTCCTTAAGGTTTTTTTTGGCAAGTACCGTTATTTTTGGAGCTTGTACAAAATTTCCCTCTAAGGAATTACTAAAAAACCTTAAGTTAAGCTGTTTGTTGAAGGTTTAGGTGGAGGTGCAGACATAACAAATTGTGGGACCCACTTTTTTCGTTTCTCTATCATCGTAGTGTCAAGTTTGAATTTTTTGGTAAATTAATGTGGTTTTCTTTTGTTTTAATTTGTTTGACCTGAGACCAACTTTTGCTTTTCAACCAAAAAAATCGTCTGTTTTCGTCTTGAGGTCGATTAAAAAAGCCATATTATTTGAAAAATGACATAGATATAGCCATTCAAGCTTTACCATTACTTATCATTTTTGGCAGTTTTTACCCGAAACCCTATTTGTTGGTACTTTATGGCAAATTTAACATTCCTAGCCCCTAGTACCAAATCTTTTATTAATCGGATCAGTCGTTGAGTCTTTAAATATTCTCTTAAGTTTTTTACTTGCGATTATATGTAGGTACTATAAGGCAAGTTTTGGATTCGTGCAAAAAAAAAAATTTGAGATAACAATCAAACATGATATTACGATGATAGAGAACACCAAAAAAGTGGGTGGCACAATTCTGTCTGTCTGTCTGTCTGTCTGTCTGTCTGTTCGTCTACAGCCTAAACGGCTCGATCGATTTTATTCAAACTTGGTACTTAGTGGTTTTTGGTGATTAGCCGACACGTTTTTTTCATTTTTTTTTTAGAACCAAAAATAACGGTACCTGCCATACATTTTTTTTGGCAAATTTACATAATCGTATTTTTCTCAAAAACGGCTCGACAACTTTTCTTAAAAAAAATTCAATAAATTTATTTTAGTAAAGGCTTTCTTTGGGTGGAAAACCATTTCTCAAAAATGGTTATTAATGGTACCTCCCAAGGAACCATTTTTTTAATTTTTGATTTTCTTCAAAATGAATGACCGATTTCAATTATTTTTTTTTTTTACAGAATCTTCCAAAAAATGTTAATAGTTTTTTGTACCAATATTTTTGAAAAAATATTTTTTGGATTTTTAAAAAATATTTCAAAATTTTTTTTTGGAAAATCAAATATTTCGAAAACGGCATCATAGATTTTTTTGAAACTCGATATTTAAGACTTTTTTAGTACTCTCTAAAATATTTTTAGAAAAAATTTTATATTTATGAAAAAATAAGAGTACCTTCCATACAAAAGTGAAAAAACCGCAAAGGAAAATATTTGTTTGCTTGAAAACGACTCCTACGATTTTGATTAAACTTTTTTCATATACTAAAATTAGTACGATCTACCATCAGAAATTATAAAATTTTACACATAGCAACTATTAGTAGTACCTGTCAGGTCGTATTTTTTTATTTTGAGTTTTCTCGTTATCAGCTTAACGGATTTAAATGATTTTTTATATACAAATTTCAGACAAGATTAAATAATATTGCATATCAAAAATTTCAAAAAAAAAGTTTTTGGATTTTTAAAAAAAGTTTCAACCTTTTGTTTTGAAAATTCGATATCTCAAAAACGGGTTGATAATTTTTTTTCAAATTTTGTTTTTTGTACACATAAATATATAGTTTAAATCTGCATACCGAAATTTGTTCTTAAAAATGTTTTAAGAATTTTATTTATAAAAAATTAATTTAAAAAAAACCGCTCCAACGATTTTAAAATTTTTTTTCTCATACGATCATATTCCATCATGAATTAAGATGGCATACTTTTTTTTCACCTCAAACTGTCAAAAGAGTTGTTTTAGCTTATTTAAATGTCGTATTTCATGCTTCTCTTCATTTTTTTTCTCTCATAGTTTCCATGTTTTTATATACAATTTTCTTAAACTCGCAGTGTCTTGAACATAAGAGCAAGTACGTGCGACCCAGTCGTGCATTTTATTTAAATATTCTCTATAGTCGTAATGTCATTTTTCATCAAAATCTTGATTTCGAATATTTTTACGAATATAAAATTTGCCATATTGTACCGAAAAACTGCGAAAAATTATAAGAAATGGAAAGGTTTTTGGCCATTCCTCATACGTTTTAATCATTTTTTAAGGACCAAAAAACAGTACCTGCCATACCTTTTTTTAAGCAATTTTACAAAATCGTATTTGTCTCAAAAATGGCACCCCAACTAGTAAAGGCTACTTTTGGGTGGGAAACACTCTTCAAAAAAAAAAAAAAAAAAAAAAATGGTAACCAATCTACCTCTCAAAGAATAATTTTTTATTTTCGATTTTCTTCAAAATGATATGACAGATTTCAATTAATTTTTATACAGAATATTAAATACATATTATTGTTTACTTAAATCAAAGTAAAATATTTTTAGATTTAAAAAAAAGGTACTTTCCATGCAAAAGTCGTTAAGTAAAATGTTTTTTTTTCTCAAAAATGGCTTCTAAGATTTTGATTACATTTTTTTCCGTATGCAAAAATTAGTGCAATATACCTACGATCAAAAATTATAAAATTTTACTCTTAGTAGTACCTTTTATAGAATGTTTTTTTTTTTATTTTGAATTTTCTCATTATCAGCTGAACGGATTTATGTTATTTTGTTTCTATACAAATTTCAAATAATATTGCATAGGTTTCAAAATTTTCAAAATAGAAATTTTGAGTTTTTGAGAAAAGTTTCCAAACGGGTTGACAAATTTTGTTTGATACTTTATTTTCATAAATGCACATACATATGTAAATAAATACTTAAGATTTGCATACCAAAATTTGTCCTTAAAAATGTTTTATGAATTTGATACATACAAAATTATTTTTTTTTAAATGGCTCCAACATTTTTACATTTTTCGTTTCCATACAATCATATTCAATTAAGATTAAGATTTCGCACTATCAAAGGAAGTTATTTAAGCTAATTTAAATATCGTATTTCATGCTTTTAAACATTTGTCCATGTCTTATACAAAGAAATTTCTTGGGCATAATTTATCAGGAGCGGGAAATGTTTTGCTCTCTGAGGAGCACTCTCTTCTGCCAAATACAATACAAATTTGGAAAAGTGGCAAAAATTGGTGACAAATAGCAAAATTGGCCATTATGCTCAATGTTTGGAACAAGGCTAATGTTAGTTAATAAAGAAATCAAGTACCTACACAGACTCAAAACTATTTTTTTGTTTTAAGATTTTTATCTTAAAAAGCAATACTCAAACTTTGAAAAAAGACAAAACAGGCAGAAAGAGCAAACAAGGAAAAAAGACACTAACAAAATAACACTGGCAAAATAAAATATGTTTTTGGAATCAGGAGGACATGAATCGTATTTGTATAAAGTCGGTACTTTCATACGATAACTCAAAAAAAAGGCAAAGTTAGCAAAATCCTTTCCCGGATTATCAGTTAACAGTATCACTGCTTAGTAATCAGAAATAGGCAATAGTTATTGCTGTATATTATCAAACTTTTGTAAGCCTGTGTTATTAATCTGTATGTATGTATAACTACTACAATATTTCTTCTCAGGAGGAAAATCAATTACTAAAGGAAGAAATTTGCAGATGCAATTGTGATTTAAAAGGAATTACAAAACTTCAAAACCAAATTCAATTTCTTTCGAAGGAGCTATGCGAAAAGAATTGTGCAATCGAACAATATGACATACAGTTCCAACAATTATTGGTAAATACATTTTTTAAATTAATTATTTAATAAATTTCATGTTTTGGATTAATATTTCACTATCAAAGTACAAAATAAAAAGTTTCATTCAAGGCGGTTGTCAGAGCTTAAGATTGAATGCGAAAAACTTTTCTTAATTTTTTTAGTGAGTAAAATTAAAAAAATTAATTAATAAAATAATATTGAAAATAAATATTTTTATAGAGATTCCGAGTTAAATTGGATCCCAATTTTCAAGAACATTTTATTTCGTTTCTAAGTAAAAATAAGATAAATTTGAATTTGTTAAAAAAATATTTTATATAGTTGTACTTTGTTTGTGATGTATTGAATAAATTGATTTTTAAAAAATAATCTCGTATTGTTTTTCTTTTCTTTAAAAACCGTTGAATTAAGTTTGATAAAATAGTATATTTTTTTGCTAGGGTGTGATTGAAGGGCTGCAAAATAAAACAAATGTAGATCTACGCAGCTTGCAAGATGTACACAGTCAAACCAATAGTGAGAATATTGAAGATCTTGCTGCTTCTACAAGGGCAACTCTTGACCAGATTTCCAAAGAACTAGAAAACCGACAGGAACTCGAAGCTGATTTAGCCCAGAGCATGGCTGATCTAGAAACCATTCGCCGTGAAAGTGAAGAAAAAGAAAGAGAAATCAAAGCTAAGCTTAATGCGAAAGAGGTTGAAAATCAAAAGCTTTCAGAAAGCTTGCACAAAACTAGCATAGTAGTGAGACAAAGCTTACAGCAGTTGAACCTTAAAGTCAACCCTGATGAAGACTGTTCTACTGAAGTTCTTCGACTTAATGAGTATATAACTAAAATGAAATCCGAGCATGAAAATGAAAAAAAGCTTTTAATGAATAAGTCAACTGATCTCTTACGAGATTTAGAAAACGCAAAGACTAAAGGCTCAGATGTCGAAAGGTTCAGTGATCAAGCCAACAATCTAATTATAGAACTAGCTTCTGCTCAGGATGAAAACCGACAGCTTAAAAATCAAAACCAAGATTTAAGTAAAGCTCTGGAAGAGTGCCAAGATAAGGTTAAAGCTCAAAAAGATGAAATTGCAAAATTAGACCAAAGAACTACCGAGTTATTGTGTTCTTCAGAAGCAAACATAAAGGAAGTCGGAAAATTAGTGAATGATATCAGTAACGTCCAGGACCGTAATGAAAGTCTCAAATCGGTTCTGGGAGCTGTTGACTACTCAGAAAAGTCTAAACAAGAAATAGAAGACCTTAGGAAGTTATTAGACGAGGAGGTGAAGAAGAGTGAGAATTTTGAGAAATCTAAAAAAGAAATAGAAGATCTTAAAAAGTTACTAGACGAAGAGATGAAGAAGAGTAAGAATTTCGCCGAGCAGAACAATGTTTTACAAAGAGACTTAGATCAAGCCAAAGAAAATATGCTTAGTTTGCAAAAAACAAATTCAGCTATCAATGAAACTAATGAAGCTCTACAAGGGAATATAGACGATCTTAAGAAGTTATTAGACGAAGAGATGAAGAAAAGTAAAAATTTCGCTGAGCAGAATAAGGTTTTACAGAGAGAATTAGATCAAGCCAAAGAAATGCTTATTTCACAAAAAACTAATCCAGCTAGCAATGAAATTTTACAAAAGCATCAAGACCAAACCAAGGAGTTGGTTAATTCTCAGAAAACAGTGAAACCTAGCAATGAGCAGAAGAAAGTCCTACAAAGAAATGCAGTCCAAACCAAAGAAACGCCTAGATCTCAGAAATCATCAGCGAAGGGCAATAATGATAAGACTTTCCGAACTGTAGCCAAAGCATCAGATGAACAGGAGACCGATTCGAAACGCAAATCTGTCTCAAGAGCATCCGATGCTTTGGTACAACCCGGATCATCAAGAGAGAAAAAAGGGTCAACAAAGTTAACTCAACTGCAAAAACTTCACGAGGCTACACGAAACGCTGAACGTAATTTTTACGAAAAAGAAATAGAAGGACACCGCTTGTCAAATGAACTTCTCAAAAATTCCCTCACAAAACTAACTTCAAAAGTTCAAAGTAGTTCAGTTGTAGACTTTGAAAAAGAAATGCGATCAGTTCTTGATAATTTTGCCTCGGAAATATGTAAGTGGCGTTGTGAGAAGAATTTCAAGAAACTAACAAAGCTTCAAGAAATTTGTAAGAGGATTTTGGAATATGGAATCAATTCTTTATCGTACAAGGATCTTGTTTATTTGCATCAAAGAATGTCTGAAGCTGCCTTAAGGCTTAAACCAAATTGCTTATCTACATCTTCAGAAAGTTCGCAGAAGGAGCTTGTGTGTTGCAAATGTTCGGGAAAAATTTGTGAAGTTCCAATAATTCCACAAGAGAATAAGATGCTTTTGGAGAAATGTAAGTATCAAAACCTCAAAGGACAAGTACTTATGCATTACTCTATTGCATGCATATAGTAGGTACACATCCAAGTTAGCCCTGTTTTATGACCCTGAACTTTGCAGAGTATCATAGTTTGGACAGTTACCAGCGTCGTAAAACTGATCCGATTTTGAAAAATGTAACGGTAATCAATTTATCATGACAAAGTCTCGGTATATCATTTTTTTTTTTTTTTTTTTTACCGTAGTAGAAAAGTTATGATGAAAAAATTAAGAATTGCCTGTCAAAAAACAGTTCCGTTAAAGTGCAGCTCCGTGGAGTTCGTTCTTAACTTTTCCATGCTCATTTATAACAGAAATCTGTGTGGTGAAGTTCACCGTTTCGTTGTTAAAACTCCATTCAAATTTTGACATTTCATTAACCACCAAAACGACTTTACCACGACTTAACGATGATGCATTAATAATACCGGATTTTTTACAAATAATCTTCATCACCGTCTTAAAACTTAGGTCTGAACATGGTTGTCAATTTATTATCCACATGATCTGATCCGGATCGATTTCAAACACGTAATTACAAAAACAACATGAGATAAAAAGCAGGTTATCTGTTTCTATTTCAATGATCCAAAAATTACTATTGTAAATGTGTTTCAGTAGTGCCAAGAAAAGAGGCAATAACAGACATATGAAAAATAAACAAACATAAGGCAAAAAGAGACGGGTTCATACCAGCTTCACGTGAGGTGAGTCATTTTGACGTCTCTTCTTTCAATCTCACTCTTATCTCTTAGAAAGAAAGAAAGATGATGCGATGGCCAAGTGAGGCTGAAGTTCTTAAATTTTTTGCAAATTTCTGTGTCACCTCGCCATCTCTTTCCTTCCAATAAATAGGAATGAGATAAAAAAGAGAGACGAAAATGAGTCGCCTCACGTAAAGCTGGTATGAACACCGTCATATATGCAAAATCAACACACTCAGTAATTTGTGAATAGTTTGTTTAATTAAATTCTATTGTTAATAGTTCTGTTGACATAATTATATCAATAGGTCTGTTCCTTTACTCTGAATTTCTTTGATTTATGTGTTATTAGATGAATTTTTGTTCAAAGTTCTGTCAAAGTTATTATTAAAAAAATAATTGACATAAGTTTGGACTAAAAATGACAGAAATTCAAAGTAAATGATCATAAATAATAAAGGCATTCATGCAACAGCGCAAAGTCGTCGTAAACGTAGTAAAGCTTTAAACTTCGTAAATCTGTCCATACAATTTCCAAACAAATTGTAACAGAATAACGAATTTTAAAACTTTCCAACGTTTACGACGATTTTACGCGGTTGCATGAATACCCTTTAATGTTTTGCATAATTTATTGTTCAGCATTAAGATCTGTTCCTTATTCATATATGTTCAATACACATTCGTATCAAAAACATGTCTAATATCTCTTATGGTACATTTCCACCTGACGCTAATCTGAGATTTAATAAGATTAACCTCAAATCTCCTTCAAATCTCGGAGATTTACCATACAAATTTATTTCGTAAATCTTGAAGATTAGAAATTAATCTTGTTAAATCTTTCTAGGACAAATAGTTTTACAAATCGAACTAACCTTTTCTTAAATGGTGCTGAACGATTCATTCGAGACTCGCATTCAGTTCTTCATTGTTTCACACGAATCAAACATTCTGTCTCATTCGCACTTCATAAGAAAAATTGGAACGCCATTTGCATTTTTGAAGGTGCTGTCAAATTTAATCTTTTTTAAATCTTTTTGTGCGGTGGAAACACCAAAAAGATTTATCAAATCTAATCTGAGATAAACCTTTGGTGGAAACATAGCATTAAGCTTGCTCAACTTTTACAATATAGAACTATGAACATTTTTGTATAAATATTTATTTCAGTCAAAATTTTGGAACGTGAAATTGAAAGTGCAAGGGAAGATCTGCGAAAAAGTAAAGAAGAAAAAGAAATTTGTCAGACTGATGTAGACCAATCAGACCCCGATACATTAAGGTATAATCAAAGATAATTTTTTTGTTTTGTGTCTAGAGAATAAAAAAGAAATTTAACATTTTAGAGCTATTCCCAAACAAATCAGTCTTGCAACTAGAAAGGTAGGTATATCTGCTGCTTTCCTTTGAACTTTTATTTGATTTAATTACTTCACAGAACGCGTCAAGACCAAAATCTTCTCGATTCACTTATAAAATAAAAGAGGAAGAGTTTCAAATCCCAACTAAGGATAGATGTGGATAGTGAAATAGTTTTGCAAGATTTTCTTTGAAAAATTGTCATTTCCTTTTGATCAAATGTTTGTACAAATTTGATAACAAAAATAACTGACCTTATTTTAAAGAAAAAAGAAATATTTTTGTTTTTACTTTCATAAATGGTAACTTATTGTTTTTACGTTTATAATTGGTTCCTCGCACATTGGTGACTAAGGGCATTCATGAAATGGCGTAAAGGGTCATCGTAGAGTTGTAAACTGGGAAAATCTGTTTTATTTTCCATACAAATTGTGACATATTTTGAAGCTTTAAACTTTACTATTTTCACGCCGTTGCTCAAAAAAAAATTGTAAAAAAATGGTTTTATTAATGTACTTTTTTGGTAAAATTTGCGCTCATCACTGTATTAGACCGAGGGTTGGTACCAAATTTTAGGGGTGAAGGTATAACCAAAATTCACGAATGTTTATGTTGAGGTTAAGGGTCAACTCCAGTCGTCTGGCAAGATTCTTTTTTCGCCAGGGATGGAGAAGGGGGTTGAAAACGGTGATTTTACGAATTTTTGGGTAGGGGGTATAACCACTTTTATACAAGTTCGTCTTCAGTGTCACCACACTCAGCCAAGTTAGTGTCAAAAAAACAATGTTTTCGGTCAGGGGTATAACCAAATAAGTGATATGTCAAAAAATTATGAAAAATATCCTCATCATAAAAATATGAATACCAGACGTTTTAAGGGTCACCAGAACCAGCCAGACGGCCCAAGCTCAAAAGGGGCGAAAATTAGTTTTTGCTGTCGTGGGTATAACCGAAAATTTGATACGTCAAAAAATCATGAAAAATCTCCTCATCATAAAAATATGCATGCCACCGTTTTAAGTGTCTAATCTCAAGACCTTCCGAGTGTGAGTATGTATGTAGCTATTGCGAATTGCGATACACTTTTGAGTGGTGGTTTCCAACAAAAAGTTTTCATAATTCTAATATTTCTGAACAATAAAATATCTTAAACTGAAATTCGAAGGAAAATCGCATTATTTCATAGGGTCTTAATAATAAATAGATAAATTGGGTGGCGCAACAGCTCGTGGAGAACCAGGGCCTTGTGGTTGTGACTTACAACTCTCAACCATTCCTGTGTGCGTGTTGTTGGCTGGAATGGAGGGGATCTACAGTTTTTCGCCGAGTCCGAACGGCTAAATGAGAATCACTTTTTCATGCCAAGTACTCTTGGAGGATTGTCAGTTCCTCACAAGAGGCACCACCTCGGATAAAACATTTTTGTTTTTAGATGGCACTATACGGCTGGGAATCGAACCCACACCTTTCATAAGGTTGTGAACAGCGTCAATAACTAATTTGGTACCGTTCGTAGGCCTGTCTACATTGTCTTCTTAATGGAAGTCGTTTTGAACCCTTACTTATTTCACACAATTAAGGTCCAAACATCTCTCACTCCAAAAAAAAAAAGTCCGTCTTCTTGAAGCCAAGAATTATTTAGCCGTCAGCTTATATTTCTTGCGCGCTCAGTTTTCTTCCTCTGATATCCCAGACATATAAGCTGGCTAATCACCATGATACAAAAATTTAGCAAACTGGAAACTGCCAATAATAGCAGCTTTTGCCTAAAAAACACTCCCCACTTTGCCAATGTAACATGGGTCAGATCTTATTTTAAGCGTCGATTCTCCATCACTGTCTCTGAATGTCATCGGATGTCGTCCAGTTGTTATAAAATCCAGTTTTCTTCAAAGTACGACTGGATGTTTCACCACCCTAGTGGATCGCTTTGCCTAGAGAACATGATGCTATCTAAATGGAAGACCAGCCCTTCAACTTTTAAATATAAAAACCCTAGTTCTAAGTTAACGAATATTCCATCTAATCGCAGTGAACCCTCTGTTTCCCGGGAGCGTAAATCCACTCATTTTTTTAGTAAGCCACATTCTAAACGTGTTTCATCTAACCTATCCATATCAGATCCCAACTCTATGCCACAGCAACATCAAAATCCTTTTCGTCAGCCACAGCAGCCGTCTTCATCGAGGAATAAACAAAACTCTAATAACTGGTCCTTCAAAATGGGCATCATACCTAACTTTTCTCGTTCCCTATTCCAGAACTCATCTCTTTCCGGTAATCCATCTAAGCCTAAAGGTCAAAGAGTTTCTTTTAATCTAACTCCTTCTACTCACCTCTTATCTCCGCCTTTCTCGTCTCCAACCCAACTACCCCCAACGAATTCTAATCCAAACTTCGACCTCAGTTCTGGAGCCAAATATCCTAATTTTCGCAGTTCTCATATTCTTAACCCCTCACCAACTTCTCTCCCCAGCACAACACCTAACCACACATCCTCTTCTTCACCAAACCCATCAATCTCCGTCTCTCATTCTTCAGTCTACTCTAACTCTCCCCCGACACCAATTACCCCTTCCTTAATCACCACTCAGTCTTTTACAACTTTTCCAACTGCAATGTCCCCTTCTTCTTCCTTTATTGATCCCCTTCTACCCCCTACAGTCAAATGCACCCAACAATCTAGTGAATCCACTGAATGTCGCTATGCTCTCTCTAGGCTTAGAGATAAAAAAACCTACGAAAACATTCGTCTGTTTTTGGCATATCTGCACGACAAACCTGACTCTGTCTGCTTTGAAGGTAAAACGAAAACTAGTGTAATGGTCTCCATTCAACAGGAAGGTCTCCCCACTGATGTCGCCAGTCTTAAAAACCTCTTCATAAAATATCATGATTTTCTTAATTTGTCTCCCCAAAAGGTGGCGAATGATCTTGAGGCCTTGGGACAGTATATTCACTCAAAGCGGATTTCACACCTTCAACGTAGCAGAGCTGACCATGATAGATTTTTTCGTTCCTAATGTACTCCCAACCTCCACTTCTCTTTCCAAAAACCTCCCTTTTTCTTTCTACTATCAGAATGTAAGAGGCCTTCGTTCCAAAACTCAGTCAGTTTTGCAACAAACTCATGCCTTACCCTTCGAAGTATATGCACTGACTGAAACGAATCTTATCCCCAGCATCAAAAATCAAGAATTGTTCCCTTCTTCATTCAACGTTTATCGCGATGATGATATTAACCGACCCACCAATGATTGCCCTAGCCGTGGTGTCCTTCTTGCTGTAAAAAATTCTATAGACTCTTCCCTTATTGCCATATCCTGTTCCCCTATTCTTGATTATGTATCAATTAAGATCTCACTACCCCGAAAGTCACTATTCGTTGTCTGTTGTTACATCTTACCTTCACAACCCATCGAATCCTATGAACTTGCAATTAAAACGATTGATCATATCACTGATTTATGTGAACCCCATGATGAGATCCTTCTTTTTGGTGACTTCAACCTTCCTAATTTAAAATGGACTCCATCAGACGATCTTTCGTTTTATCTTGCCTCCAATCCCACATCGGCCAAAGAATGTCTCTTCTTAGATAGCCTTGCTGATGGAAGCCTCTGCCAAGTTAGTGGCATCTCAAATTATATGGGTAGGCAACTTGACCTTATTTTCACAACAGACCCCATCAACTCCTCTGTATCTAATAGTCCCCTTTCTTTATCAACCATCGACAACTTCCATCCTCCCCTTCTTCTCTCGTTCTTTCTCGATTCTCCATCACAGTCCACCCCCCCTACGAATATATCTTCTTACGACTTCCACAAAGCAAATTTTCGTCTAATCAATGAATACCTTAGCAAAGTCTCATTCAATTTTGATAAATTAACCGTAAATGATGCCTTAACTCTATTCTACAGAGAAATATTTTACTCTATTTCTCTTTATGTTCCTTTTTCCCGCCACAAAACCTCGTCTACTTCTCCACCTTGGTATAATCGCAACCTTCGGTCTCTGCGGAATAAAAGAAATAAGTTATGGGAAATTTACCTCCGCTCTCGTTCGCTTACTGACTATTCTAACTATCTTGGTTCTTATCTCCATTTTACCGAGCTATACAATTCCCTTTACCAGCGTTATCTAACGGAAATGCAATCCAACCTTATCAAAGATCCTAAGTCATTCTTTCAGTTTGTTAACTACAAAAGAAAATCCGATGGCTACCCAACCACTTTCTCTTTCAATAACGTAACTTCGAGTGATCCTAGCACTATTGCCAACCTTTTTGCCACATTCTTCAAACAATCTTTTGCTGATGACTCCTTTGTTCCTGATTCTGCCTATTTCAATTATCTACAAAGTTTTTCACTTGGACCGCTTCTCCCTCGAACTGTCAATCAATTTCTCATCGAATATAAATTGAATCAATTAAACGATGAATTTAATCCGGGTCCAGATGGTCTCCCTGCCATACTTCTAAAAAAATGTTCTTCCACCCTCTCTCTCCCTCTCTCAAAAATTTTTAGCCTTTCCCTAAATCAAGGACAGTTTCCTCAGATATGGAAATCATCTTTCATAACTCCTGTACATAAAAAGGGTCCGAAGAGCGATGTTAACAACTATCGTCCCATTGCTAAACTTTCACACATACCCAAACTCTTCGAAAGTATTTTGTATGAAACCTTAAGTTTCCACTGTAAATCTCTCATCTCCTCCTCACAACATGGCTTTCTCAAATGCCGGTCTACAACCACTAACCTTGTTGAATTTGTGTCCTACACCCTCTCAGCCATAGAGAAAGGCTACGAAGTTGATGCTATCTCAACAGATTTCAGCAAAGCCTTCGACAAAATTTCCCATAAGCTTATTCTTTTCAAACTATCCACTCTAGGGTTTGAACCATCTTTGTTAAAATGGATTTGTTCTTACCTTGAAAACCGTTATTACAGCGTTCGATTCAGATCTGCCACCTCTTGCCCTTTCTTAGCTACCTCCGGTGTCCCCCAAGGCAGCCACCTAGGCCCACTTTTATTTATTCTCGCTATCAACGATATTGAAAGGGTCATCAAACATTCTTCTATCTCTCTGTACGCCGATGATACCAAGTTCTTCAAGACCATTTCCTCAACACATGACTCTTCCCTTATTCAACAGGATCTTGACAGTTTTTCAGTTTGGTGTCTAAAAAATAACTTGGAGCTTAACGTCGCCAAATGCCAATCAATCACTTTTTCACGCAAACGTATCAAATCTCCTCCCCGTCTTTACTTGCTCCATAATCAACCCATACCCATAGTTGATAATATTCGCGACCTTGGCATTTTATGTGACCCAGAGCTTAATTTTCTCACTCACATAGACGATATCATTCTCAAAGCAAATTCAGCGCTCGGCTTCGTCAAAAGATGGTCCAAAGAATTCTCCAACCCCTATGTTACCCGGTCTTTATATATATCATTTGTTCGTCCTCTCCTAGAATATGCCTCTCAAGTTTGGTCCCCTTACCAACTTACTCACATTTCAAGAATTGAGAGCATCCAGCGTCGTTTCTTACGATTTGCTCTTCGAGGTCTATCGTGGAACAACCCTCTGATCCTGCCTCCCTACCTAGATCGCCTTAAACTAATAAACCTGAATTCGTTGGAAGAACGAAGAGAAATATCAGACATTCTCTTCATTCATCGACTTCTCTCTGGTTCCGTTGACTGCATATCGCTCTACAACTCTGTCTCTTTTAATACTAACCCTCGTAATACACGTAATCCTCGTCTCTTTTATATACCCACCCACCGAACCTCTTATGGCTCCAACGAACCAATCTCTCGTATGCTGCGGGCTGTTAATTCAAACATGTGCTCCTTCGACTTTAACCTAAGTACTCCTTCCTTAAAAAACCGACTCCTGAACCGCTCAACGCCTCACGAAACTTAGCTTAAGTTCTTAGTTTTTAAGTTAGATTAAGAATTAGCTTGTATTAAGCCGAATAAATGGGGGTTTTGCCCCCACCAAAATTAATTATCAAAAATGGCGCACCATTGGATTTTGAGTTAAATCTTCTTTCTCTTTTCTTTCGCACTTTTAAATCTACCTATATCACTGGATGCACCTTTCAGTAAGAAGACAATAGGTTTGTGTGTGAATTTCCATTTACACACAAGACCCAACTTAAATTGTAAATTAATTCTTGACCAGTGTCAACTCTTTCAACTCATCCCCCCCCCCTTGTATGACCAACGAATTGTTGGCATACGAATCGGTGCATGGGGAAAAAAGAAAGAAACCGACTGAACAATAACAAGCTTGTGTGTGTTAGTAAAAATGCTAGTCGCTGTTGCAATTGATAAACAACGAAACCTGCATTGGGATAGAGCTAACCATGTGGCTTCAGTGGCGCGGTGTGTAGTGCATCGGCCTCTGAATCGCAAGGTTCATGGTTCGCTCCCATATGACGGCAAAGAGTTTTTCAAATTATACGAGCATAACCAGACTAAGCACCACTAAAGGAGTCTGATGATCGAGGTGGCTCTCGTGAAATAGCTATAACTCCAGCCTATAAAACTTGGTGGTAACACACACAAGTTGTTGTTGTTCATTCAAAATTATTCAATATAAATTGATGTATAATGCGCAGCATGCACTGCACTTGTGTGTGAATTTCCATTTACACACAAGACCCAACTTAAATAGGTTTGATCCTTTACTTTGAATTTCTGTGATTTTTGTCCCAAACTTCTGTCAAACTAAATTTTGTATATGAACTTGGACAGAACTTTGGATGAAAATGCGCAGAAGTGCACAACAAATCACAGAAATTCAAAGTAAAGGAACAGCCTTAAGCTAGAACTAAAATGCTCGGAGGGGCGCTTAAGTGGTCGGAAGAAATCAAGTGAATACACAGACCACAGTGCACATATCTAAGGTATTATCTTGCGCATGCGTTGTCCGAAATGAGAACTGTCAAAGAAATTCAAGATGGCAGCCCTACGTGACCCCGTCCACTGTATCACAACAACAACTAAGAAAACAAACACAAAATGATAATTTAAATAACACTAAAAACCAAGAAGGAATGTTGTTTGCATGACAAAATAATGTTAATAAACACTAAAAAGCTTGAAACAATTGCATTTGCTAATAAATAAGTAACAAATGAACACATAACACACAACGAATTTTGATTTTTAACGAGTTGGGGTCACGGAATTCGCCATTTTCCACAGATTTTGATGGATGCGCAGAACTGAACAAAATTGAAAACGCTAATGATATTACCTTCAATATATGTGTACTGTGTACACAGACAGCATATGACGCGGCTATAATTGCGGAGTGGAACATTTCGTCAAGTTTCGTTCAACTGTGCTTATGGAAGGAAGGTGCGCTCCCGAACGAACCTCACTTTAAGTACAACTGACATTTGGAGATGTAGGAATGCCAAAAAGAGATTGAGGATACATAAGTACAGTATGGGTGTGTTCCCCTTTTGACTGTACGGAGTGCTACTTTTCGTTGGTTTTTGAAATTAGCTTCAATGCCCTTCCGACTATTATATGCATTTACGGTTTTTTAGCCGTTTTCAAAAATAACGAACTAGTTTTCCACCAATGAAATAAAGTACTAGATGACTACTGTCATGAAATATTACGTTACGCAACGTTACGTTAAGTCATGAGCACATGTTATCGAAATGTCAACATTTTACAAACAAAAAATTATAAAAACACAAGTTCAAATTTTCTGCCGAACCAAAAGATCCAGAGAATTCAATAAATAAATGGACGGAATTTTAAGCATTTTTCAAGGCATTGCCTATACTGAAGGCAAAAGTCTTGATACTTATCTGAACGCCCTTGATGAACATCAAAGTTTTCGTTTAAAAGTATGTATTTTTCAATTTTTTTCAAGCTCGTCGATTTTCTGTATGGATTCTTCTTCATAGGGTACTAGTGGAAGCGATCCTGTCGTCCAGCACATCACATCAGTGCTTAGCAAGCCAGCGACACGTCATGAAGGTCTAGTTCTTTTGAAATGCTATCTTGAACAGTGTCCAGTTGAAGCGTTAGAGCAAAAAGGAATCCTCTGGATGAATTTAGCACTTAAAGCATGCAATTCCAAGGAATCTGATAATGTTGGAGAACTTGTCTATGTTGTACTTAGTAAGTCTTTTACATGTAAATTATGAATACCTATCGAAATAGTTGTTTTTTTACTCCAAAGAAAACCTTGCTGTTAAAAGTGTAGAAATTCCCGATTTATCCAAGGCGTTTATAAGTAATTTTCTTAACAAAATTTACGATTCCCTAAGCACAGTTGTTCCTTGTGCCTACCAGTCGGCTCTGGAATGCATAGAAACATGCTTGCGTCTCCATCCAGGGCCAAGTGGTCCATCACGTGGATCAATAGAGAAATTTCTTCTCAAATTTACTGATGCCTCAGATGAAGGTTTGTCAGTTTGGACCGGGAAATGTCTTCACTTACTACAACAGGTTCGTGGGGGTGGTGTTCAGGGAATCAGTCACAAAGCTGCTTGGCAAAGTTATCAAATGAAACTTCTTGGAAGTCTTCATAGCTTAATGGACTCGGCATTTGCCAATTGTAATGAATTGTATGATGACCCAATTGAGAAGGAACAATTAAATATTGCTCCTCTGGAATTGAGTGATGAACCAGTTAAGAGAGCAATGCAAATTTATATTAGATTCAGAAATTTGGTTAGGTATCTTATTGCAGCTTTACGGTAAGTCGACTTTTTTCTTCTATTTACATAAAGTCAATATCGTTTTCAATTTACTACTGATCTCTTGCAGTCAACCCTATCCAGTTTCAAAGGCAATAGCTCCGAAGAAAATTCTTAATCTTATTTCACGAGGATTAGGAGTTACTTGTCCGATGTTGCAGAAAAACCAAATTTCTGATAATTTGGCAATTGGTGCATTGTTGCCAAAGATGCAAATGCATTTATGGGAGCTGTTGGAAGCTGCAATCCTAACGTAAGTTTAGAGTATTTAAAGCAAACTAACACACCCCCTCAGATTTACTAATAAGACAATTGAAAGGGACTGAAAATTTAAATGACATTCAGTTTGGACTGATTTTTGATTTCAAGATAGAAAAAATTGTGCAAATGTAAGTTCACTGCTAAACATAATGATTTGCAAATAAAGTATATACATCAATATTAGGAATTATCCTCCATACTATTGATATGCATCACTTTAACATAAAAGCCTATAAATTTTAGTTTAAAATCACATTTGGCTATGTACCATACATCGATCTTAGGAATCATCCTCGATAATCTCAAATGGACATCTTCTAAAAAATCGACTGGTCATAAAAAGCCTTACACGTAAGTAGCAATTCCTCACGTTCCAATGTTTATTCGCTATGCTATTTTAAGATAACTTGAGTTGTTGTTGTGTCAGCGGTCATCAGCAATTTTTTAACAAGGGATTACAACAACACAAAGCTATCCGGATAACTGACAATAACCATCGGAACCTGCCCATTTACTAGTCTTGAATTTTTATTTTAACATTTAAACCTTCCTTATAGATCTCTGAGATCCTGCGCTTATAGAGCTCTAAGTCTTTGGTGTAGTACAATGAAACATGGTAGTAGATGTGAAATAATCGCCGATAATATTATCGAAGAAATAATATTTGATATTACTCCTTTTGAAAATGCTTTCACGCTTAAGGTGAGCTCGATGTGAATTATTTTATTTAGAAAAAAATTGAAAATAAATTTAATTTTGTTTGTAGGTCCTTAGTGGTGCTAAGAAACACCTGTCGAAAAAAGCTCGTCGGCAATTACACAAGGCCCAAAATGAACAATCAAATTTGGCTCAAACTCACTCTAATCCCAGTGACTCACAGTCCAAAAAACAAATACTAAGCGATGAAGGCAATCAAAACCTCTGCATAGCAGCTCTTCACTGTCTTCGAAGTGTCTTCCTGTCAACTGGGTGTTTCATGAAGCCAACTATTGTAAAGGTAATAATTTCAAAATACAATTGCATTTTAGAACGTTTTTCATATTTTCCTCTTTTAGTCGACTCAACTTAAGATCATTGGCATTAGTCTCGCACTTTCGAATGCAAAATTTAAAAAAGAACACTTATACAACAATTACTTATGTCGTTTAGAAGTCTATAATGTCTTGTATACCCTCATAATTTCTCCACATCACCTTTGTCCTCCACCAACACAAATGACTATAAATCTTCTTCAAACTGCCCAGATCGAAGATTCAAATGTTAAAGTTCGCGAAACTTGCTCTATGCTCTTAAATAATATCGAGAAAATTATTCATCCTCAAAAAGAGAGTTTGATATTTCCTCCAGATGTTCGTGAAATAAAAAATGCATTCCAAAAATTTGGAAAAGAAAAATTGCTCACAGAAGATGCAATGTTAGATGAACCAGATGAAGATGATGAGGAAGTCGATGAGTCTTCGGACGTTGAGGAAAATGAACCAAAATCCGTAAAAGACGTAGAAATTTTAGACATGGCAATTATAAGTGCACCGATTGTAACCGAAACTTCCAAATCATCAGAAATTGCTGTTGGAAGTAGTAAACCTTTAGAAGTTTCTGTTGATTTGACCTTAGATGAAAGCTTCGCCAAGGATCAATCAATTCATTTAGATTCATCAAACGATTCCGTGGAATATATTCCAGAAAGACATTCCCATTTGAATGGTCAATCACTTATGGAGGACAGTGTTGAAATACCAAGATCACCTGAAATGACTTTAAGAGTTGAAGAAGATGAGGATGATGACGATGATATTGAGGAAGTGCCAGTTACTGAAAATCTTTCAGAAAATGCCAACAAAGTTAATGAAAATAAAGTTGATGACAATAAAGTTGATGAAAATAAAGAGAATGAGGATCAGCCATCGTCACCTAAGAAACCAAGATTAGAATTAGAAAATGTTCCTACAGCAGATAGCAATCAAGAAGAAGAAACAAAAAAAGATGAAAACGAGGTAACCTTTGAAGATATCGCTGCTACATTTGTTGATGAGTTAAAATAAGTATTTTTTGTTTTCCTTTTCTTGTACTACCGACGAAGAGTTTTATTTGTAATGCTTTGAAAACACATACATATATTCAAAAAATTAAAGTTTGAATTGTTTCCGTTCGTTAAACTTTGTTCGAATTCAGCTCATTCTGCTGGATCAGTTTTCGTTAAACTTGTTGTTAAAAATGGGTTTTCGTCCACTTAGATCAATGTTGATCCATTGTTGTAAACGGATTGGACCATCCCTTTAAAAATATAAACTATGAAATCCTATGGAGCTTCGAGCTATTTAGAGGCGTTGATGAAGCTCATTTAATTTGAGATGTTATCGCTTGTCGAATTCGAGATTTCTGCTAGATCGTTGAAGAAACTTAGTCTTATCTTCTTTTTATGATACCCTAAGAGATTATGTCCTGTGATAATCCCTATTAAAAGATTCAGGGATCTCTTTTTCAAGTTTATGATACTGTTCGTTTTTTTTCTTTATTGTAGCTAGGCCACAGATTCTTTCTAGTGGTCAAGTTCCATCTGTCATTGGTAAGTTCCACTATCTTCTTACCAATTGTGTGTTTAATGGCACAGGGTGGAACACTGAAGTCTGCTAAGCTTAGATCTTACGATGAACCAGTTCTGCTTTTTCATTTTCTAGATTTCCATAGTGTCCAGGGAGTCTGATGTTGTGCTGCGTGGCAATAACCTTTAGCTCTGGGCGACAGCATGAAACCAGCTTGGATTTTATTTCTGCTTCAGAGATAGCTGCCTGACTGTCCATGTAAAAGGTGATATCTGCCTGTGATATCGCCATCATTGATATCTGTTCGGCGGTCTTAATCACTGCCAGAACCTCCGCTTGGAAAACACTGCTGTAATCAGGAAGTCTATGAGAGTTGGCTAAATTGATTCTGATTCTGAGAAGAAGCCCGCATCTACTCCCGTATTCCTTTTCGATCTGTCCGTATAAATTTCTGCCATCGGTTCGACGGTTCATCTGATTGTTGTAAACCCATCCCATCCCATTCCCCTCTTGTGGGGGTTTTCCAAAATTTGTGCGGGGTGTTTTGTAGTCTATGCCTACATCCCCTCCGTAAATTTGTTGATAATTTGCGCATGACCTACGGAGTTCCTTTTCCAGCTATCGGTCTGGCTTAGTCTTAGAGTACCGTAGGCTACAGCTTCTTGTACGAATAGATCTAGAGGTCTTAGATTGACCTCATTGACCACCAAACCTGCCCGCATTAGGAATAACGATTGTCTTTAGAAATCCATCGTTATCGTTACTTTGCGATTACGTTTTAGGACTCGTTTTATTTTACGACTACTTTTTGGGGTCGTTTTTTATAGTTTTGAAACGTGACTTTATGTAGCTGTCACTGTATGTATGTATATTTTATTTAGTAAAATTTACTATTACAATTAAAATAATAAGAATAGTTGCAATTCTGTACTTAGGAATATGTATACAATTAGAAAACTAAACATTTCTTAAACAATTGTTTCTCTAAGTATAAGTAGTTTTTTAAATCTTGTTAAAACAGTTTCATTTTTAATTATAGAAGGTAATTCATTGAATAATTTAAGTCCACGAAAATAAAGCATATTTTGTGTTCTAGTATCTCTATAAAACTGAAGTCTAAAATCACAGTTAGATCTTAAATGATGTGGTTGGGTGTCACCCACGTAATTTAAGTTCGACGTTAGGTATCTAGGTGCCAAATCGTTTTTCATTTTGAAGACGAACAATAGAGCGTTGAACATTATCCTTTGTTTGATGTTTAACCATCTAAGGCAAGAAAGCATCCAGAAGATTGGCGTGTGGAGCCCGCATTTTAGAATGGTTCTCATGGCTTTGTTTTGTAGAACTTGAAGTCGATTAATATGCTCATTGTTACCTAAAAATAAAATTGTAGAACAAAATTCGAAATGAGGTTTAATGATCGTATTATAAATATTAATGGCGCAGATTTTTGTTATATTTTTGCGTATCCTCTTGAGAAATCCAATTTTTTTAGATACTTTTTTCGATACATAGCTCATATGACTGTTGAAATTCAAATTACTGTCCAATATTACACCTAGATATTTCATTTCATTCACTTGTTCTATGATTTTTCCCTCAATCGATAAATGTATAACGTCACTACTATTTAACACCATGAACTTAGTTTTGTTAACATTGATTTTAAGTCTATTAAACTGAAGCCAGGAACAAAGGTTGATTATATCTTCATTAATATGTTCCAAAATTTCACATAGCATTTTACCACTTACGAACAGTAGAGCATCATCGGCAAACAAAGTTATTTTAGACATTTTCAAGACTTTGCATATATCATTGATGTATATTAAAAATAGTAATGGACCTAGTATAGTTCCTTGCGGTACAAGAAAATTAGTCTTAATTGCACTTGATGACGAATTATTCACACTTGTTTTTTGAGTTCTATCAGATAAATAAGATTTAAACCAATTAAGTTCAATACCTTTTACACCATATTTCGATAATTTACTGATAAGTCTATTGCGATCAACAGTTTCAAATGCTCTTTGAAAGTCCAAAAATAGCGCAATGATTTTGTTACCACTATGTCTCTCTTCCTTTAGAGTCATTATCAGCCAGTTTAGGGATGTCTCACATGAATGGTCATGTCGAAACCCAGATTGATTTTCTATAAGTAATTGGATATCACATACATATTTATAAAATTGTTCATAAGCGCACTTTTCAACTATTTTTTCAAAGGCATCATGTTTATTGGTCTAAACTTTTCACAGTTATTAGTTCCCGATTCCTTAGGAATCGGTATAACAGTTGATTCTTTTAAGTTTTTCGGAAACTCGCCTTGGGTGAAGGACTCATTAACTATTTTTAAGATTATTGGACCTATAATATCGAAACAATCTAGTACAATGTTAATATTTAAATTCAAGGCATTTTTTGTATTCATGCTTTTGCATATTTTTCTTAACTCATGTAAATCAATTTCTCTAAAATTAAATACACTTTGCACTTCTGGTAATTCAATGTCAGGCTGAATGTTATTACTCACTGGTATGGAATGACTAATCGCATTAATGCTTTCGATAAAATAGGAGTTGAACTTGTAAGCAATCACAGGGCTTTCAGATTCTAACTTATTATCAAAACAGACTTCACTTATTTCAACTTTATTCTCATTCAAAACTAATTTTTTTATTGTTTGCCACATAGTCTTTTGATTTTGACACGATTCAATTTTATTACAAATATAGTTCTTTTTTGTTAAACAAAGTTTATTCTTGTAGGAATTCCGTATATTTCTGTAAGTATTCCAATCATCAGGCCTATTGAATATACTTGCTCTACGAAAGGACTGAATTTTGTTATATTTCAGGGTTCTTAGTTCGTTTGTAAACCATTTATTTGAGTCATGAACTATGGTTTTTTTCGTACATTTTTGTACACAATATAACAAAATATCTTGTAAGCATGATCACATTTTTCATAAAGAAGAGTTCTGAACTGAGTCTCATTATACTTGAATAGATGAATCCATTTTTTTATCATTTTTTATTTTCTTATAAACCACGGGCACTTTTACTAAAATAGCTTCGTGATCCCCAACTTTTAATTCCGGAGCCGTATCACCCAAAATTTGTTTTTCATAAGGACATATAACAAAGTCAATTAAAGACCTCGAACGCTCTGTGATCCTTGTTGGTTTATTAATCACTTGTTTTAGGTTGTTTTGTTTTAAAATTGTCATACAAAGCTTTGGTATAAGTATTGTTAATATCCATTAAATTTATATTGAAATCACCCAAAATCACTGTATTGGAATTCGTTTGCAATACCACATCAATCCAATTCGAAAATGCTGTACAAAATTCACGGTCAGAACTACTTGGAGATCTATAAAATATCGCAACAGTTTCTCTAAATTCACTTGTGAAAATCTCGTAGCACAAACACCACATCTTCATCGGATCATGAATTTCACTAACAATTCTATACCGAATATTTTTTTTTAAATATAACACTACACCACCTGTATGGCTGCTTGTGCTATCGCAACGTAACGGGGAACTATAATTCGGTAGGTTTATTTCATTATTGTCTATAGCATTTGTCAAATGGGTTTCAGAGAAGGCAATAACATCAAAATCATTATTATTAACTAAAAACTCGATTTCATTAAAATTGTTTATAAGGCCCTGCACATTAGTACACCAGTAACTTAGTTGGTTTAGTTGCTAATATTGAGTTCTTTCTTTAACAACTTTTATTTTTCGAAGGAACACAGGACAATTCCTGTCATTTGCTTGATGCTCACAATCGACATTCAATCCTAATGCCTTGTTCAATTCCATACAGTTTTTACACGAAACATTTTGTCTAGCACAGTCTTTCACTTGGTGGTCTCCCCCACATTTCATGCATGCTATAGCGTTTTTACAAGCTGTTGATTTGTGGTTGAAACCCTGACATTTAAAGCATCTAGTAACATTAAGGTATTCTCTCACTCATTTGTTTGTTGTTTTGGTTTAGATTTTAAAGGTTTGGCACGTGATAGTAAAGTTTTGTTGAAATGCAACATCAGCTTTTTCTTTGGAGCGAGTACTTCTTTTTTTTTATTTCGCAGTAACGGCCCATTTTCTCGGTTTTTTTCCGTAAGCCTATTCAAATTTCTTTGATACGTCTACTTGAAATCGAAGTCGATAAAAAAAAATTGGGTTTTAAATCCTGGGTTGCGACCCAAAGGTTTCTCAAATAAAAACTATTTAAAGTCCCCTGTGACTTCAGTCAAACGAGTCCCACTAAGGTTAAAAAAAAACAACATTTTTCTTTCAAGTTTCATTTAATTGAAAACTATGTAAAAATGCATATTTAACAAGTTTCAGTTTGTTTGTTTTTTAATAATTGTTAAGTATTCTTGTTTTAATAATAATTATTATATAATAATAAGAGAAGCTTCAAATTGTACGGACAATTGTTTGTATAGATTAAGCTTTAAACTTCATGTTGTCTTATTTTTGTTCTTATAAATCGAAACAAAAAAAAAGACAATTTATTATTATCAAGATTTGATGAATCCCTTAATACCTTTCGTTGCTATTACACATTTTTTAAATTTTATTTTTTTATTTTAACAATGAAGAAAAATGCTCTGCAATAATCATTAATATTTTTTGATAAGATTTATCATAAGATATAGAAGAGGAAGATTTTTTTGTTGGTAATAAAACTAATAAGATTATTGCTCTTGGAGTATAGAATTTAAAGCCTATTTTTTAAAATGATTTTTCGTTTGTTTTATTTTTTTTTTGTTGATAATCAGTAGATCAAATTCTTAGAATGTCCATGAAACAAGCGATGCAACTGATGGCACAGCATAGGCCCAACGTGGAAGTTTTGCTAGAAGATTGGCAAACGCTGGTGTATGTTCTTTATGATACTCTGAGTGAAGGGTTACCAAAGATATGTCCACGAGAGGTCTTTCATGGTTGTCACTCGTTGTCTATGGAAATTAAAAGAAATTACAGTAAGAATTTTAAAGATATTTATACAAACAAATATGTACTTACTTTGAAATCTAGTGTAATATTCATGGGACCTGATTCAAGACCATGGCTAATCATTATAAAATGAGACTTTTGCTTATTGTATACAGTGGCTTCTGGAACGTAATCCATTATGTTCCACTGATCAAGTGTTACAGAATCTTTTGGACGAATTTGTAATGACAATTGATAACTTCCGATTAATAAAAAGTTTAAACGATGTATTTTGGGAGAGATCTTCTCCCTGTTGATAAGTTTTAGGGTGGCAACTTCCCGAATTAGGGGAGTCGGAGCAGGCACCCAATAACCACTATACAATAAGAGTAACTTATTATAAGAAAGAGATTATTTTGTTTATTTAACTCACCCAAGATGTAATTGTCGTGATGTCAAAAATGGCAAACCACAAAATACTTCATTCTTACAAAGAATATTAAATTCATGTGGTATAGGGGTTTCGGGCATTGAAAGGCTTTCTACGGTTTTGCGGCAGTTTCGATCCATATCACTCATCCAGAAACCAGAATCAGTATATCGTATATTATTATCCTTGTCGTATAATGTTCGCACAGTGTGCTGTTAAAGAAAAAAACAAGATTTAAAAAATTATCAAAACAAAACGAATTTATAGATCAATTTACCGTTATATAATGCCTTTGAACAGCTGGAGCACCTCCCCTATCATCTCGATAAGGGAATCCATAGTGTGTGAAAGAAATAAAATAAAATCTCGTAATAACGTAAACAGCAAACAGTGAGATCAAAAGACTTTTACATCTCTTTAAAAGAATAACCAATGGAGTTACATAACTTGTGGCGAAAAATGTTAGAGATCCACAAATCATTGCAATCATAATATCAGGATTTTTGTGGCCACCCGAACGACCTGCTGTTGGTATAAACATACTAACCACCATATGGTAGAAGTGTGTTGCCCAAATTATAACAAATATTTGACCACCAAGATGGACATAGAGCCAACTGCGAACTTAAAAAAAAATTGTTGTTTTTGTTTCAATCAAAAATATAAAAATAAAAAAAAAGAAACTTACTTGAATTTTGGTATCCAAGGAATCCAATTGCAAGATTTGTGAAAAGAGTTATTACTAGAGGCACAATTAGAACATAGGCAGTGCGTATTCCAGCTCCTGTAAGTGCGGCAGCTAGCAAACCCCAAAACATGCTTGTTCCTGTGAGTCGAGCCTGTGTTTGGAGTGCTAGACTAAGTGGAGCCTGTTGAGTTACATAACAAAACAAAGCAAATATTTGTATTAAAAAAAAAAATTTTACTTAAACTCCAAGTTCTCTTAACCCTGAAGCCACACGAGCGAGTAATCGCTAGCGAGTTACTAATACATCAAAACTTTTCATTATCGCTCGTCAACTGGTTTTCCTTTTTTGAAGTAAGTTGACGGAGTTTACTCGCTCGTGCGGCCTCAGGGTTAGCTTCATATTCCGTTTACAAACATGCTAAACGAAGCACGAAGGTAACTAAAAAGGACTTACCTTACTATTTCTACTCAAGACCAGATGTACTAAACATTGAAAGAAAACAGTGGCTAGGCAATAAGTTGGCACACAGAGAAAAGTGTTTGAGTACCTTTAGAAAGAATAGAAGAAAAAAGTCGACAATCAATAATATTTGTTTATAAGAGTAAAATTCCTCCTTACCATGCCATAGACTTTCCCATCAAATCCAAATCATACGCAATCGCATAACAAATTGCTAAACCTCCTACAAAACTTATCACATTGATTAGGAATCCCAAAAATATCTCGAATCTAAGATGTTTCTTGTTGATTCCTATTGTTGAAAAATCTCAAATAAATTGTCTACATTTACAATAATTAATAGCGATTTCCATTTACCTCTTGTTGCTCTTGATAGAAATAAATATGGTAGCAGTACAGCCAATGTAACTACAACATAATTGAATATATTAGCAAAGTCCATCGAATAAGATACAAATGTGAATCCGAGAATATCAAAAAATATTTCAGCTCCTTGAGGAAGTTTCTGGAAAATAAATTTATACTCAAGTTTAATTTCGATTTAAAAGTAAACAAAAAATTTTCTTACATCCGAATTTCCCAATTCTTCCCAATTCACAATGAATTTTGTAAGTTCCAAAATATTATCGCCCGTATGTTGAAGAACACTCCGTGATATATAATCGATGTGATCATATTTCGTGTGATATCTATAGCCGTTGATGACATGTGCAAAATCAAGACCAGGAATTTTACCAAAATCTCGAAAAATTCGAAAATCAGTATCCGATGGAATAAGTCCGGAATGGAAAACTTCTTCGGCAGCAGATTGAGCATTGGGGTATTGAATTGCTCGACCGTACATCTTAGAGAAACAAATTGTTGTAAGAAATAAAGATTCTTTCGTTCAAAGAAATATTTAAAGTACCTTGACCAGCCACGGTGTATTTGGACCAGTTTGGAAGAGAATTTCCTTACCTCCAGATCCAGCTGATTCAAGATTGATGAAAGCTGTGGCGATTCATAACGTAACCAAATCAATAAATAAAGGAAACTAAAAAGGTCCTCCAAAACTAGCAATATCTAAAGTATTTTGTGTATGCTTAAAAGTGACTATGATACAAAAAATGTATACGTTGGTACAGAAGACATACTACAAAGCCCTTTAATAAAAGTATATCATTGGTAGAGCACTTCATCTTTTTTTCAACATCCATTTTACCTTTGAGCCAAATGAGAAAAAAAAGGAAATTATACTCTTTACTTACATCGAACGTCTTTGGCCCACTTATGTTGTGTTATAAACCCATGTGAAGCCTTAAGTCCAACCTCTTCAGCTCCATTGAATAGAAAGATAATCGAGTGCTTGTTAAGCATGCTTCCTCTCGAAAGAACACGAAGAATTTCCAGCATAACAACACAACTTCCAGCATCATCACTTGCACCTTAAAATAAAATATTTCATTAAAATTGTACAAAATCTAGGGAAACCCATCATCAATAATTATTTATGTAGGTATATAAAATACCTGGACTTCCTGGAACCGAATCAAAATGGCAGTTGATCAGAAGCGAATGATTTCCTTGGGAAGAGCTCTCGCCATGAAGTTTAACAACAACATTTTGCACATTCCTATAAACCGTAGTCATGCCATGCGGTTTAAAGTCCACCCAAAAGGCACCACTTACAACCTGCAATACGACTTGATAAACAGCCAAGATGATTATAGTCAATATAAATCTTCTACCTGTACATCCAACTCGATTCTCTGATTGCGATTGGCCATTTGTTTAATGTAGGATATCTCTCGTTTTAAGAAATCAACAGCTAGAACTTCATTGCTGTAAGCACCAGTGGGTCGTGGCCCGAAGCTAGTCAGAATCTTCAGATCCTTCCATGCTCGTTCGGCAATAAAAGAATTCGGCTGTTGCATTAGCTGCGAGTTGCCGAGACCTCTAGGCAGATTCTCCCAGTAGTTGTATCTACTGACAGCACCCAAGGCTAGAATTCCGACGATGACAACAATGCCCCATATCTCGGAAATGTGATGAACACTTCGCTTGTTATAAGCTGAAGAATTTGTGCATTCATTTATTTAAATCGATACAACCCATCCAAATCAAATCGCCCACAAACAAACCAAAAACAAAAAAACTTACCAGCTTCAAAAATATTTACCCCTCTGTCTCGGCGGCAGTCCTATTATTTGATAACAAAGAAATCTTTTAACTTTAATATCTTATCATTCTAATAATAACATTTTCTATACAATTACCTTATATGCTCCATCAAGAACTCGCATGTTTTCAAAGAAAAACAAGAAATACTTTCTACAACTAATCAATACTTTTGAAGAATAAGATTAGATGAAAAGAATAAATGGATAAAAACGAATTTTGAATTCGCCTATGGCTTCATTTGTTTGCCAAAAGCAAGTTCATAACTTTAATGGATTTGTTTTAATTAAAAGGCGATTATCTTTTTTGTTATAACTTTTTTCTTTTAAATTAAAAAGTAGCCGGCACTGTGCGAAAATCGAATTTCAGGTGAGAGATGACAAAATATGCGAAAAAATCGACAACGATTTTGACATATGAAAAAAAAAATGACAGCTGCTGCCGAAATTTGATGTAAACAAAAAGGTGAATGAAATGGAAATGAAATGCATTGCAGCAGGGTTGGCAACTGAATAATGAAAGCGGAAATGCTGTTGTTTTAAAATTACCGTTATGCTATGAAAAACGAAGTCCGAGATTTCAGCTAAAAAAAATTTGGATTTTATATTGGTGGAGTAGAATTTCATTGAGATTTCGTTGAAATCACGAGTTTTTATTGAGATTTCGTTGGAAATTCTATGAAAGCTTGTTCCAGTGGCTCAAAATACCAAAAGTTTTCAATCGAAATCTCGGATCTCATTTTGGTGGGAACATAGCATTAGACTACATTTCCACCAAGCACTAAACAAAAATTAATAAGAGGCGTGTTTTATTATCATCGGGATCTGGTTCTGGATTAACTTTTAACACGTGTATGTTACTATGTTTCCACCAAAGGTTTATCTCAGTTCAGATTTAATAAATCTATTTGGTGTTTCCACCGCACAAAAAGATTAGGCGAGTTTAGGAAAATGAGATCTCAGAGCCCTCAGCAATCTCAGTCTCGTGAACTGGATTCCTCAGAAATTTTGCTTTCAAATAACTGAGGAAAGAAAATATTGGATTAGCTTGCTCAGTTTTTGACACTGAGCCGTCGGAGATCTCATTTTCCTGAACACGCCTATTTAAAAAAGATTTACTTTTGACAGCACCTTTAAAAATGCAAACGGTCTTTCATTTTTTCAAAGAGGTATTGAGATATATATGAATATTTTATTTGTGAAGAACTGAATTCAGCCATGAATGATTCCTTCAGCGTCATATAAAAAAAGGTTCGTTCGATTTTTAAAAGTATTTGTCCTAAGAAGATTTAACGAGATTAATTGCTAATCTTCAAGATTTACGAAATAAATTTGTAGAGTAAATCTTCGAGATTTAAAGAAGATTTGAGGTAAATCTAATTAAATCTCAAATTAGCGTTAGGTGGAAATATAGAATTACAAAATTAATTTTGAAAATTTCCCCTTATTTTGTTTTTGTATTACGTGTAAAAGTTAATCCATATCCAGATCCTTATCATAAAAAAAAACACGCCTAAGATTTAACTCAACTGATATGGGCTGCCGGTATAAGCAAACAAGCCAGGCATATTGCTGCGGATCCTTTCCAACGTACTATATGAGCACCTAAAACCTTTCTGCAACACTATAATCAGCACGGCACGTACCAGTATGCCTTCAGGCCAGGTAGATCAACGATATACCAAATCTTAACATTGAGTCAAATCCCGGAAAAAGACCTACGAATTTCAAGTCGAGACCCACCATCTTTTCATCGACTTCAAAGCTGAAAGCATAAGTCGCCAAGAGCTTCTATTGGTGATGTTGAGACTGGAGATCCCGAAAAAAATGATCCAGCTATGCCGCATGACGTGCAAATGGGTAACAGCTCATCCGAGCTATCCCAGACGTGTACAGGGCTCAGACGAGGAGATGCGCTATCATGTGTTTTCTTCAACCTAGTCCTGGAGCAGATGGTGCGCAAGAGTGGTGTTAGCCTGGAAGGCACTATCTTCAACAAGTCTTCTCAGCTGCTTGGCTATATGGATGACATCGACATCATCGGCCGCTCAAAGCAAGCTGTACTAGAAGCATTCACAGCTATCGATGAACAGGTGAAACACATTGGTATCTTGAAGTGAATGAGAACAAAACAAAGTATATGCTATCAACAAACAAAGCCTGATGATCTGTCTATATCGCCTAACACAAAACATCACTGTTTGTAGAAGTAATTTTGAGGCAGTCAAAGAGTTCACCTACCTTGGAACGAACATTAATTCCACGAACGAGACCTTACATGCTGGCTCCAGTAGTCATGAGCCATGCTCGGACTATGAACATGTCTAGAAAAAAAACCAATGGAGGCAGAAAAATCCATGTCTCGAAGAAAACCAACTTTTGAACACGACATGAACGCTGTTCAAAGCTTGGCCATGAAATTTGACGTTTCACGTGCGTGTGATTTTTTTCTGGTTTTCGTTGTATCTCGAAGCAGCTGGTTATTAAAAAAGGCGTGGAGTCTAAAAGGCGTGAATTATTGAAGAAGATAGAAGTAGCGGTGAGAGAGAAATGAAACGACATGACATGATTTGCCCAGCGAGAAAAAATCTGCTGATAGTTGATTGGATTGTGGTTGTGATGTTGGACATCTGTATGCCCTGTGGAGTCGGGTTTTAGTGGAAATCGCTGCTACTTTGGTTTGGCCAAACAAATGGGCTCAGAGCTCCTTTCTCGAAAGATAAAGTGCACGCTATACGAAACGCTAATTTTACCAGTGCTACTCTATGGCGCCGAATGCTGGATGATAACTAAAAAAGGACAATTGATATTGGGCACTTTCAAGAGAAAAATTCTTTTGCAAATTGTACTCGCCGCACCAAGGTGTGGATGTATTCCAAAGAGCCAAAACACGTTGACTACACTGGCCCAGCCACATCGAGCGAATAGACAACAATGCTCCAGCTCGACGACTGGAGTGAGCTTGCAAGGGACCGCAACCGATGGTAGACCTAAATATCTCGGACAAGACAGAGACCCTCCATGAATCGGGAGCCATATACCTAAGAAAGTCTTCAAATTGTATCAAAAACAGTCCGAGCAATACCTTTTTGTTAATGCTTATTGAAGCCACTCTTTGAACGACAAAAGAGCAAAGCTCCTACAATCCAGCATTGCATTTTATTTACCTATTTGTTTTAGCACAACAAAAAAATCATAACAAACAAATAATGTAAACTTCAAAATTCTATTTACACGTGATCACCATTTATGTGATTTTCACTCTTAATTCTTTATTATATGTGTTGATTACAAAATATTTTGTTTAAAAATAAGTAGGTATATGTATGTATGTACATTATAAACTAAAATATATTTTTTTCTTAAAACTAAAATTTAAGCCTCTGTACAAAAATATTTTTCTTGAAAATATTTTAATCAAGATTCTTTATAAATTTAATTCCTTTTAACAGTCTTATATGTTTTAAATATTTTTTTTTTAATCACTTAAGTTTCTAAACTAAACCACAATGTCCTGAAGAAAATTATAGGAAGCCACACTCATCTATATTCATATATGTACAACATACAAGGTAATAAATTTATTTATATTATAAATGACTAAAGGTTCAGTTCTGCACACAATTGTAAAAAAATCAACATTAGTATTTTGATTCCTGCATACAAAAATGATCCTAAAATCGATCGAAAAATAAATACAAAACATATTTTAACACAATTAGGTATTTTGTTGAAGATAAACTTTTTGAAATTCAACGAATCCTCGGTGTTAGACACATGGAAAACGTATCCGGTGGAAGTGCTACACATGCGGGATATGTTTTGATTGAATTGACGTCTCTGCATGAAATGTCATATTTTTGTAGGATGTTAGCAACCATCACGAAACCAAAACCTTTAACTAGATTTTGTCCAATGCAGGTCCTTTTGCCGATGCTGAAGGGCAGAAAATGTGGGATGTTTTTACGAAGTTGATACCGGCGGAATGGCTCCTGATTTGACATTTGATTTAACTTGGGTTGTGATTGCACTGACACTGGTTCTATAAATCTTTCAGGAAGAAATTTCTCTGGTTGATTCCAATAACGCTCGCTTGTATTCAATTCGTAATTATTGACAAAAACTATTGTACCTTTTGTCACACCATAACCAGCAATGGCAACATCTTCTGTAGCAACATGAGGTACAATCGGTGACGAACAATAACGAAGAACTTCATATATCGTAGCAACAGTGTATGGCATATTTTCCATGTCCATCATATTGACTTTTCTATTTTCACTCTCAGCTATCGAATCGGCTTCGCTTCGAATTTTTTCAGCAACTTCAGGATTACGAAGAATATAGGCCAGAGCAAGTGTTACCAAGTTACCAACAGCCGAATGACCACCAATAAAATCCTCCAACATAAATATAATCACATCTCTTTCAACATCGCCATCTTCTGCCAGCACCTTGAGCAGGGCATCAGTGAAATCAACTTCCGGTTTATCAATATCAATATGACGTTCACGTTCGTTAATAATTCGCTCTAAAATGAATTTTCGTATCATTATAGACCAATTGACTATTTTCTTCATGTGTCCCGAATAGAATGGCACAAGCCATGGTAGAAAATCAACAGCATATCCTTGGTTGATCTCCCAGAAGATCTCATCGAATGATTGTACTATTCCTTGGAATTTCTCATCATCATAATCGAATCGAACTGAGCACATGTACTTTATAAACAAATTGGCACAAGTTTGTTGAATGAGGGGCTTGAACTTGTATTCTTGACCAGGGACGATAGTTTTCTCAAGACGAGCCATGAATTCTTCAATTTCAAAGCCACCAACTTCACTCATTTTTGAATAGTAAGCGGAAGCGTCACGTGGTGAACAATGTTTGCGAGCCAAATTGCGACGTTTTTGTTGCAGCTGTGACCAGTCGCACAAGGCAAGAGCTGTAAATAAAAAAAAAAAGAGATCTTAGCATTAGCATATTAGGGGTATTTAAAAGCGAGTA